>CM022765.1:7205000-7640000 GCA_012411365.1 Ameiurus melas | reverse complement strand
CGATAGACGGCACAGGGGTTCTGACCCAAGCCACGGCTGTTTCGGCTGGCCAACAAGATCCGTCCTTCATCCATCAGAACCATGTGCCTGCTACCGCCGAGTCCGTGGTGCAGCTAGTACCCGCGCAGGCGGCAGAAGGTGCGGCGCAGACGCTACAAAGTGTGCAGCTGCTCAACACAGGCACTTTCTTAATCCAGGCACAGACCGTCTCGCCGACTGGCCAGATCCAGTGGCAGACTTTCCAGGTGCAGGGTGTGCAGAACCTACAGAATCTGCAGCTTTCCAGCTCTGGTGGAATGGCGTCGCCGCAGATCACCATCGCCCCCGTGCAGACACTAGCGCTCGGGCAGCCTGGTACCAGTGTGACTGCCGGACACATCCCCAACCTGCAGACGGTCACGGTCAACTCCATCTCACAGGCAGAGCATACCATAGAGAGTCCCTCAGGTACACACACACTGCATTGATTTGATTTATACATTTTTTTTGCATGTTATATTTCAACCCTTCCATGCATAGTATTCACACTCAGACAGTCAATTTAATGCTGTTTTTTTTAAATATATAAAATGATACTCAGCTCCACTTGAGAACATTGCAGTACATCATGCTGTTTTTTTTTGGATTAACAGATAAATCACAGATTAAGTTAACAAACCTTTTAAAATGACCTGTATCAAGCAACAGTGCTTAACTACAAGAATGCCAAGAATATTCCGCTATACCAGTGGTTCTCAACCGTAAGGGGCACAAATTGTTTTCAAGAAAGGAAATAAAAAACACAGACAGGGTATCATTTTGGTACTCTGTGTATTTTATTGCTTTTCAAACAGAATGTGAATAAATGAAAAACCCTGCGTTCCCTCTCCCTCTGTATTTTCTTTTTGCTGGGGAGAGGTGGAGCTTTATCTAACTGTCAGTGCAGACCAGTGCTGCCAATTTAGCCACTTTTCTTTGCAAGAAAAAAAAAGCACCTAGCGACAACTTTCCAAATGTCAGCAGCACTGTCCTGCAAGCGCGAGGATTTTCTTTCCCACTGCACTCTCACCTCTGTAAAATAGTCCACGTTATTACAGCCTCGTTTTCTTATTCAAAGTAGTTATTGTGTTCAGAAACATTTTTGATCATTCATGTTCCATATCTGTCCGTTATACAATTGTTTAAAAGTTATTAAAGTTATTTTTTAACAATCATAAAAGATATAAAAAGTAATTTTAAAAAAGCAAAAAAAAAAAAACTACCAAAACAGATTATAGATTAGGTTATATGTGGATAGATTTTATATATAATATAATATAATATATAATCATATACCTGGTCTCCTCGAATGGGGGGGGGCTGTAGTTACGAAATGATGAGAACCTCTATATTGTTAAATAATTTTTTCCCCCACAATTTTGATAATCAGCATTAAATGTTTGTTCATAGACACATTGGTAGAATTTTTAAAAAAGTGTTTTGACACTCATCGTATTCCTACACATGGACAATCTGTGGGATGATTTTTTTTTAATGTCATTTTATATGATGTGGTTATAAGTAATTTTTTAAAAAGTATGTAAAGAATCGGGATCTTCATTTATTTATTTATGTATTTATTTAATTATTTAAGAGTGAGTTAAATTACAATTACAGTGACAGTAATCCTCCTTAAAGGCGTACCCAGCCAAATAATCTGCTTGTCCTGGGCGTCCAAGCTACTGATTTAATATTAATATTGCCTACTTGATTAAAATTTCTAGATTGTGTATGTGTCCAGATCCTCACCTTCTCTGATAGAGGAACTTGCTAACTTTTTTATCATACACATAATCCGTATGTTTTCTTTGCACACTTATTGATACTCGAGTCTCCTTTATTCCCAGACATTCATATCAAGGAGGAACCGGACTCGGATGATTGGCCCCTGAGCGGAGACTCTACCCTGAACACCAGCGACCTGTCACACCTCCGCGTACGGATGTTAGATGAGGAGACGGAGGGGATGGGACAGGAGGGGAAAAGGCTCCGGAGAGTAGCTTGTACCTGCCCTAACTGCAAGGAGGCAGGGGGAAGGTGAGAGAGAGAGAGAGAGAGAGAGAGAGAGAGAGAGAGAGAGAGAGAGAGAGAGAGAGAGAGAGAGAGAGAGAGAGAGAGAAAGAGAGAAAAAAAAAAAGAGAGAGAGAGAGAGAGAGAGAGAGAGAGAGAGAGAGAGAGAGAGAGAGAGAGAGAGAGAGAGAGAGAGAGAGAGAAAGAAAAAAAAAAAAAAAAAAAAAAAAAAAAAAAAAAAAAAAAAAAAAAAAAAAAAAAAAAAAAAAAAAAAAAAAAAAAAAAAAAAAAAAAAAAAAAAAAAGAGAAAGAGAGAGAGAGAAAAAAAAAAAGAGAGAGAGAGAGAGAGAGAGAGAGAGAGAGAATAGGATTCATTCTTTAGTTTTTTTCAGATTTGATTATCATAAATGCTATTTGAAGTGTTCATTAATTGTATTTACACATTCAAGGTCAAAAAAATTAATATTCATTAGATTCTTTAAACTATTAAGTATGTTTGGAAAAAAAACAAACACATTTGCTACATTGCAAATTGTGTGTGTGTGTGTGTGTGTAGAGGCTCGGGCATGGGCAAGAAGAAGCAGCACATCTGCCACATCCCCGGCTGTGGGAAGGTGTACGGTAAAACGTCTCACCTGCGCGCTCACCTGCGCTGGCACTCGGGTGAGAGGCCCTTCATCTGCTCCTGGAGTTACTGTGGCAAGAGATTCACACGCAGTGACGAGCTTCAGCGCCACCGCAGGACACACACAGGTACTGCACCGTGCGCACATCACCTAATAGCTAACCTGCACACTGTAAAACCTTAAAATCCCTGCGTATCCATTCATAGTGATATTAATGATTATTTTATATTATTTTAACATACTCAATGTTCAAATGATTCACCACAAGCAATCATAATATAAATTTAAACTCTATTCACACTAATTGTTTTAAATATTTTATTGACTGAACCTAAGCCCCGCCCTCTTTTCCTCAGCCACCCATTTGCCATTACATCACTAATACTTTCCAGTAAAGACTAACCTATATGGACTATAAGATTACTATATGACTTAATTATCTTTTATACCAGAGCACTATTGGATTCTCAATTCTGATTGGTCCACTGTGACGGTAGTGCTGCCTGTAATTCAAATTAATGGTTCTAAGTTTTCGTTTCCAATGGCTCTTTTTTTCTATCATTTAACAAAGAAAACAGTATAATCGTCGATACATGTTATTTCTTACATAACTTGTGCTAAAAGGTGTTTTTATTCTTCTTGATAGACTTTTAGAAGCTTGACCTCTGTAGCAGCAGTAATCAAGCGTGGGTGGGGCTTGGGATAGATTCAGCAACTGCATGAGCTTGTGTTTCGTCAGATAAGTAAAGTTTTATATTCAGTTTGTATGTGTCGTTGATCTGCCTTGTGTTTTGCCCACAGGAGAGAAGAAGTTTGTGTGTCCACAGTGCTCTAAGCGCTTTATGCGCAGTGACCATTTGGCCAAACACATTAAAACTCACCTGAACAAAAAAGGGCTAAACTCGGCCCCCACGGCAGGGCAGACGGAGGCCTCCGCCCATCCGGACAGCATCATCACTGGGGGCGGGGCCACGCTCATCCTGACCAATCTGCCCCAGGCTGGCACCCAAGACATCCTCTCAAACTCTGACCTCCCGCTTCAGCTGGTCACTGTGTCTGCCAATGAGGTCATGGAGTGACCTATTAAAAAAAAAAAAAACGCCCACTTTCACAGCTGGCTTTTCACCATCAATTTTTATATATATGATACAAAAAATAATATATATATATATATATATATATATATATATATATATATATATATATATATATATATATATATATATATATATATATATATAATTAATTATCAATTTATGCTCTGTAGCATTCTTTTTTGTACAAACGGGCAAGGGGAGGGGTAGAATGTGGTTTGGGTCTACATACACGCACACATGCATATACAGTCTATATGAGTACACACTAACACAGAAATGCCTTATTTTGTATCATATCATACTCATAGTATATGATGCTGGACTTGCATGGGTTTGTACTTTCTTCTGATCAAATTCTTCATTTGGATGACGATATGAGTGTGTGCATGAAAGATATGGTACAGAGAGGTGTGTGTGTGCGCGTGCATGAGCGAGCGAAAGAGAGAGTGATGTGTGAATTTGGCAGCGGGAGAGGGAAGCAACATCCTCAGAGGGGAGAGATACTCACGATCTGTCCATCTTCCTCTTCAATCCGTCTCTCTCTCTCTCTCTCGGCTGGCCTCGGTCCAAACGTGTCTTCGCTCTTTCATTATGTTTTATTTCACGTATTGCTTCTCTCACACCCTCTGTATCGCGATTGGTGGATTTGTTTATTTTATTTTGTTTATTTTTTTATTCTATCCATATGCAACTCGGATGAAAACGTCAGTCATGTAATTCTTTTTATAAAGTTGTTTTTCTTCTCTATATTCATGGTGTTCTCTTGTTTTACTCTTTTTGCATCTCCCCCTTCCTTCCAGTCCCCAAGGTTGTTTATAGCCACCATTTATTTTAGTGTATAACTGATTCTGTTGTATGACTTAATTACTTTTTAAATGTGTAAAATTTATGTTACTTTTATACTTTTTTTCCCTCAAATGGAACACAATTAAAGTCAGAAATCTTCCTATAACTTTGATACTTAATGTTTATTGATTACAATAGGTGACTTGTCGTATGTTTGTGTGTGTGTGTTTTTTAAGCTTAATGAATTGAATACTTCAACAAAGCCAGTGGATTGTTTTAGAAAACCATTATTTTGCAACAACATTCATTTATATGTTCTAAAGTATAAAAAAAAACTTTGGGGAGTGCTGTTGCGGACTAACTGTTCCCACTCACTTTGCCAGTGCTTACATTTTCTGTTTATTAAAGAACAGCATGTTGTAAGTTTGATCCATTTATAGTTGGGCATAAATGTTGTGGGACATACATGATACAAGTTCCTGTTATTGCTTACATTACAGCAGCTGTTACATAAACAGTTGTTCTCTCACCAGACACTTTTCTCTTTTTCATCTTTTTTTTTATTATTCTTGAAGTGACAAAAAATGCACATTGTCATGTTACAGAGAAACCGTATGTCCTGAAAACCTCAGTGTTACAAAATGCTGAAACTGGAGATTCCTTCTGAAAATGCTAAATATGCATCTCCTTAGAAAATATAACCACATCAAAAATGCCTCCTGTTAAATTTTTTCTTGTTCCCTGCTGAAAATAACAATAGACACCTTCATAGAATTTGTATGGGTTTAATGGCTGTAGTGGAAATTTGTTTGAATGGAAACTGCAACGGTCCCTACTGGTAATTTGATGCCTTCTATTGTTGGCACATTATGTCTAGTGGATACCATTTAAGGACCAATAATGGTAATGGTTTTAATGGTTAGCTGGTGGTTTGTAATGATATTTGTAATTGGAACTATATTAGAATGTCTGTGATGGTTTCTATTGTTGTTTTTTTTTTATTCGTCATCAGGAACAATTGTGATGAGTGATTGGTCATTTTGAAGAACCGTGATCCATGATTGGTCATTGGGACCATGAAGATCAGTGATTGGCTATTAGTAACAATTGTGATCCGTGATTGGTCGTTGGGACCATGGTGATCAGCGATTGGACATTGGGAAAAGTGGTGATTAGCGATTGGACATTCGGAACAACGGTGATCAGCAATTGGACATTGGGAACAATGGTGATCAGCGATTGGTCGTTGGGACCATGGTGATCAGCGATTGGACATTGGGAAAAGTGGTGATTAGCGATTGGACATTCGGAACAACGGTGATCAGCAATTGGACATTGGGAACAATGGTGATCAGCGATTGGTTGCAAGCGTGAAACAGTCAGACATTAGACACTGCTGATTGATATATATATATATATATATATATATATATATATATATATATATATATATATATATATATATATATATATATATATATATATATATATATATATATATATATATATATATATATATATATATATATATATATATATATATATATATATATATATATATATATATATATATTTATTTATTTTTTTTAGCAGGCACATAATTTCAGCTCTTTATCTCGCACATACAGTTGATGTCACTGTGGAATGCAGAAACACCTTTCATTTACATTTGTTCATTTAGCACACACTTTTATCCAAAGCGATTTACAGATGAGAAAAATACAAGCAAAGCGATATATCAAGCAGGGAACAATACAAGTTAAAGAACAGCATGACAAGTAGTGCTACCATACAAGATCCATTGATTGAGTTCCAGAAGAAGCAAAATGCACAGAGTAGAGGTGTAAGGGCAAATTTTTATTTATTTAATTGATGAGTTGGTTAGGTGTTCATGGAAGAGATGGGTCTTTAGCTGTTTTTTGAAGATGGTGAAAGATTCTGTGGTTGGGTTGGAAGTTCATTCCACCACTGTGGAACGGTTAGTGTGAAGGTTCTGGAAAGGGACCTTGCTGAATGGGAACTACGAAACATCAGATTGCGAGAGGGAACGTAAGCCTTCAGTAGAGAGTTGAGTGTGCTGTTCCTGACAAGGTCTTGTAGGTGAGCACCAAGGCCTTGAATTTGATGCAGGCGGCTACAGGAAGCCAGTGGACAGAGATGAAGAGGGTTGTGACGTGGGTTCTCTTGGGCTGGTTGAAGACAAGGCGTGCTGCAGCATTCTGAATCATCTGAAGGGGTTTGATGGAGCTGGCTGGGAGGCCCGAAAGTAGTGAGTTGCAGTAGTCCAGTTTAGAGATAACAAGAGCCTGGACTAGTACCTGTGTAGCCTGTTCGGTGAGGTAGGGTTGGATTTTCTTGATGTTGTACAGGATGAACCTACAGGACCATGCAGTTGTTGAGTTGTGGTCTGTAAAGGCCAAGCTGTCATCAAGAATCACCCCAAGGTTCCTGGCTGTCCTGGTTGGCTTGAGTGTGGTTGAGCCGAGCTGTACATTGAGGTTCTGATTGATTGAGGGACAGGCTGGGATGAAGACAAGCTCAGATTTTGCCATGTTGAGCTTAAGATGGTGTTCCCTCATCCAGACCAAGATGTCTGACAGGCAAGCAGAGACGGATGGATCGTCAAGCTGGAAGGACCAATAGAGCTGGGTGTCATCAGCATAGCAATGATATGAGAAGCCATGAGACTCAATCACCTGCCCTAGATATGTAGTGTAGATAGAACAGAGGAGTGGACCCAGAACTGACCTCTTTGGAACGCCAGTTGTGAGTTGCTGAGTTTCAGAAATACCTCCCCTCCCAATACCTTGAAGGATCTGTCAGAGAGATAGGATTCCACCCAGTGCTGAACCGTTCCAGTGATGCTCAGGCTGGAGAGAGTTGACAGGAGGATCTGATGGTTCACAGTGTCGAAAGCAGCAGAGAGGTCAAGTAGGATGAGGACAGATGACCTTAAAACCCATGTCCATCCTCATACAAGAAACAAAGGTGATCAGTCATATTGTTTGCCTTTATTAATAATACTTCTCTAGTGTCTTATTCAGAATGTATTCCCACCTTGCACCTGGTGTTCCTGGGACTGCCTCAGGATCCACTGTCACACCCTGACAAGGATAAAGTATTTATTAAGATGATTGATTTCATGAACTTATTAATAATAGTTTTTAACTTCCCGTTATTGTTATATGATGATACTGGACATTTTTGCATCCAAAAGCCCTATTCAGATTGGATTAGTTTATCAGATAAATGTTTGTAAAACAGTTAATGTTTTACACATCTCCTCTGTGATAGAGTAGAAGGAGCGAGTTTCTAGTGGGTTGTATGTTCTACTAACCTGGATGTTTGTGTCACGTGGTCACGTATCTAATGTTAAATGCTGATAAATGAATAACTAATAGGATAACAGCTTCAGCATAGACTATTAAATAAGTCTTGGTGTTGAAATAAGTCGCTTGTTAATTCACATCTGAAAGCACTTCGCACCTGTTCTCCCCCCAAAAGAGCTCATCTAGGTGAAGGTCTAAGCTGCTATGTTTGCTGAAGAAACTCGGCCGTGGCGTTTCCAGAACCTCCTTTTGTTCCCAGCTGTGGCTCAGCGAAAATCCGGTGCAACCCCTGGACCACGCGCCCATACTCGTCGGCCAGGTACATCCACCCAAACATGGACATGACCTGATCATAGAAATATCCAAATACAATGAAATGCCCATGCTATCATTATGCAAGTTTGCAGCTTTGATGCTTGCATTAACAAAATCATGTAAATAGTTTATACAAGGCCAAAAGATACTCATTAGTACCTTTAGGCAAAATGAAAAAAGTCAGCTCAAACATTTGCACCTTTCTTAATGTAATACAAGCATTCTTTAATTCTTTCAATATTCTTTAATAACTTGGCCTTATAACTACCTCCAACATTTCTCTTATCCTACATCTTTACAAACCTTTTTCTCTGATTTTGTCTTATGTTGCAGGAAATATTACTTTTAATAATTTATTTTTTTTAATGTAGTTTCAGAGACTTTTACCCAGAAGCCATGGTGAAGGCATAAAAAATACATAGAAAAATGTGCAGTGTTACAAGGTCAAAATAACAGGACAAATTTATATAATAATGCAGCAGCAAAGTTGGTTGTACTAATGATGCCACTTTAATCTTGTAGCTAAACTGGTTTTCTAGCTACGGATAAGGATAAGTTTTGTAGCTCCAGTGTAAAACTAAAGTTGTTTTTTTTTTTTGGATAGGTTCACCTCACCCAAGCTGCAATTGCTGTGGAAATCAGATGCAGGCATCCGATATTGGAAAAGCTTGCACAGTTGTTTGTGTATTTGGATGTGGTCTAGTTTGAAACCTTGCTTCATGATTTTGGAATTTGTGTGTGTGTGTGTTGTAAAGGTTCTGCTGTCAGTCCTGGCAAACCCTTTGAATCAAACAGGCTGGCAACGAAGTTGGGCCAGGACATATGCACATTCAGGAAGTCACACTGCCCGGTCGTGCTCAGGGACAAACGCTGCTCCCCCTGCCTCGTAGTGTGGACAGGAGAGATGAGCAGCTGCTCAGGTTTGTGTGTGTACCGTAAAGGTCTATGACTCTATCACAGCTGTTACTATGCACAGTTTGTCCAAAATCGTGGAAAGAAACACCACTGAGCAGATATTATTTGGATGGCAGTGTTAATGTCAAGGAACACTCCACAACCCAAAAATATCCAACCAACATAACCCTATTTCACCGAACAGACTACACAGCTACTAGTCCAAGCTCTTGTCATATCTAAACTGGACTACTTCAACGGACTACTTCAACGCACTATTCTTGGGTTTTCCAGCCAGCTCCATCAAACCACTTCAGATGATTCAGAATGCAGTTCTGCAGCTTTGTCTTCAACCAGCCCAAAAGGACCCATGTCACACCCCTCATCATCTCCCTCCACTGGCTTCCTGTAGCCGCTCGCATCAAATTCAAGGCCTTGATGCTCACCCACAAGACCTTGTCTGGAACAGCACCCCCCTACCTCAACATTCTCCTGAAGGCTTACATTCCCTCACGCAATCTGTGATTGATCAGTGACTGATGATTAGTAGTACCTACTCAGCATGGCTCAAGGTCCCTTTCCAGAACCTTCACACTAACTGTTCCTCAGTGGTGGAATGAACTTCCAACCTCAATCCGAACCACAGAATCGGTAACTATCTTCAAAAATTAGCTAAAGAATCACATCTTCCATGAACACCTAACCAACTCCTAAAACACCAACCCCATAAGTAAAAAATCTTACTCTTGCTCTGGCTCTTACACCTCTACTCTGCACACTTTACTTTTCTAGAACTCAATTAAAAATCTTGTATGGTAGCACTACTTGTATTGTTCTTCGCTTGATATATCGCTTTGCTTGTATATCCTCATAAGTCGTAAGTTGCTTTGGGTAAATGCGTCTGCTAAGTAAATATATTCCAGCAGTCAGAAAGTGACACTGATACACGGCCAGGTGTAAGGAAGAAATTGCTTTGGTGTAAGGGGAATAAAACCCTTCAGGGCTTGCTGCTATGCTGGGTTGAGCTGCAAGGTAGGTGTTCTTAAGAAGTTTGTGTGTGTGTGTGTGTGTGTGTGTAGCTCTGATTGGTGTCTGATAGACCGGACTTTGCTGTATGCTATTGAGACCATGGTGATAGAGTGGAGTCAGCAGATGGGCTCTGTGCTGCAGTGGGACTCTTCTCAGCTCCTGTGTCAGGGAGACCATGCGGAGCTGAACTTCTGGACCCATCAAAAAGAAAATCTGCAGGGAATTCAGAAACAGGTACTACGACAACACACTTGCAGTCAGGTGTTTTGTCTGTTTCTCCAGGATTTTTTTGGACAGTTAACAGTTTTAGCTTTCTTGAACTTCATTTACTTGCTGTTCTCCAAAGTGTGGCACCATCTAGGGGTTCACATAAATTCTTACAACCTATAGGCCTACAATTACAAAATAAAGGTTACTTCAGGGTTCTTTGGACAGTATAGTTAGACATAGTTAGTATGTAACCAAAGGGGTTCTGTTTATCTGGAGGAATCCTTTTTATTCTCCTAAGTGTGTTTGTGTTTGTGTGTGTTTATGTATATGCAGCTGCAAAATCCGAAAGTTGACCAGGTGCTTGAGATTCTGCAAAGAATCCACAGCAGTTATTACACCTCTTTCCATGACATCATCCAGAAAGTAAACTATGGTAATGGGTTCAAATGTATTTACACCTTATGCACATACATAGATAAAAATGTAATGGCTGAGTATTCTAAGGTGAACTGCTCTCTATATTGCTTCTGAGTGTGTGTGTGTGAGTGTGTGTATTAGCGGTGGTAGAAACGGAGGACATTGACCTGCACCTGAAGCCCCTGCGAAAGCTCATTGTGGCATTTGAGGAACGGAGCTTCACCAACCTGGAGCCGCTTTTCCCAGCTCTCTTTCACACACTCGCTCTAATCTGGATGCACTCACACTTTTACTGCTCCCCACGGTCACGCTCCTTACTGCGTTCTGCAACCTCGTTGACAAGGTGTGTGTGAGATGAGAGGAGATAGTGTGTGCTGTGGTAGACCAGTTAGGTAAACTGTCATGTTATCACCTATATGAGTGTAGCTTCATTTTAATGGTACAAAATTTTATCATCGTATCTGTTCCTGTTTTCTGTATAGGATTGTGAAAGAGCATTGTACATATGTGCTCCATGCATGTGTGTGTGAGAATGTGTGTGTGTGTGTGTGTGTGCACAGGCAATGGTGTATTTGATCCTAGAGGAGCTTTTTAAGATGTAGCTGGAAGAGGGTGTAGATCGTGTGCAGCGGGCACTGCAGGTGTTTCGGGCATTTAAACACACTTTCCAGCAATACAGAGACAGACTGAGCCCAATGGGGCCTTACAGTCAGTCGTTATGCGGTCAAACCCTGGGATTTTCTTTCACAGATCATCTTCCAGCGCACTGCCCGTATCAATGAGAGGTTGCTCATGATTGAGGTGAGTGATTAAAAACATAATCATTTATATAGTCGACATTTAATTGTTCTCAGTATTTTCAGTGTGCTCATAACAGTTACGGATCTTAATTAAGGGTTAGCATATTTGGTCTATGCATATACGTTTGTTTGTTTCTTGTATGAGTGTGTGGGTTTTTTATTTATTTGTGCCTTCAAGTAAAACATGAGATTCACAATCATGTCAGTGCCACCTTAATTAACGAGTCTAAAGTGTAATAAAAATATTAAAGGGGGGTCATGTGACGGCATGCAAAGGGCAGACGTGTGAAAGACAGCTCAGCGCATTTTGCTAATTTTTCTAATTATTTTCATGATATAATCTGGTGAAATTTGGTATACCCAGTTACACTTTTGCTGTTTGAGGTAAACATGGCAAAGAAGTTAAAATCCTCGAGCTCGTGATAAATGCCATGGCTCTCCCTGTCATCTTGGCCATATGTTTTTCTTCTGCCCTGAACTCCATGGTTTTTGGTCTGGCTTTTTTACCATCATTTCCACTATTCTCAGGGCAGATTTAAAGCCTTGTCCATTAATTGCGATATTTGGTATTCCTCAAGCTTCAATTCCTTTGAGCTCGATATAAAAGGATGTTATTGCTTTCACGTTCTCTACTGTTACATTGGAAGTTTGCTAAATACCCATCTATCTCGCAGTGGATAAAGGACGTGATGTTTTTTCTGAAACTCGAGAAAATAAGATATACGATGAATGGCTGTACAGATATGTTTTTTCATAAATGGCATCCCTTTATTACATACTTTATGGAGTTACAGACACTACCCACTTAAAGGTTGGAGCCTGTTGTTGAATTTTATAATATCTTTATAATCAGCAACAGTTAATGGGTAGCCATCATGAGTCGGAGGGGGTGGGTTGTGGGTTCAATTTTGTTTTCCTTTGTATAAAAAGAAAAAAATCTGAATATTTACTGCTGTTGCTCAATTTGTTTCTATTTTTGGAAAATGGTGGGGAGGACAAAATAGAAAAGGTGATTTAGATAGGCTTAGCAGAAATGTTCAACAGAAATGTTCATCAGAAGGTCAGCAAAATGTTCAATAAAAAAGAAACGTAGAAATGTTCTGTAGAATTGTAGAAATGTTCAGCAGAAATGTTCAATAAAAATGAAACTTAAAAAAAAAAATCCTCGAGCTCTGGAGACATTAAAAGACACCTACGTGTCCACGATGAGAGTATGGATGGGCCTGTGGACCGCAGGCTCGTTTTGGGTGGTGCGGCGGGAGAAGAAATCCAGCGGCAACGGGCAAATGTCGGGGATGTTGACGATGGTTGATGCTGACTTGGAAGATCTCGCTGTACAGTCGGTCAGGACCTTGCAGTTACCTGACATGTGGTCTGTAAAGGTCAAGCCGTCATCAAGAATCACCCCAAGGTTCCTGGCCGGCATGAGTATAAGTGAACTGAGCTGTACAGTGAAGTTCTGGTTGATTGAGGGATAGGCTGGGATGACGAGAAGCTCAAATTTTCCCAGGTTAAGCTGAAGATGGTGTTCCCTCATCCAGTCCGAGATGTCTGACAGGCAAGAAGAGATGCGTGCAGGGACAGATGGATCGTCAGGCTGGAAGGACAAATAGAGCTGGGTGTCATCAGCATAGCAGTGATAGGAAAAGCCATGAGACTCAATCACCTGACCGAGAGATGTAGTGTAGATAGAAAAGAGGAGTGGACCCAGAACTGACCCCTGTGGAATGCCAGTTGTGAGTTGCTGAGTTTCAGAAATACCTCCGCTCCATGATACCTTGAAGGATCTGTCCGAAAGATAGGATTCCACCCAGCGTAGAACCGTTCCAGTGATGCCCAGGTTGGAGAGAGTTGATAGGACGATCTGATGGTTCACAGTGTTGAAAGCAGCAGAGAGGTCAAGTAGGATAAGGATAGATGATCTAGAGGCTGCTCTTGCTAGTTGTAAGGCTTCATTGACGGAAAGCAGAGCAGTCTCCGTGGAATGGTTGCTCTTGAAGCCAGACTGCTTGGTCTAGGAGGTTGTTCTGTGTGAGAAAATTGTTGAGTTGATTAAAAACAGCTCTTTCAAGAAATGGTCAGAGGTGTGGAGAGGACTAATGAGAAGATTGTGTGTGGTGCAATTACGTGTGAGGATGAGGTCAAGCTGTTTGCCGGCTTTGTGGGTTGCTGGTGTGGTGAACTGCTTGAGGTCAAATGTGGGAAGGAGAGCAAGAAAGTCAGCTGCATGTGGCTTGTCTAGATGAATGTTGAAATCACCAAGGACCAGAAGAGGAGTTCCATCATCTGGGATGGTGGACAGTAGCGTGTCAAATTCATCGATGAACTTCCCCAGTTGACCTGGAGGATGGTAAACAACAAGAAAGTGCATTTTTGCATGGTCAGTGACTGTAACAGCATGAAATTCAAAGGAAGTGTATGAGCAAGAGAGAGAAAGACAGGTAAATTTCCATGTTTTGGAGAGAAGCAAACCTGTACCACCCCCTCGTCTGTTGGGGTGTGAGGTATGGGAGAAGTTGAAGTTGGAGGCCAGGGCAGCTGGTGTGGCAGTGTTCTCAGCATGGATCCAAGTCTCAGTCAGAGCCAGAATGCTGAGGTTTGAGTGGGTTGCAAATGCAGAACTGAAATCTGCCTTGTTGACAGCAGATTGGCAGTTCCAAAGTCCGATTGAGAATGAGATGGAACCTGCAGAGGCCGCGTTCAGAGAGCATAGGTTGTCCAAGTTGCGTACATTTTTGGGAGAGTGCCACCATCTGCGCCTGTGGCAAATAACAGGGATAAACTGATGACACATGTTAGTGTGTGTAGACAGGTAAACAGCAAGAAGAATAAAGGGAGAAAAAGTATACTTAGCAGCACGTTCGGTGTCTTGTCGGTGTCCTTGCTCGGTGGACTTGCGCAGGTAGACTCGCAGGTCTTTACACAAGCTTGGTCTTCACATGACAAGGGCTGATGCTTCCGCCTCAGCGTTTCTTAATTAATAAATACTGATTTGTTTCAGCTGAGCACGCCTCTTTAATTAGCAAAACAAAGAGTTAGTCGCGTGAACGAGCGACTCCCGACCGAAACAGAAACGGAGTACCGGAATTTCTTTTAATCTAGCAACAAGTATACAGCTCGTAGCAACAAGGGAGCACAGTTACAGCTTCTATCTGACAATCGGTGTAAAAACAAGTTCCAACTAAAAAATCCAGAAAGAAACACTTACCACTTACTGTTCGACTGGGTCAATAATCGCTTCTGCTGGCTCCACTTTTTTGACTCTGCTCGCTCCTTGCGCTTGTGCCTCCTGTTGGCTGAAGTCCAATTTGTGGAGTATTTCCACGGGACTTTGAAATAATGACATCATTCTTACATAAACGCTGATTATTCGTTTGTCTGTCTGAGGAAACTGAACGGCTCTATATCGGTGGAATTTGTTTTGTGAGGCAGTTCTGTGAATTAGTCTATACATTATTTGTGTTTACTCTGCTTATTGGTTGGGGTGTATTTTATTTTAGAAAATATGTTATATTATGTAATTTTGCCTCACAAATTTGTGAGGCAGAATCGTGCAATCTGATGGCAGAGCAGTCACGGGAGCTCTCATAGGCGTACATGGACTCTGAACTCAAAGAGGATTGAGTTTAGGAGGATGCGCATGTTTTTCTTTTTTCTGATTATTTTGTTCGGGGGGAAGCTTGGGGTTTTATTGTTGCATCAGTGTTAAATTGTGGTCTTCATAATTTTGTTTTTGGCACACAATTAATTTTTTCTGTTATATCAAAATGTCAGATGTTAATATGAGTGTATTATCTCTCTCCACGTGGAATGTGAATGAGTTAGGACACCCCATAAAAAGAAGGAAGGTCATTACTTTTCTTAAGCGTAAGAAATATGATATTGTGTTTCTTCAAGAAACGCATCTTTCCCTGCAGGAAGCTGGACAATTTGGGAAGATATGGGGCGGTCATGTTTTCTTTAGTGCTGGCTCGAGTAAGTCATTATATTGGTAAATAAGCATTTTCAAAGATGATAAATTAGGGAGAGTAATTATTGTTTTAGCAGAAATTCAGGGGCAAAGTCTTATTTTGGCTATTATTTATGCACCCAATACTGATGATCAGGGCTTTTTTTTTTATAGATCTAGAAGGGATGTTGCAATCTGCTGGCACCTCATATAATATTATATATGATATAATATTGGGAGGAGACTTTAATCTTTTGATGGACTCAGTCAAAGTGGGTAAGCCTACTAGAGCAACAGTGACGCTTTACAGGATGTGAAAAAATCTTGGTCTTGCAGATATTTGGAGACTTTTGAACCCATCTGGTAGGGACTATACTTTTTTTTTCTTCAGTCCAAAAGATTTATTCTATAATAGATTTTTTTTTTTAATATATCCAAATCACTCATTTCATCTGTTGCTGATTGTTCAATCGGAAACATCCTAGTCTCAGATCACGCCCTGGTGAGTTTAGAGGTGTGGCCACAAACGGAGAAGAAGAAATCATTTAGTTCGCGCTTTAGTGTATCCCTTTTACAAAATCCTGATTTCCTACAAATGTTAAAGACTGAACTTGATGTTTATATGGAGACCAACTGGTCCTCAGTATCCTCTGGCGTAAGAGGCACTTAAGGCGGTTCTTAGGGGTCGGATCATACACTATGCCTCATTCATTAAAAAATCCAAAGCACGAGAACTCGTGGAGTTGGAAGGACATATTAAAAGTGTAGAGGCAGAGTTGAAGCGCCCAATGTTGTCTGTTGGTCTCAGAGAATTGACCAGATTGAAATATAGATATAATACTATTTTGGGGTTTTGGTTATTCATTGGTTATATACAGAGTCAGGGGACAAAGCAGGAAAACTTTTGGCTAGATATATAAAACAGAGGGAGGCCCTTTCTACCATTCCCGCAGTGAAGTTTGTTAGTGGTGAAATTTTTTACCTCGGCCATTGATATTAATAATGCTTTTAAAGAATTTTACTTGGATCTCTATAGTTCAATGTCTTCGTCTACCAATGAAGATATTAGAAACTTTGTGGAACCATTAGAACTCCCGAAATTGACGACGGAGCAAAAAAATTCTCTTGATTCTGAGATAACCCTGGAGGAGCTTGGTGAGGTAATTAAGGCCCTGTCTACAGGCAAGTCTCCAGGGCCGGATGGCTTTGCCGCTGAGTTTTTCAAATCTTATGATATAGAACTGGCTCCACTTCTGTTAGAAGTTTATACAGAATCATTAAAGAATGGAAAGCTTCCTCCAACCATGACACAAGCCCGGATCAGTCTGAAAAAAGACAAAGATCCAAGTGAGTGTAAAAGTTATCGTCCAATTCACTGATCCAGTTAGATGTAAAAATTTTGTCGAAAAGTTTGGCTAACCGATTAAGTAAAGTTATGACATATCTTATACATATAGATCAGATGGGTTTTATTCGGGGCTGTAGCTCTTCTGATAACATTAGACGTCTCATTGATATCATGTGGTCAGTAGTGAATGATCAGTCTCCGGTTGCTACCATTTCACTTTATGCCAAAAAGGCGTTTGATATGGTAGAATGGGATTATCTTTTTAAGATTTTGGAAGTGTATGGGTTCGGGAATACTTTCATTGGTTGGATTAAGCTACTTTAAAGACAGCCAGTAGCGGCAGACCAATTTCAGATTATTTTACTCTGGATAGGGTCTCCAGGCCTTAATCCCATAGAAAATCTGTGGAGGGAGCTGAAGGTTCGAGTTGCTAAACGTCAGCCTCGAAACCTTAATGATGGAGAAGATCTGCAAAGAGGAGTGGGACAAAAACCCTCCTGAGGTGTGTGCAAAGCTGGTGGCCAACTACAAGAAACATCTGACCTCTGTGATTGCCAACAATGGTTTTGCCACCAAGTACTAAGTACTCTTGCTCCAGCGGGTACAAGACATGGTTGTCCTCTATCACCACTGCTATTTGCCATTGCAATTGAGCCACTTGCTATGGCGCTAAGACAGAATGCTGACATTAGGGGGATCTGGCATGCGAGGATGGAGCATAAAGTTTCTTTGTACGCGGACGACATGCTATTGTTCATTTCACAGCCCCTTGAGAGTTTCCCTGAACTAATGACCCTACTCAAGGTTTTTGGTAGAATATCAGGCTATAAGGTGAATATTCAAAAAAGTGAACTGATGCCTGTTGGGGAGGGGGCACCCCAGGTACCTCTAGACTCATTACCTTTCGGAATTAGTTTAAAGAAATTCAAATATCTCGGGGTGTGGGTTACACATAGTTATAAATACCTATACCTTGCTAATTATCAGCCCTGTTAACTAATCTAAAGCAGGATATTGAGCGGTGGGACCCCCTGCCTCTCTCCCTGGGGGGCAAAATCAATACTATAAATATGAATGTGCTGCCTAAATATTTATGTTATTCAGTGTTTCCCAGTGTTTCTTATAAAATCCTTCTTTTCAAAACTGAACAATCAGATATCGGCTGTAAAAAAAAAAACAAACCCAAAAAAAAAAATTTTATAGAGGGCGCCCCCGCAGGGGGGGGGGTGGCAATCCCAAAATTCATCCTACTACTGGGCAGCTAATATAAGATCATTGTTGTACTTATGGGGAGAGTGCGGCAGCCCCTGTGTGGACACTTATGGAGGGGGCATCTATCGCGTCCACCTCCCTGGCAGCCTTACTGTGTGCTAAATTACCGTTCACACGGCCTCTGTCTAGCTTTACCTCTAATCCAGTTGTTGTACACTCAATCAAAATTTGGAATCGGTTTACAAGATCTTTTTCCCTTGGGGACTTGTCACACATGGGGCCAATAGCAAATAATCATCTGTTTCTCCCATCCTTGTTGGATAAGACTTTCGCTACTTGGTCTAGAAAGGGAGTTGTCTTACTGTCTGATCTCTATTTGGAAGGCGTTTTTGTCTCATTCGAGCAGCTCATGCAGAAATATGACATTCCCAGATCTCATCTTAGAAGCTTTGTGGCCTTAAATTTGGACACCTTCCTGTTGTACCCTTCTAATTCGATATTAGATGCAATTTTTTAACTGTAAACTGGCCAGGAAGCGGACAGTAAGGGTTATCTATGACCTACTAAGCATGCATGACTAGTCGTCCTTAGATCTCCTTAAGAATAAATGGGAGGCGGATTTAGGTGAATCAATTTCTGATGCTGATTGGTACAAGTTAATCCAGGTGATTTTCTCCTCCTCCATATGGCTCAGGCATGGGGTTGTCCAATTTAAAATTGTTCACCGCCTGCATTGGTCCAAAGCTAGACTCTCGAAGATTAATTCCGATATAGATCCCACATGTGCCCGATGCAGACAGGCCCCAGCTACTCTGTTGTATATGTTCTGGACATGTCCAAAGCTGTACACATTCTGGCAATCTATATTTGAGACCTTTACTAAGATATTGGGAAGAGTAGTACAGCCGTCCCCTCTTATTGCGATGTTTGGGGTGACCCTGGAGAATACTCCTTTTAGATTGTGTGAGACCAGCATGATGTCCTTCTGCGCTCTCCTGGCCAGGAGATTAATATTGTTTAGATGGAAGGATCCTGCTCCACCAGTGTATGGTCATTGGGTCAGGGAAGTCAGATCTCATCTTAAGTTGGAAAAAATGAGGTACACTGTCAGGGGGGCGACTGGGAAATTTTACAGAATCTGGCAACCTTTTCTGTTCTTGGTCAGAGACGTGGATGCTGACAGGATTGTTATGTGACTATTGTCTATAATTTTGTTTAATTTGCTCTCTTCTATGGTGGTCTGGTTTTATAATATGTAATATGTATGTTCTGTGTCTGGCACTTTGGGCGGGTGGGAGGGAGTTGTTCTGTCTGTTTGGTTGGTGTTGTATGTTCAATTTGAAGAATGTTAATAAAGAAACCTTGATCAAAAAAATTAATCTCTAGATTTGTCACTAAGCTCTTTTTTTGTAATTACGGTTGATAAAGGCTTCTAAAAATTCACCAAATCTAGTCCGAGTCTCTAAGTTTGGCAGCTGGTAGCTGGACAGACAAAGCTTAATTTTTTTTAGCAGGTACATAATTACACCTCTTTATGTGCCACGTCCAGTTGATTGTTCATATAGAGTCACTGTGACATGCAAGAAACAAAGGTGATCAGTCAAATTGTTTGCCTTTATTAATAATACCTCTCTAGTGTCTTTCCAGAATGTATTTCCACCTTGCACCTGGTGTTCCTGGGACTGCCTCTGGATCCACTGTCACAACCTGACAAAGTATTTATTAAGATGATTGATTATATTAACTTATTAATAATAGTTTTTAACGTCACGTTATTGTTATAGAATGATAGTGAACATTTTTGCATCCAAAAGCCCTATTCAGATTGGATTAGTTTATCAGAGCAATGTTTGTAAAACTTTTTTTTTTTTACACTTCTCCTCTGTGATAGAGAAGAAGTGAGTTTCTAGTGGGCTATAGGCTGTATTTTCTACTAACCTGGATGTTTGTGCCACATGCCCTTACGTATGTAATGTTAAATGGCCTATCCCAGGGAGCATCGGGCACAAGGCAGGATACACCCTGGACAGGGTGCCAGTCCATTGCAGGGCACAATCACTCACACACACACACACACTCACCCTTTCATACACTACGGACCCTTTAGACATGCCAATTACAGTTACATCCCTAGTAAATATAATATCAGATACGATAAAACTACTATTTAAGTATTTTCTCTGTAAGTTACATTTAGTTTGACCTTTAATTTAAGATTGATGTTGGGTATGTACCACTGCTGTTTGGTGAGTGATGAGTTGCTGTGTGTGGTGCTTATATGATACTTGGGATATTCATGTTTCATTGGCATTGTGAAGGAGCAGGTATTCACGGCTCTGCGGTTGAAGACGGACAAGTGGATTCATTTTGGAGGATGTCACGCATATGGTTATATGAGTTTGTTAGAAAAACCACTTTCCTAAGCTCCCAGCAGCTTGAGAATTGCTGTATAGCGTTTTCAGCATCTGAAGAGCACCAGTGTGCATGGACACACCGGCTGGGAGCTTAGGAAAGTGGAAAGTGGCTTTCCTAAGCGGCTGGGAGCTTAGGAAAGTGTTTTTTCTAACAAACTCATATAATCATGTGCGTGACATCCTCCAAAATGATATTACTGGCATAATATAATACTAGGACATGTATCTGACCTCAAATGATACGAAATATAATTGTTTACATTAAAATGTATAAGTTCCCAATAAAGTATGGTAATGTGAAAAAAGTGACATTTGAAGTGCAGACAGTCACTTTTTTTCAAAAGTGTTGTAACTAAGCGTGTTTACATTCGTCCAGTGTGTCCATGTACACCGGTGCTCTTCAGGCTGTTAAAGCGCTACACAGCGATTCTCAAGCGGCTGGACACTTAGGAAAGTGGTTTTTCTAACAAACTCAAATAATCATGTGCGTGACATCCTCCAAAATAATATCACTGGCATAATATAATACTAGGACATGTTTCAGACCCTAAATGATGCGAAATATTATTGTTTACATTTATATGTACAAGTTCCCAATGAAGAATCCCAGAGGAAAAGAATTAGAAAAGAGCTCTCAAAAACATCTCATGTATTTCTCCTAGACAACAATGAGGTCTGTGTGAAATCAAAATACGAGATTATGGCTTATTTCTCCTGTTTCTCTATTTTTTCTCCTGGAGAAAAAGCCACACAAAATCTCAAAGTTGCCTCCTTTTAAGTTTCAAAATAGATCTCATCAAGCTCTCAAATAATTCTCAGATTGTCTCAAATTTGGTATGTCTTTTTTTTTATCTCAGGCAGAGAAACCAGAGTGCTCTCTCTATGATCTCAATCTGTTCTCATCCCAGTCTAATTCGTGCATCTCATGGTGAGCTCAGACAGCACAAATAAAGATCTCCAACACTCCAACACTTTCTCATGCAAATGAGAATGGTTTCTTAAAAAAAAAAAGAAACTCATAAAGAAACTCATAAAGAAACTCATAAAGAAACTCAGGGCGCAGGGTGGCTTAGTGGTTAGCACGTTCACCTCACACCTCCAGGGTACGGCCATGTGTGTGCATGTTCTCCTGTGGGTACTCCGGTTTCCTCCCCCAGTCCAAAGACATGCATGGTAGGTTGATTGGTAAATTGTCCATAGTGTATGAATGGGTGTGTGAGTGTGTATGTGATTGTGCCCTGTGATGGACTTGCACCCTGTCCAGGGTGTGCCCGATGCTTCCTGGCTCCAGGTTCCCCGCGACCCTGAAGCAGGAATAAGCGGTTGAAGATGGATGGATGGATAAAGAAACTCAAATACATGGTCCTCATTGTAATGAATTTTATATGCTTGTCCATGACAAAAACAAACTTCCAAGACATTTTAAATATGTATCGATATTTACAGTGGGTGTCTGTGCTCTCAACAGACATAAGGCATGTACTACAATATTTGTGCAAAAGCAGAGAAGAGGAGTTATCAAAAAATTTTTGGAATTTCATTAAATTCTGAAAACATTCAGTTTGGATGTCAGAGGGGCAGTGCAGAGTGATTAGTGTGAGCAAGTCACTTAGCGCTTTTCCTGTTATTTTGTGTCTGTTTGCAAATGGCATTATGAGTAGAAGGCTCTCTGCAACAGAAATGGGTGCATTTCTGTAAAGTGGACTATCTCCAGTGTTTGTTGAGTTTTGGAGTTTTGTTCCCTCCTCTATGTTTAGCTCTACATTGACCTCATCATCAAATGTCAAGTTATCATCTGAAGTCCCCTGCTCGACAAATTGAAATGTATCTGTGTGAAAAGACAGTTCACTCTCTGATTCTGCATTAAGGCCAGTGCGATGTGTCTCTGTTATGTATTCATAACACTGGGACAGTGTATGATTGGAGTTATGAACGTCACAGCAATTCATGATAGACGGGTTTTCCAGATCAACAATGTCCTCAGCTTCCAGAGTAGCAGGACAAGGTACTCCTTCTGTGCAATAGTCATCTGGCCTCCACTTTGATTCTAGAAACCAAAAGAAGAAAAATGTTGTAATACATTTTATAGATTTGTTGTCAGTCATGTACACAAAATGTTGAAAAGCAGCATTGGTAAGTTTGTGGCTCACTAATCTTGTGGTTATTTTCCATAGTAATTCTGGAAATCTAAACAGATTACCAATTACTACACATCAAGATGTCAGAGTAACCTGAGCTGCCATTTAAAGCTTTGTAAACCAATTCAAGTACAAGTGCAAGTTTCACATCAGTAAGTAGTGTTTTGTTAACACTATTGGCACTACTACTGATTACAATTTAAAGCTCTATAACATGGTATTTCTTACATTGCCACTATATGACTAGACCAGATGCATCTTTGAAACATCTGAATGTCTATTATACCGTTATATGAATACAGTGTAAATGACATTATGGTAAGCATGTCAGCCAACGATGCTACGATGTGTTTCATCGTAGGATAAAGGTGATCACTCGGAGCAACTTTGTATTGATTTGCAGTAGCTTCTTCCTCTAAGGGGACAAGAGGACCCAAAACATTCCAACTCCCCAGAGCCAGTGGACCCCTGTTATTGGGGTGCAGCATTCATGCCTCTCCTTTTCTCTTGGTGTATGGCGCAGATGACCTCAACCACTTGAGAATATGGAGAGGGATGGTTCATCTGACCATATTACTTTTTTCCACATCTTAGCAGACCAGTGTCAGTCAATCACTCTCTATACACATCTTTTGGTTTTCATCTCTTCACTTCAGAGGATTGGAGAATCTATGCCATGGCCCATTGAAACCATTCTGGTGGCCTGTGGTTCCCAAAACCTCACTAAGACAGAAAATGTTGGTTTTTCCTTAAATTAGCTAGGTTGTGTAATAAAGACTTACCCTACTACCATCGAACACACATGTAACTTCTATGGAAGAGCAATATTTACGCTGGACTGGTGTCAGAAATGGAGCTGCAACGATGGTGACACTAGAGATGACAGAAAAGACACACTCTTACACAATTAATACATACCAGTTGGATTTACAACTTTTAGCATATACTAGCGTTACAGTAATTGGACAATTATACATTTGTCCAACTTTTACTATTTAAAAAACTGATGATGAAGATGAAGTATATAATCTTTTTTATTATTATTATTATTTTAAATCAGTTGTAACATTTATGATAATAGATGGTTGGCATACTTCAACACTGGAAGTGTGCACTGATTTCACGTAAAAAGCACAGAATAACAGCATTAGAAATGTTACAGTCATATCATTATCAATAATTTACCTGCCAAAAACCCACAAGAGGAAGTTTATTAAACCAAAGTGGTATTTTGAGAATGAACAATTCCTGGCTGAACACCTCTGACAGTGTGAGTAAACAATTTTGATAAACCTAATATAACATATAGAGTATAGAACAAAAGCACCATTATTAGTTAACTATATTAACCTTTTATTTTTATAACAGTTTTATTGGGGTAAATAGCCAATTCATATATCATATTTTCGCTAATTCAAACTTCACAATAATATATTTTTCATACTTCTGAGTACAATCAGCATAACTACATTTGATTGCTTTTAATGAATTATTAACTCTTTGGTAAAAGTAATCCACTACATGTTTATCCACTCACTGCTCTCAGAGGTTGCACAAATTACCGCAAAAAGAACTGTGAAGTGTGACTCAGCATTAGGACATTTCATTGGACGAGAGCACTGTCCATTACACATGCTGCGTTGTGATTGGTTAATTTTAAAGGTGGGCTGATTAATGTACGAGGAACACAGAGAGCGAAAGCGGCCAGAAGGAATGCATGAGAGAAACACCAGCTCGTAAAAGAAGGTAAGTCTTTGCTAAGTTTCATTTTGTAATAAGACAGCTCCTGATGTAAGACAGACATTGCCATCTTATATAACCATCGGCCATCTTGTGTAACTAACCGACTGAACTTCAGCTAGCAGCAAGCTAGTGGTAATATGTTCACTGAGAACTTATTAACATAAGCATACAAAAAGCTTTAAAAAAAATCAGCTATTAACAATTTCGGACACAATGCTGTGATTTAAAGACGAAATGTCCATTTTAAGCTCATGTTTGCTAAAATTCATGCTGTGCTAAACTAACCTGTTCAGTAGCATGTTAGCTAGAAAGCTAACATTTTTGTGGGGAAATGGGTGTAAAAAAAAAAAGGTCCACAGGAAGAATTAAGCTTGAGCCTTGAACTTTCACATGTTAGATTTGACTCAACAGAAGTATCTACTCTCTACATCAGTTTAAACTATTTTAGTGTAGAGTTCATCTTAGGGCTAAGTGCTAGTTAGCTGCCTTCTCTTTAAACTGTATAGTTGAAGCTCTGTTTAATGATTTAATTTAATTAAACTACATAACAGATTTATAACTATGTGTAAAGATAACGAGAAAAAACATGACTTGCCTTGAGTTAGTGCCCAGCTCTGCTCCAGTCAGATGAGGCTGTGAGAGAATGAACTCCAGCGGGAAGGGAAGATGTTGTTTTGGCCACTCTCAGCTCTTCACTACACGGGTTTATTAAACGCGATTTCGACCACACATTAGCAAGGAAGGGATTGTGACTTGAGAATCTTTTATTCAGGTATATAAAATAATTATTTTTTTCATGGAAAGTCATGGAAATGCCTTGAGCATAATCTACTTAACAATCCATTCATATAACACAAACATACCAGTTCAAGATAAAGCCTATACAAATCAAATCCAACCTGGTTTCGGGACAATATGTGCGCATGCGCGCGCTTAGTCTCGTATGGTTTGGTTTCGTATGTGCAGTTTTGTATGCAAGAGATTTTGTATTCCCGTAGAAAATGAAATAAAAATCAATCTTGGTGAACAATGAACAATCACATCTAGATATATTTATTTGAAATTACACAGCAGTAACTTCATTAATAATTTTTTTTTCCCTGCATAATTTCAAAGTAATATAGCGTTTCAAGATTGTTAACATTGTTCAAGCCTCTTTTCTACGTATATTCGACGCCGATGATTTTTCGTCATTACCAAGCCTCTTTTCGAATTGTAGCTTTCATTTCAATGGCGGGGGTTTGCTTGACTTCGTCGAAAGCGCATTTGTGTTTGCTGTTCATGTAAACGTAGTCATTGTGATTTTCAAATCGGTGAAAATGGGTTGTGTGGGTACCTGAGGGTGTCCCCTTTGCAGAGAACACCTTTGTTATTTTTTTTTTATTATTATTTTTATTTGAAATTAAGTGCAATTCTTACTGTGAAATGTGGTAATGATTTTCCACCACCACTGTTACTCTATGTCAGGAGGATTCATCTATAATTTGTGCTTTCTTTTATTCTTGCAGCCTACATCATGCACTGTGGCACACTGGATGGAAGGATGGACACCAGTTGAGAAAACGAAGGTCAAAAAAGCCTTGATAAACAAATGCCGCATGAAGGCCACAAAGACGGATGGATGGACATTTGTTGAAAAAATCCTCACATACAAATGTTGCATGAGGACCTCAAAGTTGCCAAATTTTGTATGTTGTACAACTGTGGTGAACACTGTTCTAAATACATAGTCATAGTGAGAAGATATAGCTATATAGTTCAGATTTTATAAATGATGTATGGGACAAGTTCTTGCTGTCTTAACCTGTTATTACACAACTAAAATACTACATTGTGATTGTTTTGGGGGTTTTTTTTGTATTAATTTGAACAAGCTTGGGCCTCCTATTTCACACTCAAAACCATGGGGGTGTAGCATACTGCAAAACTCAAGTATATTTGTATCATTTCTATCTCTCAGTTCTTCAGCTCTCAATTTACCAGTCTGTACACTACCATTCAAACGTTTGGACACATTTTCTCATTCAAGTGAAGGGGAAATTGTGTCCAAATACCATCCAACTGGTAGTGGATCTTCCATCAATCATCTATTGTCACAAGCCAGTGAGGGTGGCTGGACTGTGCTGTTGTTCCCTCACTCACGTTCCAGTGATATTAGGAGATGAGATAGACCAGGACTAGCTTGTTCAGGATAGCCAGTACCTGTTATTGTACCTTAAATGCAATCTGAAGAGATCTCCATTGTCAATTTTTTTTGTCAAGGTTCTAGCCCTGTCATTGTGGGGGGAAAAAATCATTAATATGCAGGGCATTGCTCTGTGTTGTTGTGTAGGGTAAACTTGTCCATTTTAATAAAGAGTTCATTTGTTTCAGCATTTGTGAAATTGTTGTTATATGGAGAAGAGTGTGTGTATATATAGTAATGGGAGAAGAAAATTATATATTTTCTTTTTTTCAAAAGTGCTCTAACTAAAAATTTAATACGAAATTTAATTGTTTACATTAAAATGTACAAGTTCTCAATGAAGTATGGTAATGTGAAAAAAGTGACATTTGAAGTGCAGACAGTCACTTTTTTTCAAAAGTGCTGTAACTAAGCGTGTTTACATTCGTCCAGTGTGTCCACGTACACCGGTGCTCATCAGGCTGTTAAAGCGCTACACAGCGATTCTCAAGTGGCTGGAAGCTTAGGAAAGTGTTTTTTTTTAACAAACTCATATTCATGTGCGTGACATCCTCCAAATGATATCACTGGCATGATATTATACTAGGACATGTATCTGACCTCAAATGATACGAAACATAATTGTTTACATTAAAATGTACAAGTTCTCAATGAAGTATGCTAATGTGAAAACAGTGACATTTGAATTGGACAGTCACTTTTTTTTTTTAAAGTGCTGTAACTAAGCGTGTTTACATTCGTCCAGTGTGTCCATGTATACCGGTGCTCTTCAGGCTGTTAAAGCGCTACACAGCGATTCTCAAGCGGCTGGAAGCTTAGGAAAGTGTTTTTTTTTTTAACAAACTGATATAATCATGTGCGTGACATCCTCCAAAATGATATCACTGGCATAATATAATACTAGGACATGTATCTGAACTCAAATGATATGAAATATAATTGTTTACATTAAAATGTACAAGTTCTCAAAGAAGTATGGTAATGTGAAAAAAGTGACATTTGAAGTGCAGTCACTTTTTTTCAAAAGTGCTGTAACTAAGCGTGTTTACATTCGTCCAGTGTGTCCATGTACACCGGTGCTCATCAGGCTGTTAAAGCGCTACACAGCGATTCTCAAGCGGCTGAAAGCTTAGGAAAGTGGTTTTTTTTTTAACAAACTGATATAATCATGTGCGTGACATCCTCCAAAATGATATCACTGGCATAATATAATACTAGGACATGTATCTGACCTCAAATAATACGAAACATAATTGTTTACATTAAAATGTACAAGTTCTCAATGAAGTATGCTAATGTGAAAACAGTGACATTTGAATTGGACAGTCACTTTTTTTTTTTTAAAGTGCTGTAACTAAGCGTGTTTACATTCGTCCAGTGTGTCCATGTATACCGGTGCTCTTCAGGCTGTTAAAGCGCTACACAGCGATTCTCAAGTGGCTGGGAGCTTCGGAAAGTGGTTTTTCTAACAACCTCATATAATCACGTGCGTGACATCCTCCAAAATGATATCACTGGCATAATATTATACTAGGACATGTATCTGACCTCAAATAATACGAAACATAATTGTTTACATTAAAATGTACAAGTTCTCAATGAAGTATGCTAATGTGAAAACAGTGACATTTGAATTGGACAGTCACTTTTTTTTTTTTAAAGTGCTGTAACTAAGCGTGTTTACATTCGTCCAGTGTGTCCATGTATACCGGTGCTCTTCAGGCTGTTAAAGCGCTACACAGCGATTCTCAAGTGGCTGGGAGCTTCGGAAAGTGGTTTTTCTAACAACCTCATATAATCACGTGCGTGACATCCTCCAAAATGATATCACTGGCATAATATTATACTAGGACATGTATCTGACCTCAAATGATACGAAATATAATTGTTTACATTATAATGTACAAGTTCTCAATGAAGTATGGTAATGTGAAAAAAAGTGACATTTGAAGTGCAGACAGTCACTTTTTTTCAAAAGTGCTCTAACTAAGCGTGTTTACATTCGTCCAGTGTGCCCATGTACACTGATGCGCTTCATCCGGTTAAAATGCTATACAGCGATTTTCAAGCGGCTAGGAGCTTAGGAAAGTGGTTTTTCTAAGAAACTCATATAATCATGTGCATGACATCTTCCAAGATGGTATCACAGCCATAATATTATACTAGGACATGTATCTGACCTCAATTGATACGAAATATAATTGTTTACATTAAAATGTACAAGTTCCCATTAAAGTATGTTAATGTGAAAAAAGTGACATTTGAAGTGCAGACAGTCACTTTTTTTCAAAAGTGCTCTAACTAAGTTTGTTTACATTCGTGCAGTGTGCCCATGTACACTGTTGCGCTTCATCCTGTTAAAACGCTATACAGCGATTTTCAAGTGGCTGGGAGCTTAGGAAAGTGGTTTTTCTAACAAACTCATATAATCATGTGCGTGACATCTTCCAAAATGATTATATGAGTTTGTTAGAAAAACCATTTTCCTAAGCTCCCAGCCGCTTGAAAATCGCAACAGTGTGACGAAAGTAAACAAAAAAAACAAGTGACTGCCTGCACATCAAATGTCACTTTTTTCAGATTACCATACTTCATTGGGAACTTGTACATTTTAATGTAAACAATTATATTTCGTATCATTTGAGGTCAGATACATGTCCTAGTATAGTATTATGTCTGTGATATCATTTTGGAAGATGTCACGCACATGATTATATGAGTTTGTTAGAAAAACCACTTTCCTAAGCTCCCAGCTGCTTGAAAATCGCTGTATAGCGTTCTAACAGGATCAAGCGCAACAGTGTACATGGGCACACTGGACGAAAGTAAACAAACTTAGTTAGAGCACTTTTGAAAAAATGTGACTGTCTGCACATCAAATGTCACTTACCTTTCAAAGGGAACTTCGACGTTGCATTTAGCATAACAGTATGGGAAGCGCCTTGCGCGCGTGACCGGTATCTGAAGCTTGTGTAAAATCCTGCCTCTACTTATAGGCCTGCCATGATCAGGTGACGTGGCAATTAAGCGCGTCGCATGATATATATATGGCACCTGTGAACCCCGCCGCCAGCCTTATTATCTTCAGCGAGACTGCATGTCTGTGGTTTGTGGTAAAGAAAAAGAAACGCTTCATTTCTCCTCGGTATTTCTCAAAATCTCTCAACCTTTCTATCCCCTTTTAAGAAAAGTAATGGAAAGAGCAAAGAAAATGAGCGAGGGAAAGTTCAGAGAGTGTGTTACGCCTTGCCCCCGTTTCATCACGGGTGGAGACAGACACGCTTTCTGCGTGAAGTGTTTGGGCGTAGCACATGCTACAGCAGCCCTCGAGGGGTCTGACTGTCAGCATTGTGGACGTTTCACGATTAGGCAACTACGCCTCGTCCGCTCCTCTTCTCACCTGATGGGAGTTGGGCTTCAGAGCCCGTGGGTCTGGGCCGGCCGCTGTCGAGGCAGCCAGCCGTCTCAGGTCCTGGGGTTCGTGTATGGATTTGGAAGAGGAGCCCGAGACGAGCGCAGCTCTATCTCTTGCTCTGTCTTCCGGGTCCGGCTCTCCGCCTGACTTTGGAGCTCGCGTTGCGACTCCTCCTTCCCCTATGCAAAGGCAAAACACCCTCGCTGACTCTGAGGAGGGCGTAGAGGCGCCATTTCCCCCATAACATGACAGCAGCTCTCAGGCATATAAAGAGCTGCTTGAGGTGATCACTAGGGCGGTCCAGAAGTTGAATCTAGACTGGCCTGGCGAAGAGGAAGTGGCTCGTAGCAGGCTGGATGAGCGTTTCCTCTCCAGTGAAAGTACACACAAAGCTCCCTCACACTACAGAAAACTCCCCTTTTTCCCAGAAGTGCATGATGAGATTTCACGCTTCTGGAGAAAACCTTACACTAGCCGTATTTATAACCCCCGCAAAAGTCTGATTACTCAGCCATCGTGGGAGTGCGCAGCACGGCTGTGCGCGTGATGCCAAAGGTGGAGGAGGCGCGTGCGCACCTCTCTCCATCTGACGGCGGGTAATTTAAGGGGACCAACCTTACCGTCTAAACCGTGTAAAGTCACGCCGGGGTTGGTGGGCAAAGCCTATGCGCGGCGGGTCTTGCATGTGGGTCCCTGCATACAATGGCAGTGTTGCAGGCCTACCAGGCAGACCTGCTGAGTGAGCTGGATACTGGTGAGGTAGGCCAGAGGCAGTGGCAGAGCTGCGCGGCGCCACAGATTTATCTCTTCGGGCGACCAAGCAAAACGGCTCGTCCGCTCGGCCGTTCAATGGGTAGCCTGGTTGTGGCGGAGAGGCGCACCTATGGCTCAACCTGTCAGGGATGGGGGACAAGGATAGGGTCTCCTTGCTGAACGCCCCTGTTGAGCCTTCCGGCCTGTTTGGTGGCGCAGTCAATGCCATCGCCGACAGGTTTCGTAGCGGCAAGACAGCAAACGGGGGCGTTCAGCCAGTTCCTTCCCCGTCGTGTCGAGGTTCGCACGGGCCTCCATTAGTGGAGCCGGGCCAGTGTTGGCGCGCGAGAGATGCAGAAGAACGAGTGTGGCGGCCCGCCTCCCCCCGCAGAAAGCCAGGGTGACCGGCCGGCCACAGCCACAGCCTGCTGGGAGGCCTGATCTGAGAATGATCATAAAGGCAAGGCAGGCACGGAAGGAACGGTCCTGATGGGTCACGGAGGGACATATCAGGGGACATGAGGTGACCGGGACATCCAGCCCCCAGTGCTACTGTAGGGCCTGCCCTGGCCGAGCCCGTCCCACATTTCCAGCCTTCTCTGGTCAGCGAGCTGTCACAGGGCAGCGGAAATCTGATGCTTTCCCTCCAACAAAATGCGGAAAAGCTGACGTCACTGAAGGACCATCTGGCAGCGTGCAAACTACTGCCAAATGTGTCCCCATGGGTTCTGTCTACCATAGAAAAGAGCTACCGGGTCCAGTTCAGAGCTCGACCCCCGGTTCAGTGGTGTGCTCGTACATCGCGCACAGAGCAGAGCCCAACGTTAGCCAAGGAAATAAGCTCCCCTTTTGGACAAAAGGGCCATAGAACGTGTACCCCGTTCTCTAAGGGAGGGGTGGTTTTACAGCCGTTATTTCCTGGTCCGCAAAAAAGATGGGAGCATGCGGCCGATTTTGGATCTGCGTCATCTGAACCGTACTCTTCGGACATACAGGTTCAAGATGCTGACGCTCAAGCTTATCGTGCCACAGATTCAGTCCGAGGACTGGTTTGTGACGATAGATCTGAAAGACGCATATTTCCACATAGGAATATCACCCAGTCACAGGAAGTTCCTGAGGTTTGCGTTTGGAGAAAACACATACCAATTTCGGGTTCTTCCTTTCGGGCTGGCTTTATCCCCTCGCACCTTCACAAAGTGCATGGATGCTGCTCTGGCTCCCTTGCGACTCCAGGGCATCCGTGTACTAAACTACCTGGACGACTGGTTAATTCTGGCACGATCCAGGGAACAGGCGGTTCAACATCGAGATGTTGTTCTCGCCCACATGAGGAGCTTGGGGCTCAGGTTGAACCTCAAGAAAAGTATGCTTTCCCCAGTGCAGAGGACAACTTTTCTAGGGGTCATATGGGATTCTACTACGATGAGGGCGTTTCTATCCCCAACACACGTACAATCGATCCTATCAACTTTGAGCAAGATAAAGCGAGGTCTGGGCATCCCCTCCAGCTTTTACGAGAGGCTGTTGGGCCTTATAGCAGCAGCAGCCAACGTCATACCGTTGGGCCTATTGCACATGAGACCGTTTCAGTGGTGGCTGAAAGGTCGGGGGTTTCATCCGAGGATGAAACCGCTGAGAGTATTCAGGGTCACGCGGCGCGGCCTACGTGCTCTGAGTGTTTGGAGGTGCCCGCAGTTCCTAGCCTCGGGTCACACTCTAGGGGCGTCCCCTACACGCGAAGAGCAATAATGACAGACGCGCGTCCCTCACAGGCTGGGCGCGCAGTCTTAAATGGCTGTCCAGCTCACGGTCTTTGGAAGCGGCGCCCTCATCTGAAGTGGCATATAAATCGCCTAGAGATGCGGGCCGTATTCCTAGCACTGAAATTCTTTCTCCCTCAGTTGAGAGGTCACAGTGTGCTAGTTGTGTCAGACAACACAGCTGTGGTCTGGGTATCAACCACCAGGGAGGGTTACGTTCACGCCCCCTGTTCAGGCAGGCGCAACTAATCCTCCTCTGGGCGGAGGGGAAGTTCTTGTCAGTGAGTGCAGTGTACATTCCGGGCAGTCGGAATGTGGGGGCAGACATCCTGTCGAGGCAGGGGCTGAGGCCCGGGGGGTGGAGGCTCCATCCACAAGTGGTGGAGTCCATATGGCGGAGGTTCGGACGAGCGGAAGTGGATGTGTTTGCCTCCGAGGAGACAACACACTGCCCGCTGTGGTTCGCCCTCACTCCTCCTGCCCCATTGGGACTGGACGCCATGGTGCACATGTGGCCGAGGTCACGTCTATACGTTTTCCCAGTTGCTCTGCTCCCACAAGTTCTAGCGAGAGTTCGCCAAGACCGTCTACGTCTGCTGCTAGTAGCGCCTCTTTGGCCAGCTCGAATTTGGTTCTCGGAGATAATGTCCCTGCTCGACGGCACTCCTTGGGAGATTCCCATCCGCAGGGACCTACTGTCTCAAGCCGGAGGGCTGATCTATCACCCTCGGCCAGAACTGTGGAAACTGTGGGTCTGGCCCCTGAGGGGCACCAGCTCATAGGTTCTGGTCTCACAACCGAGGTTGTAGAGACCATTTTAAACGCTAGAGCACCATCCACAAGGAAATTGTATGCGCTCAAGTGGCGGCTTTTTGTCTTGTGGTGTGAAGAACGTCAGTTAGACCCAGTGAACTGCGCAGTGGCTACAGTCCTGGAGTTTCTGCAAGAACGTTTTTCTGCAGGGTTGGCTCCTTCTACGATCGGGGTTTATGTGGCCGCCATTTCGGCCAGCCATGCCCCTGTTAATGGAGCCTCTGTGGGGCAGCATCCTCTAACTTCGAGGTTCATGCGCGGTGTCAGACGGCTGAGGCCCATCTGCAGGCCGCGAGTACCTTCGTGGGACCTTTCTGTGGTCTTGGAAGGTCTGTCGGGAGCCCCATTTGAGCCCCTAGAGTCAGCCTCGGAGAAGCTTCTGACTCTAAAGGTAGCTCTTCTACTGGCCCTGACATCTCTCAAGCGAGTGGGGGATCTACAAGCTCTCTCGGTTGCCCCCCCCTGCCTTGACTTCGCCCCCGGACTGGCCAAGGCCTTCCTGTACCCTAGGCCGGATTATATTCCTAAAGTGCCTACATCGGCTGCCCACCCTGTGGTGTTGCCGGTAAGGGCCCTCTGCACTTACGTCCACCGCTCCGGCCAGTGGCGTAAGTCAGAGCAGCTGCTGGTCTGCTTTGGTGGCGACGGTAGAGATGACGCTGTGTCAAAACAGCGCATCTCTACTTGGATAGTGGAGGCAATCTCTATAAACTACACGGTCGCGGTCTCCGCCGCCTCTAGGCATAAGAGCTCATTCCACTAGGGGTCGCCTCCTCGGAAGGCTCTGTCGAGAGGGGTGTCCTTGCACGATGTGTGTGCGGGCCGCAGGGTGGTCTACGCCACACACGTTCATTCGTTATTACAGCCTGGATGTACATTCCACCCCGGGCTCGAAAGTGTCTTGCAGTGACCCTCGGGCCGGTGTTTCTGGACAGGCCGGCCCTTGGTATGACGGAGCTGGGTATTCCCGTTCCCATACTGTTATGCTAAATGCAACTCGAAGTTCCCTTTGAAAGGGAACGTCGGGGTTACGTGTAACCCTGTTCCCTGAGAAGGAACGAGACGTTGCATAGCATTGTCATACCAGGGCAGGCCTGTGAATGCGTCTTCGCTTCAGATAATAGAGGCTGGCGGCGGGGTTCACAGGTGCCATATATATATCGCGACGGCTTAATTGCCGGCGTCACCTGATCATGGCAGGCCTATAAGTAGAGGCAGGATTTTACACAAGCTTCAGATACCGTCACGGTCACAGGCGAGCTTCCCATACTGTTATGCTAAATGCAACGTCTCGTTCCCTTCTCAGGGAACAGGGTTACATACGTAACCCCGACGTTTTTTCACATTACCATACTTCATTGGGAATTTGTACATTTTAATGTAAACAATTATATTTTGTATCATTTGAGGTCAGATACATGTCCTAGTATAATATTATGGCTGTGATATCATTTTGGAAGATGTCACGCACATGACTATATGAGTTTGTTAGAAAAATCACTTTCCTAAGCTCCCAGCCGCTTGAAAATCGCTGTATAGCGTTGTTGGATTGAAATTAAGCAAAATCATAATACCAGTAAAACAGAAATATGACAATTCACAATAAGAAAAGACACAGCACAGCTAAATTCAGAAAAACAACAATTTATTGAGGTGAAGAGGGGCTAGTGGGAGAATAAGAAGGAGAGGGAGCAGTGTAAGGAGGAGAGAATGAGTAGCGGTATGGGGTATGCCCAGGGCCAGACGAATCATCAGAATATTCAGGGCTGGTAGGGTTGTAGGAAGTGTGAGGGCCAGAGTCACATTGGAACTGCTCCATGTCATCATCTGCCAGATAGCCATCAGTAGTATGAGTAGAAGGAGTGAATGACAGAGGTTCTGTTTGGGTAGAAGAATCCACCAGAGTGACAGCAGGGCTGAGGCGATAATGAAGAGGGGGTGGAAAGGTGGAGGTAGAAGACGGTACACGGAGAACATCCACCAGGAGGGCCAAGTCAGCAAAGAGATGTGACAGTTGATACCTAGACTCTAAATCTAGGCCCTCTAACCCCTCCATAGCAGAGGACAGAAATCCAAGCTTAGCACGGTGCGCTGTACAAACACACACAATAGGGTAACGTAAGCCACAAGGGAAAAGTTATAATTAACCAGATAAAGATCATGAGAAGAGCAAGCCATTCAGAAAACAATGAAGCTAAAATGAGGTAAACACTTACCCATAAGTGAAAATCCCCTTGATGGAAAGAACCAAGAATAACAAACACTCCACTCCGCTCAGAGGAAAGAACCAAATGAGATATGATTGGGAAGTACCGCTGGTTTTTAAAAAACCACCCAGACCCAGGAGAATCATAAGGGTGTGGGAAAATGAGTAAAACAAAAACATAATGGTGTGGGAAAGGAAACAAAATATGCACATATAGGAAACTGAAAACAATAACTATTGAAACATACTGGTTGTTGAAATGTATACAATGGACAACATATTGGTTGCTAATTAAGGCATGAACGCAAACATAAGGGGGCCTGGGAAAAGAGGAATTTCTGACATAATGGTGTACGAGATAAGAAGAAGGGGCGGTGGCTCATAGAAGAATTGTATAAAAGGGGAGCCCCGTTCCAGGCATGTTAGATCACTTTTTGAGACGTCCCAAACTGTTTGGATCTCAGGTAACTGGAATCAATAAACTGGACCTCCATCTTTTCTCACTCACTGGTTCCATGTGGTGATTTAGACTTTGAGTATCTCAGCTGATGAAAAGCTATTGTAAGTACATTCCATATTCTCTAAATTGTTATATTGATAAATCAGTAAGTAGGTAAAATTTGACCTACATTTTGGCGACCATGAAGGGACTGGGCAAAGACCCGAGCGTCCGACTGTGGGACTCGAGTTCAAGGGACAGCAAGAGGCCGTCTATGGGAAGGCATAACAGGCGCCTGTTTTAATCAAACCTCTGTTTTCGATTTTTTGCTGTCACTTGTCTCGGGCCCCGTGGGTTGGGTGAAGGACTCAGTTGGTCTCCAAAAGGGCCCAGTATAATAATAAATAATAGAGATAAGACAACACGGTAGAAGAAAGTGTGTGAGAAAAGGATGAAATAAGATTTTGTAATAGGTTGAGGACAAAAAAGGGAAACAAGAAGTTTTAAGGAAAACTTAAGAGATATGTGTATGTATATGAAAAAGTGACTTAAAAGAGAAGACAAAAAGGAACCTGCGATACCACTGAGAGAGTCAGGTCTGCTTGGGCAGGTGTGAGGCCTCACAACCCCAGATACCTGCCACAAGAGATGGTGACTGCTTGGTGGGGCATGGTATAAAACTCCTGGGCCCAGGGCTGGGAATTGCTTAGAAAGGAAAAAGTTATAGTAGAAAAGAAAGCATACCCAGACGTGCACGTGTAACTAGAGATGCATGCAGGAAACAATTGGAAACACTGATATAGCGAACCCCTGGTAAACAAAGGGGAACTTTTCTTTTATATTTTACTATTATATCTGATTGTCATAGTGTGAGATGGAATGTTAAACTGTGTACATGTGTGTTGTGATATGAGCCAATAGGGGACTGGGCCGGGAGAGGAACGGAGGGGAACACCGACTGCGAGAATACAAATAAAGAGGTGACGACATAACAACCAAGTCAAGGTAGGAAAAGCATTTGGTTGAAATAATGGCAGCAGCAGGAAAAGAGGGAAGAACAGCACTAGAAATCATAGTTGAAAAACATAAGTTAGATGAAAAAGATATAAAACATTATTGTAAGAAATGGAGTGAAAAAACCAGTGGAGTATGGAAATGGTCCAAGACAGGGACATTTGAGTAGGAGTGGTGCCAAAAGATGAGGGATAGAGTCCTAATTTGGGGGGAAAAGAAAAAAGGACAGAAAGCAAAGGAAAAATACGCAAAGCAGGAAAAGATAGCAGAATGGTTTCACAAGGAAGGAAGAGACAGAAGAGAGAGAGAGAGAATCGAGAAGGAGAGAGAGGAAAAGGAGAAAAAAGAAGACGAGGAGAGGAAGGAAGAAGAAATAACAAGGAAAATAAAGGCAAGGATAGAGAAGGAACGGGAGAGCAGAACTGAAGCACCGACATATGAAGAAGGAAAGCAGCATGAACCTCCGACCCCTTATAATCCTCAGTTTCAACCCCAAGTGAAGCCAAGAAGAAAAGTCCCACTGGCCGGGATATATGTGCTGCAAGAAGAAAAGGAAGAGGAATGGGAGAGAACTGAAGTCGAATTACAAGGCATGTTTAAAGGATATCAAAAGAAAGTAGTACTGGAAAAAAGGCTAGATGAAGAAGACAGGGAAGGAATAAGAAATATGGAAGGAGTGGAAGCATGGGAATCAAGCGTAGATATACCTGAAGGAAGAAATCGGGAACATCAGGAAATGATGAAGCACTACGTCAAGGGTCAACACATGGGGGCCCAGGAGGAAAGAAACAAAGAACTCTCAGAACAACAAAAGGAGGAAGAACTAGAAGGTGCACGATGTCTGTATAAACAGGAAAGACAACGGGATGAAGAAACCTCACAAGTTCTCCAAAGCAATGATGAAATGGAATGGGGAGAAGGCAACAAGAAATACCGCACCAGCACGCCTAGACCCACTGGACAGAATAAAAGGGAAAAGGAATGGCAGCATGGGAACGTAGATACAGAAGAAGAGGAAGGAAGAGAAAGTAGTGGTTCGGAAGAAGAAGAGGAGGGGTCTACATCGAGAAGCAGTTTAAAAGAACGAAGCAATGGCAGACAGTGGACTAACAAGAAGAAAGGAAAAGGGAAGACAGTAAAGATGGAAGGGGAATTCACAATAACCCCATATCCAGAGTTGGGAGAAGACGGCATGGATGAAAGAGGAGATTGAAGGAAATGATGGCAAATGCACCCCAGGACAGAGTGAAAGGATGAGCAAGATGCTGAGAATGAGGAACCTGCTAAAACCATCAGAACGCTACCAAGCACACTACCCGCTCAAAAGAAGGGGATCCGCAGGAGAAACGCACACACAATACCCGCTGATGGTAAAAGGAAAGGCATTACAGTATACACCCTGGAGCTTAATGGATTTAACAGGACTGATACAAAAGTTGCCTAGTATATGCGAAGGAGGACAGAAATGGATTACTCAGTTTGAAGAAAAAACGGCAGGACAACACCTGGCCCTGGGAGACATAAAATCAATACTATGTCAAGTGGCAGGGAAGGGACACACGGAAGAGATAATGAAGACAGCGGAAATAGAAGAAGCAATGGATGACCCAGCAGTGGATCCAGTCCCCTTTGGTGGGTACAGGACAAAAATTTGGGACGCCCTCCGAACTGTATATCCAGCCAAAATGGACCCCGGAAAGCTTGAAGTAATCAAGTTACAGGATGATGAAAATGTGGCGGCATTCATACAAGATTTCCAGAATAAGTGGAGAGATGAAACAGGGGCCAAATGGGATGCTTTGGTGGCAAGTATAGGATTGTTCAAAATGCTGCTGAAAAAGGCTCTTCCAGAAGAAGTGAGGAAAAGATTGGACGAAGTAGTGGGGTTAAGCACGATGGAATGGAACACCTTCGTTGCACACGTAACCCATCACGTCGAACAGTACAGGAAAACGAAGAAGGAAGCAAAAGAAGCAAACGAAACACTGCTGACACAACTATATAAAGCCCAGCTCGGAGAGATAACCAGGACCAAACAAGAAGAAAAAGAGAAAAGGAGGGAGAGCACTAAACAAGCAGCCCTGATGGTACCCGAACAACCAGCGACCCTACAGGGGATCCAAGCGGGAGAACGAGTGATGAACACCCAAGGCTACCCTCAGCCGCTGACAGGACAAAGGGAAGTTGCAGTAATACTGCCCAGCCCCCAAGGACAAGCTTACCAGACCTATCCGCAAAGACAATACATGCCCACTATGCAACAAGGATGGGGTCGAGGAAGAGGCTACGGTAGAAACCGCTTCACACCTCGGGGAGGCATGCAGACGGAAGGGTGCTGGGAATGCGGAGATCCAAGTCATCGAAGAATGAGCTGCCCATATCTCCAGAAGCCGACATGGGGGGAACGAGTAGATAGAGCGGAAAGACGAGGACAAACATTGGGCCCCAGGGGACCACCAACAACACAGATGGGAACTGAGGCGCAACAACAACAATGGCACCAACAAGCCCCGACACCCCCAGGAGGCCACATGTATGGTGAACGGGGGCCTAACCAAAGTTGAAGAAGCCTAGAGAAGCAAAAGGGGGAGCTAATGCAGTTTACAACCACACTGCACCCCGAACAAGAACCCACAGTAACAGTAACCATAGGCAACACGTTTAGCACATCCTTTATGATAGACACTGGTGCCACATACTCAAGCATTGGCAAAGAAGGTTGTCCCTCCACAACTATGGACCCAGCACGCCACCGACGTAGGGATGGTAAAATCGGCAGGACAGGCCAAAATAAAGATCAAGGATAACGTGCGACTGCCGTACCAGAAGCAATACCCGCTCTCAACTCAAGCCAGAGAAGGCATAAAACCCACCATACAGGGATTACTGGACGCCGGGGTATTAATCCATACAAGAAGCCCATGTAACACACCGATCTTCCCAGTAAAAAAAGCCGGGAACGGACAAATGGCGACTGGTCCATGATTTGCGGGCAGTCAACCAAGTAGTGGTGGCAGATACACCAGTCGTGCCAGATCCACACACTTTGATGTCAAACGTCCCGGAAGGAACCAAATGGTATACAGTCATTGACTTGTGCTTAGCATTTTTCAGCATACCCTTGCATCCGGACTCACACTATCTCTTTGCTTTCACATACGAAGGAAAACAATATACCTATACAAGGCTCCCTCAGGGGTATTGCGAAAGCCCTTCAATATTCAATCAAGTACTGGCCCAAGACCTATCTACTCTGGACTGCAAAAGCACAGTATTGCAGTATGTAGACGATCTACTGATCTGTAGTACGTCAGAGGAAGAATGTCGGCAGGATTCATTACAAGTCTTGAAAATGTTAGCTGAAAATGGAAACAAAGTAAGTAAAGAGAAATTACAGTTTTGTAAAACTAAGGTAGAGTATTTAGGGCGAGTATTGGAGGGGGGACGACGGGCAATAGCACCAAAGCATATTGAAGCTATCAGTAAGGCCCCACGGCCAAAAACTGTGCGACAAATGTTGGCATTTCTGGGAATGGCAGGGTTTAGCCGTCCGTGGGTGTGTGAGTACGCACTCAGAGTACAGCCACTAAGATATATGATAAAAGCTGCTGACCATACTCAACCAAATGCGAACTTACAGTGGACGCCAGAAGGAGAGGTAGCGTTCATAGACATCAAGACAGCCCTGGCAGAAGCACCGGCTCTCGCTAACCCAGATTATCGTAGACCGTTTCACCTGTATGTATCGGAACGAAGGGGGTACGCGTCAGCTGTCCTAACCCAACAGCAGCAAGGAGTAGGTAAACAAGCAATTGCCTACTATAGCACGGCGTTAGACAATGTAGAAAAGGGGATGCCCCCATGCTATCGCTCATTAGCAGCTGCAGCGTTTGCGTATCAAAAAGCCTCTTCAATTACCATGGGACACCCGGTGACGTTATATATGACACATGCCTTGCACGCACTATTGACCAGTCAAAACTTTGTTATCACCAATTCAAGACGGACAGGGTACGACTCGATACTTTCGGCCCCGGAGTTGACTATTGAACGATGAAACACAGTTAACCCAGCAGATAAAATAGTGACTCCCCTAGATGGAGAGCCTCAAGAGTGTGTTAATGAATCTGAGAAGTTTCTTAAAGCGCGCCCAGACTTAGAGAATAGTGCGTTGACCGATGCCCAGCGGACGTTTTTTGTTGACGGGTCATGTTATCGATCATCAGAGGGAAACCGGGCGGGTTACGCAGTAAGAGAAGCAACATTAGATCCGCCGACGTTTCGGGAAATTCTAAGTGTTCCCCTTCCGCAACCCTGTTCGGCCAAGCTGGCAGAATTGAAGGCCTTGACGGCCGCATGTAAATTGGGAAGTGGGAAAAGGTGCAATGTGTATACTGATTCTGCCTACGCCCACGGAGTATGTCATGTGTTTGGCCCAATTTGGGCCCAGAGAGGTTTCCAGCGTGCTGATGGTTCAGCAGTGACACATGGGGCGGCAATTACAGACTTACTGCACGCCATGACTTTGCCATCGGCACTAGCCATTGTTAAATGTAAAGCACATAAAGAACCGATGGTTCTTTCATTACCAAAGGGAATGCTACAGCAGACGAGGCTGCGAAAAAAGCGGCTGTAGGACCGGCCCAAATGATGGCCCTCATTCAGCCAGAAGACCAGCCAGTTCGGCATCCAATGGAGGACAATGTGACCCATATTGTAGAAGTACAGAATGGGGCAGGGGAAGCAGAGATTTATACATGGATAAAAAGGGGGGCTAAAAAGGAAGCGGGCACGGGATTATGGCGTAGTGTAGATGGATTGTCTGTTGCACCCTCAAGCTTGCTCCCAATGTTAATACGGGAAGCCCACGGTCTTGACCACACCAATCGAGGTGAAACCATTCGAAAAATCAGACAAGACTGGTGGTCACCTTACCTAGCTAGCGCAGTGGACAATTTTCTGAATAATTGTGAGGTATGCATACAGAACAATGTACGAAAAAATATCACTACTCCCCTCGGACATATTCCCCCACCCATGGGGCCGTTTCGGCACTTAATGATGGATGGGGGCAGAAAATAGAATGGAGGGAAAACGATATATATTTGTGGTAGAAGATCGTTTCAGTAGATGGGTAGAGGCCGTCGCCACCTCCAAGGAGGATGCTAGGTCTGCTGCGAAGTTCTTGTGTCGTGAGGTTATACCCCGTTTCGGGATCCCCGACTTTCTCAGCTCCGACAATGGGGCCCATTTCATTAACCAAACGATAGAACTAATCACCAAGGCACTGGGGATAAAACATAAATTGGGCTGTGTGTATCATCCCCAGTCCCAAGGCATGGTGGAGCGCGCGAACAGAATTCTTAAAAGCAAATTAGCAAAAATTTGCGCGAGTTCTCGCCTGACCTGGGTTCAAGCCCTGCCATTGGCATTGCTCAAAATGCGTTCTCAAACTAGTCGCATCACACATTTGACTCCGCACGAAATGCTCACTGGTCACCCTATGCCTTTGGCATTTACCAGGGCCCCGTACGCAGGGCCCCCGCTCGAGCAACTCGAAAATGAAATGCAGAACTACATTCGTGCCCTTACCCGCATCCACAGACACTTGTATTCACAGGTTTGAGACGCGGTCCATGGTGAAGACGTTCCACCAGTCAGACAGGTCGAGCTGGGGGATTATGTCTGGATTTGGGTATTTAAGAGAAAACACGCGTTACAGGGCCGCAGAGAAGGGCCATTTAAGGTGGTTGCGGCTACCCCAACAGCAGTCAGGGTGGAGGGTCGGCCCAACTGGTATCACCTCAATCACTGCAGTCGGGGAAGAGGTAAGGGACCTCTGTTAGGTAGGCCTGCTGCGGAGGAACCATCAACCACAAGTGGCCGACCGTCGAACATCCGGCAAAACCCAGACACCTACGCCCAGCTCTTCAGACACAGACAGTGGCACTGAGGAGGATTGGAGCCCAGCCCAGGGCACTAGAGCACAAGCTAAACGCTGTGCTCAACATCAGACACCACAACTGCCTTCAACCGATGACGACGGATCGCCCGGAAGAAGTTCACCTGACGCCGCGCCTCTGGACACTGGGCTTGCTCTAGGTGTGGAACTACAGGAGACGCAGGCAGAAAACCTAAGTCCTGACACGCCGTTGGGACCTGACGTACTGGCAGATTTTGTACAGGACCTGGGGGATCCAGCCCAACTTGACACGCCGCACTTTGACACAGTAGACCTTGAACAGTGGGGTGTTCTGGGCCAAGCAAGCCTTCTCCTTTATCTGGACTCCAACGAACCTGCTGACCAATAGAAACATGCCACGGTCCAGTCACGCTAGGACGGACAGCCTTATCATCCTGGTATGGGCAGTGGTGCTGGTCGCAGGGGTAACACTGTTCTTCCTGCTTTTCACGGCCCCACTCCCTGGTAAAGAACATAACACGAGCTCGTGTAACGTGACCTCTCCCGTTCATGTCATATACAGTAAGCTCCCCAGTCGCCCAAAGAGAGACATTGATGTTGCACAACTGATGCAGGACCGGATGAGGGACCAGGTAATCAAACCTTACCGCCTCTCCGAGGACATTTCCCGCAGAACTCTGGACCGCATGCTCAGGGCCCACCTAAACCTTAATGGCACCGAGACATATATCGTCCCAGGGACAGACCATTTGGCTGAAGCATATTTTCTTTCTCGCCCCACCTCCGTGCCTGCTACAGCATTGCCTATCCCCTGGACATATGAGAATGACCTTAACTCACTGTCTAGCCGCCAAATGTTCTGTGCACTAGCCCTCGTCACCCTTGCATACTCGGAAGCACTATTACGCAGCAGCCCACATCTAGCTTCCTTCTCTGTCGACCAAGCCTCCATGAATCTAACTGTTGGACGCTTCCGGATGGTCTTGGACGCTTCCGAAGAGTCGTGCGGCTGACTCTTGGTGTCGTTTCAATGCATCTGCCACTCTCCCATATCTGCTCCCGGTGCCCTCTTACAAGCTCTCTTTCCAATGCACGGCTGAGGGATGTGTCAATTTGAAAGGGCGACCCTTTCAACCCATCGTCTTCAGAAACCCCGCTACCTGCCCTCCACCCACGCGGCCGCTTTCATGAACTTGCAGCACTATTCACTGCTCACTGATAACCAGACCTTGGATTTCGATCACACCAATCTTTACCTCTCGTGGATGTTCCACACCGCCCGCTCTGTTACAGACAAATCATGCCTGGTCTGTCATGACAGGCGTTCTGCCCCTCATCTCATGTTCCCCCTTGGAAACACGACCGAATGTCTCAGTAGTCCGTATACGGAGGAATTCCTCTGCCCCACCATCTGCTTGCTTGGATCAATGTCCGCAACGCTGGGTCCCGACTGGATGCACAATGTCAGTTCTTCCTGCTTGTACCAGCCCATGCATACGGATGACTCCGCTTTTGTCAAGGTGCGCGACGAGCTACCCGCTCGGTTGCCCTTCTGCCTATGCTCCCATCTTGGCGTCTACCCTGTGGGCAACATATCCTATCGCTGTGCTGTCACTGTCTCCACAGACGACCTTTACATCCCCACGCTCTCTTCAGTCGGGACCACTAGCACAACCGTGTCTATCCCTATACCTGACCTGGCATATGGCACCCCGGGACTGGCAGATATTTTCTGGTATTGTGGCATGGGAACTGCCCGTCAGACCCTGCCGCCAGAGTGGCATGGCTGTTGTGCCCCTGTTAGATTGGATGGTAAAACAAGGGTTATTACTCTGCCTGATGAGGACGCTCCTCGACGATGGGAACGCCGCGATACATCGTTATGGCGTCAAGACCTTCTCGACGTGGACGCCATGAACTACACCGACTGGGCGGAACATGCCGAAGTAACTCTCAACTGGGTCGGGGTCCCGGTAGGGGTCCCGGACCGGTACAAAGCCATGGGCAAAGTTGGCAGCGGCCTGGCTGCCATCCTGCTCCCTGGGGTCCAGGTGGCCCGTAATACGGCCTGGATAAATTACATATGGTACAATCAACAACGTTTTCTCAACCACATGCTTGGTGCTCTAGGCCTGATAAAAATTCAACTGCATGCCACCTCTATAATGGCAGCTCAGAACCGCTTTACTCTCGATCAAATGCGTGCACCGGATGACGGCGTATGCACAATGATTGGCCCGGAATGCTGCGCGGCCATCCCCCTTCACACGGGTGCCCGTGGTGCGTTAACCAAGGTTCTAGTTCGCCTTCAGGCCCTTCAGAAGGAACATGTTGCAAATACGGGCACCAGGGATTTGTTTACCTTGCCCGGTTGGATGGGCTGGTTCTTTTCCGGCAGTTGGCTGGCTTCCCTTTCCCGGCTGGGACTGGCACTGGGAGTACTTTTTGTTTTCGTGCTCCTTCTCTTTTGCTGCATCATCCCGTGTACCCACAAACTTGCCCTTACTGCTGTTACTACCACTAACATTTCGGGTCAGTACGTTGTGATGGGTGAGGCGTTACCGCCTCAACGGGGGGTGGTGTTTAAGCACTGTACCCACAATAACCCTGATCACCGGTATGCTGATGATCCAGCTGGCCATAATGATGATCTGGACAACGAAACCGACTCTGTATACACGGACATGCTCGAGCTAACCAAGAGGACCACAGCCTGCGTTGAGACTACCAATGACGATATGGATAAAAGAAAGGACCAAGGGAATACGGACATAGAAACCTTGTTAGCACCTGCCAAAGGCACCCCGGAACCTCTTCCACTGGAGGACGGGCAAGCCTTGTAAGCAGCCCCAGATCAGCGAAACATCCTAGCGTTAGCGGAAATCGAAAAACAAATCACAAAGGGAGTTCCTTTCACCTCTGCTCACAAGGTAGTAGTCAACAAGGACTTATCCGAGAAAGCAGAGGTACAACTGGAACCACAGTCATGGCCAGTTACTGGTATTTAAGCCCTGGACAACCGGAAACTACCGTACTATGTTCAGTTTTAAATCTCCCCTGTACCTTCCAAATGCACAGCTCCAGTGGTCGTGTCCAGCGTGAACCCCAAGTGGCCTTAGATCTGTTAAATCACAACTCAGGACAAGCAGTTATACACCTAGAAACCACTAACGAGGGAATAGGGTTAAATGAGGCAGATCCGAGTGAAAGGGGAAGTATTGTTCTCACTATACGACAATGGACACATCAAGGGACTCGACTGAGGCAGGCCGTGTTTGTACATACATACCCAATAAACTAAAAGAAATAAGGAAGCCAAGCAATCGGCCCTTGCTACTCTCCATAAAGTACCAACACTACGCAATTTTTTTTCCTCTTTTACTTTCTTTGTTTGCCAATAGATGTGTTTGTTTCTATCTTAGCCAGCATGAAGAAGAAGTGATGAGCCATGCCCTGGGTGTAAGTGCTAGCCAAACCTCTCCCCAAGGGCGACCCTCTACGATGCGTAAAGTATCTGGGTCGAAGACAATCAACGCTGCATCCTGGATGTTACGAAGCAATTAGAGACTGAATTCTATGTCGGTTTAACCCTCTCTGTATTCAGGCAAAACACAAAATACGCTGTCGAGCCGTAAAGAGGCTGGCAGGGTGGGAATTTTTCCTACAAGCAAGGTTTTTTCGCCCACCCCTGAATACAAGACAGGACTGAGGTGTACCTATATTGATAAAGACGAAACGGACCGACAAATACAAGACTGGAGGCTTTGCATGCCTGGTCGAGAAAAATAGGGATCAAAAGTCTTCTTTCCTTTTTCTATATATCTTATTCAGTTTATAACCCACAATCAATGATTATATAACGTGCCGACCGGCCTGTGATTATAAAATAAATAATATACGAATTAGCAGTTAATCCACAAGTGATTTAAATTTTCATGTTTCAAGCAATAAGTAAGACAACAATGGCCATTGTTGAGGACGTGTATCTCACTAGGGGCCGATGGCGGAGTGGAATGTTGCGTCCCGTGCTACAGCTAACCATTTATTATGAGGCACCCCAGCGCCTGACATTAGACAGAATACCCCAAGTACACCGACAATTATTAGAAGCTAACCCTGATATGTGCAGTGTCGAGGTAGAGAATGCCTGAGGCCATGCCAGTGATTATAGTGAATCAGATGAGGACGATGCTTATGAACGGGCTCACTACGGATCTGTGAGAATAACTGTTCGGCAGTTGACTAATGACGAGTGCGCCAAAACCAGTTCATACAGCGATACCCTCTAAACTAGTGTTGATTGTGAGGCTTAGCCTCAGAGGAGGGAATGTTGGATTGAAATTAAGCAAAATCATAATACCAGTAAAACAGAAACATGACAATTCACAATAAGAAAAGACACAGCACAGCTAAATTCAGAAAAACAACAATTTATTGAGGTGAAGAGGGGCTAGTGGGAGAATAAGAAGGAGAGGGAGCAGTGTAAGGAGGAGAGAATGAGTAGCGGTATGGGGTATGCCCAGGGCCAGACGAATCATCAGAATATTCAGGGCTGGTAGGGTTGTAGGAAGTGTGAGGGCCAGAGTCACATTGGAACGGCTCCATGTCATCATCTGCCAGATAGCCATCAGTAGTATGAGTAGAAGGAGTGAATGACAGAGGTTCTGTTTGGGTAGAAGAATCCACCAGAGTGACAGCAGGGCTGAGGCGATAACGAAGAGTGGGTGGAAAGGTGGAGGTAGAGGACGGTACACGGAGAACATCCACCAGGAGGGCCAAGTCAGCAAAGAGATGTGACAGTTGATACCTAGACTCTAAATCTAGGCCCTCTAACCCCTCCATAGCAGAGGACAGAAATCCAAGCTTAGCACGGTGCGCTGAACAAACACACACAATAGGGTAACGTAAGCCACAAGGGAAAAGTTATAATTAACCAGATAAAGATCATGAGAAGAACAAGCCATTCAGAAAACAATGAAGCTAAATTGAGGTAAACACTTACCCATAAGTGAAAATCCCCTTGATGGAAAGAACCAAGAATAACAAACACTCCACTCTGCTCAGAGGAAAGAACCGAATGAGATATGATTGGGAAGTACCGCTGGTTTTTAAAAAGCACCCAGACCCAGGAGAATCATAAGGGTGTGGGAAAATGAGTAAAACAAAAACACAATGGTGTGGGAAAGGAAACAAAATATGTACATATAGGAAACTGAAAACAATAACTATTGAAACATACTGGTTGTTGAAATGTATACAATGGACAACATATTGGTTGCTAATTAAGGCATGAACGCAAACATAAGGGGGCCTGGGAAAAGAGGAATTTCTGACATAATGGTGTACGAGATAAGAAGAAGGGGCGGTGGCTCATAGAAGAATTGTATAAAAGGGGAGCACCGTTCCAGGCATGTTAGATCACTTTTTGAGACGTCCCAAACTGTTTGGATCTCAGGTAACTGGAATCAATAAACTGGACCTCTATCTTTTCTCACTCACTGGTTCCATGTGGTGATTTAGACTTTGAGTATCTCAGCTGATGAAAAGCTATTGTAAGTACATTTCTCTAAATTGTTATATTGGTAAATCAGTAAGTAGGTAAAATTTGACCTACAGCGTTTTAACAGGATGAAGCGCAACAGTGTACATGGGCACACAGGACAAAAGTAAACAAACTTAGGTAGAGCACTTTTGAAAAAAAGTGACTGTCTGCACATCAAATGTCACTTTTTTCACATTACCATACTTCATTGGGAACTTGTACATTTTAATGTAAACAATTATATATATTCGTCCAGTGTGCCCATGTACACTGTTGCGCTTGATCCTGTTAGAACGCTATACAGCGATTTTCAAGCGGCTGGGAGCTTAGGAAAGTGGTTTTTCTAACAAACTCATATAATCATGTGCGTGACATCTTCCAAAATGATAGCACAGCCATAATATTATACTAGGACATGTATCTGACCTCAAATGATACGAAATATAATTGTTTACATTAAAATGTACAAGTTCCCAATGAAATATGGTCATGTGAAAAAGTGACATTTGAAGTGCAGACAGTCACTTTTTTTTCAAAAAGTGCTCTAACTAAGTTTGTTTACATTCGTGCAGTGTGCCCATGTACACTCTTGCGCTTGATCCTGTTAGAACGCTATACAGCGATTTTCAAGCGGCTGGGAGCTTAGGAAAGTAGTTTTTCTAACAAACTCATATAATCATATGCGTGACATCTTCCAAAATGATAGCACAGCCATAATATTATACTAGGACATGTATCTGACCTCAAATGATACGAAATATAATTGTTTACATTAAAATGTACAAGTTCCCAATGAAATATGGTCATGTGAAAAAGTGTGACATTTGAAGTGCAGACAGTCACTTTTTTTTCAAAAAGTGCTCTAACTAAGTTTGTTTACATTCGTGCAGTGTGCCCATGTACACTCTTGCGCTTCGATCCTGTTAGAACGCTTATACAGCGATTTTCAAGCGGCTGGGAGCTTAGGAAAGTGGTTTTTCTAACAAACTCATATAATCATGTGCGTGACATCTTCCAAAATGATAGCACAGCCATAATATTATACTAGGACATGTATCTGACCTCAAATGATACGAAATATAATTGTTTACATTAAAATGTACAAGTTCCCAATGAAATATGGTCATGTGAAAAAAGTGACATTTGAAGTGCAGACAGTCACTTTTTTTTCAAAAGTGCTCTAACTAAGTTTGTTTACATTCGTGCAGTGTGCCCATGTACAGTCTTGCGCTTCGTCCTGTTAGAACGCTATACAGCGATTTTCAAGCGCGCTGGGAGCTTAGGAAAGTGGTTTTTCTAACAAACTCATATAATCATGTGCGTGACATCTTCCAAAATGATAGCACAGCCATAATATTATACTAGGACATGTATCTGACCTCAAATGATACGAAATATAATTGTTTACATTAAAATGTACAAGTTCCCAATGAAATATGGTCATGTGAAAAAAGTGACATTTGAAGTGCAGACAGTCACTTTTTTTTCAAAAGTGCTCTAACTAAGTTTGTTTACATTCGTGCAGTGTGCCCATGTACACTGTTGCGCTTGATCCTGTTAGAACGCTATACAGCGATTTTCAAGCGGCTGGGAGCTTAGGAAAGTGGTTTTTCTAACAAACTCATATAATCAGTGTGTGACATCTTCCAAAATGATAGCACAGCCATAATATTATACTAGGACATGTATCTGACCTCAAATGATACGAAATATAATTGTTTACATTAAAATGTACAAGTTCCCAATGAAATATGGTCATGTGAAAAAAGTGACATTTGAAGTGCAGACAGTCACTTTTTTTTCAAAAAGTGCTCTAACTAAGTTTGTTTACATTCGTGCAGTGTGCCCATGTACACTCTTGCGCTTCGTCCTGTTAGAACGCTATACAGCGATTTTCAAGCGGCTGGGAGCTTAGGAAAGTGGTTTTTCTAACAAACTCATATAATCATGTGCGTACAGTCTTCCAAAATGATAGCACATCCATAATATTATACTAGGACATGTATCTGACCTCAAATGATACGAAATATAATTGTTTACATTAAAATGTACAAGTTCCCAATGAAATATGGTCATGTGAAAAAAGTGACATTTGAAGTGCAGACAGTCACTTTTTTTTCAAAAGTGCTCTAACTAAGTTTGTTTACATTCGTGCAGTGTGCCCATGTACACTTTTGCGCGCTTTCGTCCTGTTAGAACGCTTATACAGCGATTTTCAAGCGGCTGGGAGCTTAGGAAAGTGGTTTTTCTAACAAACTCATATAATCATGTGCGTGACATCTTCCAAAATGATAGCACAGCCATAATATTATACTAGGACATGTATCTGACCTCAAATGATACGAAATATAATTGTTTACATTAAAATGTACAAGTTCCCAATGAAATATGGTCATGTGAAAAAAGTGACATTTGAAGTGCAGACAGTCACTTTTTTTTCAAAAAGTGCTCTAACTAAGTTTTTTTAAATTCGCAGTGTGCCCATGTACAGTTTTGCGCTTCGTTCCTGTTAGAACGCTATACAGCGATTTTCAAGCGGCTGGGAGCTTAGGAAAGTGGTTTTTCTAACAAACTCATATAATCATGTGCGTGACATCTTCCAAAATGATAGCACAGCCATAATATTATACTAGGACATGTATCTGACCTCAAATGATACGAAATATAATTGTTTACATTAAAATGTACAAGTTCCCAATGAAATATGGTCATGTGAAAAAAGTGACATTTGAAGTGCAGACAGTCACTTTTTTTTCAAAAGTGCTCTAACTAAGTTTGTTTACATTCGTGCAGTGTGCCCATGTACAGTGTTGCGCTTGATCCTGTTAGAACGCTATACAGCGATTTTCAAGCGGCTGGGAGCTTAGGAAAGTGGTTTTTCTAACAAACTCATATAATCATGTGCGTGACATCTTCCAAAATGATAGCACAGCCATAATATTATACTAGGACATGTATCTGACCTCAAATGATACGAAATATAATTGTTTACATTAAAATGTACAAGTTCCCAATGAAATATGGTCATGTGAAAAAAGTGACATTTGAAGTGCAGACAGTCACTTTTTTTTCAAAAGTGCTCTAACTAAGTTTGTTTACATTCGTGCAGTGTGCCCATGTACACTCTTGCGCTTCGTCCTGTTAGAACGCTATACAGCGATTTTCAAGCGGCTGGGAGCTTAGGAAAGTGGTTTTTCTAACAAACTCATATAATCATGTGCGTGACATCTTCCAAAATGATAGCACAGCCATAATATTATACTAGGACATGTATCTGACCTCAAATGATACGAAATATAATTGTTTACATTAAAATGTACAAGTTCCCAATGAAATATGGTCATGTGAAAAAAGTGACATTTGAAGTGCAGACAGTCACTTTTTTTTCAAAAGTGCTCTAACTAAGTTTGTTTACATTCGTCCAGTGTGCCCATGTACACTCTTGCGCTTGATAGTGTTAGAACGCTATACAGCGATTTTCAAGCGGCTGGGAGCTTAGGAAAGTGGTTTTTCTAACAAACTCATATAATCATGTGCGTGACATCTTCCAAAATGATAGCACAGCCATAATATTATACTAGGACATGTATCTGACCTCAAATGATACGAAATATAATTGTTTACATTAAAATGTACAAGTTCCCAATGAAATATGGTCATGTGAAAAAAGTGACATTTGAAGTGCAGACAGTCACTTTTTTTTCAAAAGTGCTCTAACTAAGTTTGTTTACATTCGGTGCAGTGTGCCCATGTACAGTCTTGCGCTTCGATCCTGTTAGAACGCTTATACAGCGATTTTCAAGCGGCTGGGAGCTTAGGAAAGTGGTTTTTCTAACAAACTCATATAATCATGTGCGTGACATCTTCCAAAATGATAGCACAGCCATAATATTATACTAGGACATGTATCTGACCTCAAATGATACGAAATATAATTGTTTACATTAAAATGTACAAGTTCCCAATGAAATATGGTCATGTGAAAAAAGTGACATTTGAAGTGCAGACAGTCACTTTTTTTTCAAAAGTGCTCTAACTAAGTTTGTTTACATTCGTGCAGTGTGCCCATGTACAGTGTTGCGCTTGATCCTGTTAGAACGCTATACAGCGATTTTCAAGCGGCTGGGAGCTTAGGAAAGTGGTTTTTCTAACAAACTCATATAATCATGTGCGTGACATCTTCCAAAATGATAGCACAGCCATAATATTATACTAGGACATGTATCTGACCTCAAATGATACGAAATATAATTGTTTACATTAAAATGTACAAGTTCCCAATGAAATATGGTCATGTGAAAAAGTGACATTTGAAGTGCAGACAGTCACTTTTTTTTCAAAAGTGCTCTAACTAAGTTTGTTTACATTCGTGCAGTGTGCCCATGTACACTCTTGCGCTTCGTCCTGTTAGAACGCTATACAGCGATTTTCAAGCGGCTGGGAGCTTAGGAAAGTGGTTTTTCTAACAAACTCATATAATCATGTGCGTGACATCTTCCAAAATGATAGCACAGCCATAATATTATACTAGGACATGTATCTGACCTCAAATGATACGAAATATAATTGTTTACATTAAAATGTACAAGTTCCCAATGAAATATGGTCATGTGAAAAAAGTGACATTTGAAGTGCAGACAGTCACTTTTTTTTCAAAAGTGCTCTAACTAAGTTTGTTTACATTCGTGCAGTGTGCCCATGTACAGTGTTGCGCTTGTCCTGTTAGAACGCTATACAGCGATTTTCAAGCGGCTGGGAGCTTAGGAAAGTGGTTTTTCTAACAAACTCATATAATCATGTGCGTGACATCTTCCAAAATGATAGCACAGCCATAATATTATACTAGGACATGTATCTGACCTCAAACGATACGAAATATAATTGTTTACATTAAAATGTACAAGTTCCCAATGAAATATGGTCATGGAAAAAAGTGACATTTGAAGTGCAGACAGTCACTTTTTTTTTCAAAAAGTGCTCTAACTAAGTTTGTTTACATTCGTGCAGTGTGCCCATGTACAGTGTTGCGCTTGATCCTGTTAGAACGCTATACAGCGATTTTCAAGCGGCTGGGAGCTTAGGAAAGTGGTTTTTCTAACAAACTCATATAATCATGTGCGTGACATCTTCCAAAATGATAGCACAGCCATAATATTATACTAGGACATGTATCTGACCTCAAATGATACGAAATATAATTGTTTACATTAAAATGTACAAGTTCCCAATGAAATATGGTCATGTGAAAAAAGTGACATTTGAAGTGCAGACAGTCACTTTTTTTTCAAAAGTGCTCTAACTAAGTTTGTTTACATTCGTGCAGTGTGCCCATGTACACTCTTGCGCTTCGTCCTGTTAGAACGCTATACAGCGATTTTCAAGCGGCTGGGAGCTTAGGAAAGTGGTTTTTCTAACAAACACATATAATCATTTATTGCGTGACATCTTCCAAAAATATAGCACAGCCATAATATTATACTAGGACATGTATCTGACCTCAAATGATACGAAATATAATTGTTTACATTAAAATGTACAAGTTCCCAATGAAATATGGTCATGTGAAAAAAGTGACATTTGAAGTGCAGACAGTCACTTTTTTTTCAAAAGTGCTCTAACTAAGTTTGTTTACATTCGTGCCAGTGTGCCCATGTACAGTCTTGGCGCTCGACCTGTTAGAACGCTTATACAGCGATTTTCAAGCGGCTGGGAGCTTAGGAAAGTGGTTTTTCTAACAAACTCATATAATCATGTGCGTGACATCTTCCAAAATGATAGCACAGCCATAATATTATACTAGGACATGTATCTGACCTCAAATGATACGAAATATAATTGTTTACATTAAAATGTACAAGTTCCCAATGAAATATGGTCATGTAAAAAAGTGACATTTGAAGTGCAGACAGTCACTTTTTTTTCAAAAGTGCTCTAACTAAGTTTGTTTACATTCGTGCAGTGTGCCCATGTACACTCTTGCGCTTGATCCTGTTAGAACGCTATACAGCGATTTTCAAGCGGCTGGGAGCTTAGGAAAGTGGTTTTTCTAACAAACTCATATAATCATGTGCGTGACATCTTCCAAAATGATAGCACAGCCATAATATTATACTAGGACATGTATCTGACCTCAAATGATACGAAATATAATTGTTTACATTAAAATGTACAAGTTCCCAATGAAATATGGTCATGTGAAAAAAGTGACATTTGAAGTGCAGACAGTCACTTTTTTTTCAAAAGTGCTCTAACTAAGTTTGTTTACATTCGTGCAGTGTGCCCATGTACAGTCTTGCGCTTTGATCCTGTTAGAACGCTTATACAGCGATTTTCAAGCGGCTGGGAGCTTAGGAAAGTGGTTTTTTCTAACAAACTCATATAATCATGTGCGTGACATCTTCCAAAATGATAGCACAGCCATAATATTATACTAGGACATGTATCTGACCTCAAATGATACGAAATATAATTGTTTACATTAAAATGTACAAGTTCCCAATGAAATATGGTCATGTGAAAAAAGTGACATTTGAAGTGCAGACAGTCACTTTTTTTTCAAAAGTGCTCTAACTAAGTTTGTTTACATTCGTGCAGTGTGCCCATGTACAGTGTTGCGCTTGATCCTGTTAGAACGCTATACAGCGATTTTCAAGCGGCTGGGAGCTTAGGAAAGTGGTTTTTCTAACAAACTCATATAATCATGTGCGTGACATCTTCCAAAATGATAGCACAGCCATAATATTATACTAGGACATGTATCTGACCTCAAATGATACGAAATATAATTGTTTACATTAAAATGTACAAGTTCCCAATGAAATATGGTCATGTGAAAAAAGTGACATTTGAAGTGCAGACAGTCACTTTTTTTTCAAAAGTGCTCTAACTAAGTTTGTTTACATTCGGTGCAGTGTGCCCATGTACAGTCTTGCGCTTCGTCCCTGTTAGAACGCTATACAGCGATTTTCAAGCGGCTGGGAGCTTAGGAAAGTGGTTTTTCTAACAAACTCATATAATCATGTGCGTGACATCTTCCAAAATGATAGCACAGCCATAATATTATACTAGGACATGTATCTGACCTCAAATGATACGAAATATAATTGTTTACATTAAAATGTACAAGTTCCCAATGAAATATGGTCATGTGAAAAAAGTGACATTTGAAGTGCAGACAGTCACTTTTTTTTTCAAAAGTGCTCTAACTAAGTTTGTTTACATTCGTGCAGTGTGCCCATGTACAGTCTTGCGCTTCGATCCTGTTAGAACGCTATACAGCGATTTTCATGCGCGTGGGAGCTTAGGAAAGTGGTTTTTCTAACAAACTCATATAATCATGTGCGTGACATCTTCCAAAATGATAGCACAGCCATAATATTATACTAGGACATGTATCTGACCTCAAATGATACGAAATATAATTGTTTACATTAAAATGTACAAGTTCCCAATGAAATATGGTCATGTGAAAAAAGTGACATTTGAAGTGCAGACAGTCACTTTTTTTTCAAAAGTGCTCTAACTAAGTTTGTTTACATTCGGTGCAGTGTGCCCATGTACAGTCTTGCGCTTGATCCTGTTAGAACGCGTATACAGCGATTTTCAAGCGGCTGGGAGCTTAGGAAAGTGGTTTTTCTAACAAACTCATATAATCATATGCGTGACATCTTCCAAAATGATAGCACAGCCATAATATTATACTAGGACATGTATCTGACCTCAAATGATACGAAATATAATTGTTTACATTAAAATGTACAAGTTCCCAATGAAATATGGTCATGTGAAAAAAGTGACATTTGAAGTGCAGACAGTCACTTTTTTTTCAAAAGTGCTCTAACTAAGTTTGTTTACATTCGGTCCAGTGTGCCCATGTACAGTCTTGCGCTTGCTCCTGTTAGAACGCTATACAGCGATTTTCAAGCGGCTGGGAGCTTAGGAAAGTGGGTTTTCTAACAAACTCATATAATCATGTGCGTGACATCTTCCAAAATGATAGCACAGCCATAATATTATACTAGGACATGTATCTGACCTCAAATGATACGAAATATAATTGTTTACATTAAAATGTACAAGTTCCCAATGAAATATGGTCATGTGAAAAAAGTGACATTTGAAGTGCAGACAGTCACTTTTTTTTTCAAAAGTGCTCTAACTAAGTTTGTTTACATTCGTGCAGTGTGCCCATGTACAGTCTTGCGCTTGATCCTGTTAGAACGCTATACAGCGATTTTCAAGCGGCTGGGAGCTTAGGAAAGTGGTTTTTCTAACAAACTCATATAATCATGTGCGTGACATCTTCCAAAATGATAGCACAGCCATAATATTATACTAGGACATGTATCTGACCTCAAATGATACGAAATATAATTGTTTACATTAAAATGTACAAGTTCCCAATGAAATATGGTCATGTGAAAAAAGTGACATTTGAAGTGCAGACAGTCACTTTTTTTTCAAAAGGGCGCTCTAACTAAGTTTGTTTACATTCGTGCAGTGTGCCCATGTACAGTCTTGCCTTCGTCCTGTTAGAACGCACACTATACAGCGATTTTCAAGCGGCTGGGAGCTTAGGAAAGGTTGTTTTTCTAACAAACTCATATAATCATGTTCGTGACATCTTCCAAAATGATAGCACAGCCATAATATTATACTAGGACATGTATCTGACCTCAAATGATACGAAATATAATTGTTTACATTAAAATGTACAAGTTCCCAATGAAATATGGTCATGTGAAAAAAGTGACATTTGAAGTGCAGACAGTCACTTTTTTTTCAAAAGTGCTCTAACTAAGTTTGTTTACATTCGTGCAGTGTGCCCATGTACAGTCTTGGCGCTCGATCCTGTTAGAGACGCTATACAGCGATTTTCAAGCGGCTGGGAGCTTAGGAAAGTGGTTTTTCTAACAAACTCATATAATCATGTGCGTGACATCTTCCAAAATGATAGCACAGCCATAATATTATACTAGGACATGTATCTGACCTCAAATGATACGAAATATAATTGTTTACATTAAAATGTACAAGTTCCCAATGAAATATGGTCATGTGAAAAAAGTGACATTTGAAGTGCAGACAGTCCCTTTTTTTCAAAAGTGCTCTAACTAAGTTTGTTTACATTCGTCCAGTGTGCCCATGTACAGTCTTGCGCCGATCCTGTTAGAACGCTATACAGCGATTTTCCAAGCGGCTGGGAGCTTAGGAAAGTGGTTTTTCTAACAAACTCATATAATCATGTGCGTGACATCTTCCAAAATGATAGCACAGCCATAATATTATACTAGGACATGTATCTGACCTCAAATGATACGAAATATAATTGTTTACATTAAAATGTACAAGTTCCCAATGAAATATGGTCATGTGAAAAAAGTGACATTTGAAGTGCAGACAGTCACTTTTTTTTCAAAAAGTGCTCTAACTAAGTTTGTTTACATTCGTGCAGTGTGCCCATGTACAGTCTTGCGCTTGATCCTGTTAGAACGCTATACAGCGATTTTCAAGCGGCTGGGAGCTTAGGAAAGTGGTTTTTCTAACAAACTCATATAATCATGTGCGTGACATCTTCCAAAATGATAGCACAGCCATAATATTATACTAGGACATGTATCTGACCTCAAATGATACGAAATATAATTGTTTACATTAAAATGTACAAGTTCCCAATGAAATATGGTCATGTGAAAAAAGTGACATTTGAAGTGCAGACAGTCACTTTTTTTTCAAAAGTGCTCTAACTAAGTTTGTTTACATTCGTGCAGTGTGCCCATGTACAGTCTTGCGCTTGATCCTGTTAGAACGCTATACAGCGATTTTTCAGCGGCTGGGAGCTTAGGAAAGTGGTTTTTCTAACAAACTCATATAATCATGTGCGTGACATCTTCCAAAATGATAGCACAGCCATAATATTATACTAGGACATGTATCTGACCTCAAATGATACGAAATATAATTGTTTACATTAAAATGTACAAGTTCCCAATGAAATATGGTCATGTGAAAAAAGTGACATTTGAAGTGCAGACAGTCACTTTTTTTTCAAAAGTGCTCTAACTAAGTTTGTTTACATTCGTGCAGTGTGCCCATGTACAGTGTTGCGCTTCGTCCTGTTAGAACGCTATACAGCGATTTTCAAGCGGCTGGGAGCTTAGGAAAGTGGTTTTTCTAACAAACTCATATAATCATGTGCGTGACATCTTCCAAAATGATAGCACAGCCATAATATTATACTAGGACATGTATCTGACCTCAAATGATACGAAATATAATTGTTTACATTAAAATGTACAAGTTCCCAATGAAATATGGTCATGTGAAAAAAGTGACATTTGAAGTGCAGACAGTCACTTTTTTTTTCAAAAGTGCTCTAACTAAGTTTGTTTACATTCGTGCAGTGTGCCCATGTACAGTGTTGCGCTTGATCCTGTTAGAACGCTATACAGCGATTTTCAAGCGGCTGGGAGCTTAGGAAAGTGGTTTTTCTAACAAACTCATATAATCATGTGCGTGACATCTTCCAAAATGATAGCACAGCCATAATATTATACTAGGACATGTATCTGACCTCAAATGATACGAAATATAATTGTTTACATTAAAATGTACAAGTTCCCAATGAAATATGGTCATGTGAAAAAAGTGACATTTGAAGTGCAGACAGTCACTTTTTTTTCAAAAAGTGCTCTAACTAAGTTTGTTTACATTCGTGCAGTGTGCCCATGTACAGTGTTGCGCTTCGTCCTGTTAGAACGCTATACAGCGATTTTCAAGCGGCTGGGAGCTTAGGAAAGTGGTTTTTCTAACAAACTCATATAATCATGTGCGTGACATCTTCCAAAATGATAGCACAGCCATAATATTATACTAGGACATGTATCTGACCTCAAATGATACGAAATATAATTGTTTACATTAAAATGTACAAGTTCCCAATGAAATATGGTCATGTGAAAAAGTGACATTTGAAGTGCAGACAGTCACTTTTTTTTCAAAAGTGCTCTAACTAAGTTTGTTTACATTCGTGCAGTGTGCCCATGTACAGTGTTGCGCTTGATCCTGTTAGAACGCTATACAGCGATTTTCAAGCGGCTGGGAGCTTAGGAAAGTGGTTTTTCTAACAAACTCATATAATCATGTGCGTGACATCTTCCAAAATGATAGCACAGCCATAATATTATACTAGGACATGTATCTGACCTCAAATGATACGAAATATAATTGTTTACATTAAAATGTACAAGTTCCCAATGAAATATGGTCATGTGAAAAAAGTGACATTTGAAGTGCAGACAGTCACTTTTTTTTCAAAAGTGCTCTAACTAAGTTTGTTTACATTCGTGCAGTGTGCCCATGTACAGTCTTGCGGCGCGTCCTGTTAGAACGGCTATACAGCGATTTTCAAGCGGCTGGGAGCTTAGGAAAGTGGTTTTTCTAACAAACTCATATAATCATATGCGTGACATCTTCCAAAATGATAGCACAGCCATAATATTATACTAGGACATGTATCTGACCTCAAATGATACGAAATATAATTGTTTACATTAAAATGTACAAGTTCCCAATGAAATATGGTCATGTGAAAAAGTGACATTTGAAGTGCAGACAGTCACTTTTTTTTCAAAAGTGCTCTAACTAAGTTTGTTTACATTCGTGCAGTGTGCCCATGTACAGTGTTGCGCTTCGTCCTGTTAGAACGCTATACAGCGATTTTCCAGCGGCTGGGAGCTTAGGAAAGTGGTTTTTCTAACAAACTCATATAATCATGTGCGTGACATCTTCCAAAATGATAGCACAGCCATAATATTATACTAGGACATGTATCTGACCTCAAATGATACGAAATATAATTGTTTACATTAAAATGTACAAGTTCCCAATGAAATATGGTCATGTGAAAAAAGTGACATTTGAAGTGCAGACAGTCACTTTTTTTTCAAAAGTGCTCTAACTAAGTTTGTTTACATTCGTGCAGTGTGCCCATGTACACCCGCGCGATCTACACTGTTAGAACGCTATACAGCGATTTTCAAGCGGCTGGGAGCTTAGGAAAGTGGTTTTTCTAACAAACTCATATAATCATGTGCGTGACATCTTCCAAAATGATAGCACAGCCATAATATTATACTAGGACATGTATCTGACCTCAAATGATACGAAATATAATTGTTTACATTAAAATGTACAAGTTCCCAATGAAATATGGTCATGTGAAAAAAGTGACATTTGAAGTGCAGACAGTCACTTTTTTTTCAAAAGTGCTCTAACTAAGTTTGTTTACGTGCATTGTGCCCATGTACAGTCTTGCGCTCGTCCTGTTAGAACGCTATACAGCGATTTTCAAGCGGCTGGGAGCTTAGGAAAGTGGTTTTTCTAACAAACTCATATAATCATGTGCGTGACATCTTCCAAAATGATAGCACAGCCATAATATTATACTAGGACATGTATCTGACCTCAAATGATACGAAATATAATTGTTTACATTAAAATGTACAAGTTCCCAATGAAATATGGTCATGTGAAAAAGTGACATTTGAAGTGCAGACAGTCACTTTTTTTTCAAAAGTGCTCTAACTAAGTTTGTTTACATTCGTGCAGTGTGCCCATGTACAGTCTTGCGCTCGATCCTGTTAGAACGCTATACAGCGATTTTCAAGCGGCTGGGAGCTTAGGAAAGTGGTTTTTCTAACAAACTCATATAATCGTATGCGTGACATCTTCCAAAATGATAGCACAGCCATAATATTATACTAGGACATGTATCTGACCTCAAATGATACGAAATATAATTGTTTACATTAAAATGTACAAGTTCCCAATGAAATATGGTCATGTGAAAAAAGTGACATTTGAAGTGCAGACAGTCACTTTTTTTTCAAAAGTGCTCTAACTAAGTTTGTTTACATTCGTTCAGTGTGCCCATGTACACGTCTTGCGCTTGGTCCTGTTAGAACGCTATACAGCGATTTTCAAGCGGCTGGGAGCTTAGGAAAGTGGTTTTTCTAACAAACTCATATAATCGTATGCGTGACATCTTCCAAAATGATAGCACAGCCATAATATTATACTAGGACATGTATCTGACCTCAAATGATACGAAATATAATTGTTTACATTAAAATGTACAAGTTCCCAATGAAATATGGTCATGTGAAAAAAGTGACATTTGAAGTGCAGACAGTCACTTTTTTTTTCAAAAGTGCTCTAACTAAGTTTGTTTACATTCGTGCAGTGTGCCCATGTACACTCTTGCGCTTCGTCCTGTTAGAACGCTATACAGCGATTTTCAAGCGGCTGGGAGCTTAGGAAAGTGGTTTTTCTAACAAACTCATATAATCATGTGCGTGACATCTTCCAAAATGATAGCACAGCCATAATATTATACTAGGACATGTATCTGACCTCAAATGATACGAAATATAATTGTTTACATTAAAATGTACAAGTTCCCAATGAAATATGGTCATGTGAAAAAGATGACATTTGAAGTGCAGACAGTCACTTTTTTTTTCAAAAGTGCTCTAACTAAGTTTGTTTACATTCGTGCAGTGTGCGCCCGTATACACTTTTGCGCTTCGTCCTGTTAGAACGCTATACAGCGATTTTCAAGCGGCTGGGAGCTTAGGAAAGTGGTTTTTCTAACAAACTCATATAATCATGTGCGTGACATCTTCCAAAATGATAGCACAGCCATAATATTATACTAGGACATGTATCTGACCTCAAATGATACGAAATATAATTGTTTACATTAAAATGTACAAGTTCCCAATGAAATATGGTCATGTGAAAAAAGTGACATTTGAAGTGCAGACAGTCACTTTTTTTTCAAAAGTGCTCTAACTAAGTTTGTTTACATTCGTGCAGTGTGCCCATGTACAGTGTTGCGCTTCGTCCTGTTAGAACGCTATACAGCGATTTTCAAGCGGCCGGGGAGCTTGGGAAAGTGGTTTTTCTAACAAACTCATATAATCATGTGCGTGACATCTTCCAAAATGATAGCACAGCCATAATATTATACTAGGACATGTATCTGACCTCAAATGATACGAAATATAATTGTTTACATTAAAATGTACAAGTTCCCAATGAAATATGGTCATGTGAAAAAGTGACATTTGAAGTGCAGACAGTCACTTTTTTTTCAAAAGTGCTCTAACTAAGTTTGTTTACATTCGTGCAGTGTGCCCATGTACAGTCTTGCGCTTCGACCCTGTTAAGAACGCTATACAGCGATTTTCAAGCGGCTGGGAGCTTAGGAAAGTGGTTTTTCTAACAAACTCATATAATCATGTGCGTGACATCTTCCAAAATGATAGCACAGCCATAATATTATACTAGGACATGTATCTGACCTCAAATGATACGAAATATAATTGTTTACATTAAAATGTACAAGTTCCCAATGAAATATGGTCATGTGAAAAAAGTGACATTTGAAGTGCAGACAGTCACTTTTTTTTTCAAAAGTGCTCTAACTAAGTTTGTTTACATTCGTGCAGTGTGCCCATGTACAGTCCTGCGCGTCGCCCTGTCAGAACGCTATACAGCGATTTTCAAGCGGCTGGGAGCTTAGGAAAGTGGTTTTTCTAACAAACTCATATAATCATGTGCGTGACATCTTCCAAAATGATAGCACAGCCATAATATTATACTAGGACATGTATCTGACCTCAAATGATACGAAATATAATTGTTTACATTAAAATGTACAAGTTCCCAATGAAATATGGTCATGTGAAAAAAGTGACATTTGAAGTGCAGACAGTCACTTTTTTTTCAAAAGTGCTCTAACTAAGTTTGTTTACATTCGTGCAGTGTGCCCATGTACAGTGTTGCGCTTCGTCCTGTTAGAACGCTATACAGCGATTTTCAAGCGGCTGGGAGCTTAGGAAAGTGGTTTTTCTAACAAACTCATATAATCATGTGCGTGACATCTTCCAAAATGATAGCACAGCCATAATATTATACTAGGACATGTATCTGACCTCAAATGATACGAAATATAATTGTTTACATTAAAATGTACAAGTTCCCAATGAAATATGGTCATGTGAAAAAAGTGACATTTGAAGTGCAGACAGTCACTTTTTTTTCAAAAGTGCTCTAACTAAGTTTGTTTACATTCGTCCAGTGTGCCCATGTACACTCTTGCGCTTGATCCTGTTAGAACGCTATACAGCGATTTTCAAGCGGCTGGGAGCTTAGGAAAGTGGTTTTTCTAACAAACTCATATAATCATGTGCGTGACATCTTCCAAAATGATAGCACAGCCATAATATTATACTAGGACATGTATCTGACCTCAAATGATACGAAATATAATTGTTTACATTAAAATGTACAAGTTCCCAATGAAATATGGTCATGTGAAAAAAGTGACATTTGAAGTGCAGACAGTCACTTTTTTTTTCAAAAGTGCTCTAACTAAGTTTGTTTACATTCGTGCAGTGTGCCCATGTACACTCTTGCGCTTCGATCCTGTTAGAACGCTATACAGCGATTTTTCAAGCGGCTGGGAGCTTAGGAAAGTGGTTTTTCTAACAAACTCATATAATCATGTGCGTGACATCTTCCAAAATGATAGCACAGCCATAATATTATACTAGGACATGTATCTGACCTCAAATGATAACGAAATATAATTGTTTACATTAAAATGTACAAGTTCCCAATGAAATATGGTCATGTGAAAAAGTGACATTTGAAGTGCAGACAGTCACTTTTTTTTCAAAAGTGCTCTAACTAAGTTTGTTTACATTCGTGCAGTGTGCCCATGTACAGTGTTGCGCTTCGTCCTGTTAGAACGCTATACAGCGATTTTCAAGCGGCTGGGAGCTTAGGAAAGTGGTTTTTCTAACAAACTCATATAATCATGTGCGTGACATCTTCCAAAATGATAGCACAGCCATAATATTATACTAGGACATGTATCTGACCTCAAATGATACGAAATATAATTGTTTACATTAAAATGTACAAGTTCCCAATGAAATATGGTCATGTGAAAAAAGTGACATTTGAAGTGCAGACAGTCACTTTTTTTTCAAAAGTGCTCTAACTAAGTTTGTTTACATTCGTTCAGTGTGCCCATGTACAGTGTTGCGCTTGATCTTGTTAGAACGCTATACAGCGATTTTCAAGCGGCTGGGAGCTTAGGAAAGTGGTTTTTCTAACAAACTCATATAATCATGTGCGTGACATCTTCCAAAATGATAGCACAGCCATAATATTATACTAGGACATGTATCTGACCTCAAATGATACGAAATATAATTGTTTACATTAAAATGTACAAGTTCCCAATGAAATATGGTCATGTGAAAAAGTGACATTTGAAGTGCAGACAGTCACTTTTTTTTCAAAAGTGCTCTAACTAAGTTTGTTTACATTCGTGCAGTGTGCCCATGTACAGTCTTGCACGTCGTCCTGTTAGAACGCTATACAGCGATTTTCAAGCGGCTGGGAGCTTAGGAAAGTGGTTTTTCTAACAAACTCATATAATCATGTGCGTGACATCTTCCAAAATGATAGCACAGCCATAATATTATACTAGGACATGTATCTGACCTCAAATGATACGAAATATAATTGTTTACATTAAAATGTACAAGTTCCCAATGAAATATGGTCATGTGAAAAAAGTGACATTTGAAGTGCAGACAGTCACTTTTTTTTCAAAAGTGCTCTAACTAAGTTTGTTTACATTCGTGCAGTGTGCCCATGTACAGTGTTGCGCTTCGTCCTGTTAGAACGCGCTATACAGCGATTTTCAAGCGGCTGGGAGCTTAGGAAAGTGGTTTTTCTAACAAACTCATATAATCATGTGCGTGACATCTTCCAAAATGATAGCACAGCCATAATATTATACTAGGACATGTATCTGACCTCAAATGATACGAAATATAATTGTTTACATTAAAATGTACAAGTTCCCAATGAAATATGGTCATGTGAAAAAAGTGACATTTGAAGTGCAGACAGTCACTTTTTTTCAAAAGTGCTCTAACTAAGTTTGTTTACATTCGTGCAGTGTGCCCATGTACAGTCTTGCGCTTGATCCTGTTAGAACGCTATACAGCGATTTTCAAGCGGCTGGGAGCTTAGGAAAGTGGTTTTTCTAACAAACTCATATAATCATGTGCGTGACATCTTCCAAAATGATAGCACAGCCATAATATTATACTAGGACATGTATCTGACCTCAAATGATACGAAATATAATTGTTTACATTAAAATGTACAAGTTCCCAATGAAATATGGTCATGTGAAAAAAGTGACATTTGAAGTGCGTGCAGACAGTCACTTTTTTCAAAAGTGCTCTAACTAAGTTTGTTTACATTGGTGCATTGTGCCCATGTACACTGTTGCTTGATCCTGTTAGAGCTATACAGCGATTTTCAGCGGCTGGGAGCTTGGAAAGTGGTTTTTCTAACAAACTCATATAATCATGTGCGTGATATCTTCCAAAATGATAGCACAGCCATAATAGGACATGTATCTGACCTCAAATGATGAAATATAGCATTAAAATGTACAAGTTCCCAATGAAATATGGTCTTGTGAAAAGTGACATTTGAAGTGCAGACAGTCACTTTTCAAAAGTGCTCTAACTAAGTTTATTTATATTGTGCATTGTGCCCATGTACACTCTTGTGCTTGATCCTGTTAGAGCAGCTATACAGCGATTTTCAAGCGGCTGGGAGCTTAGGAAAGTGGTTTTCTAACAAACTCATATAATCATGCGTGACATCTTTCAAAATATAGCACAGCCATAATATTATACTAGGACATGTATCTGACCTCAAATGATACGAAATATAATTGTTTACATTAAAATGTACAAGTTCCCAATGAAATATGGTCATGTGAAAAAAGTGACATTTGAAGTGCAGACAGTCACTTTTTTTCAAAAGTGCTCTAACTAAGTTTGTTTACATTCGTGCAGTGTGCCCATGTACAGTGTTGCGGTTGATCCTGTTAGAGCGCTATACAGCGATTTTCAAGCTGCCGGGAGCTTAGGAAAGTGGTTTTTCTAACAAACTCATATAATCATGTGTGCGTGACATCTTCCAAAATGATAGCACAGCCATAATATTATACTAGGACATGTATCTGACCTCAAATGATACGAAATATAATTGTTTACATTAAAATGTACAAGTTCCCAATGAAATATGGTCGTTTGGAAAAAGTGACATTTGAAGTGCAGACAGTCACTTTTTTTTCAAAAGTACTCTAACTAAGTTTGTTTACATTCGTGCAGTGTGCCCATGTACAGTGTTCCGCTTGATCCTGTTAGAACGCTATACAGCGATTTTCAAGCGGCTGGGAGCTTAGGAAAGTGGTTTTTCTAACAAACTCATATAATCATGTGCGTGACATCTTCCAAAATGATAGCACAGCCATAATATTATACTAGGACATGTATCTGACCTCAAATGATACGAAATATAATTGTTTACATTAAAATGTACAAGTTCCCAATGAAATATGGTCTTGTGAAAAAAGTGACATTTGAAGTGCAGACAGTCACTTTTTTTTCAAAAGTGCTCTAACTAAGTTTGTTTACATTCGTGCAGTGTGCCCATGTACAGTGTTGCGCTTCGTCCTGTTAGAACGCTATACAGCGATTTTCAAGCGGCTGGGAGCTTAGGAAAGTGGTTTTTCTAACAAACTCATATAATCATGTGCGTGACATCTTCCAAAATGATAGCACAGCCATAATATTATACTAGGACATGTATCTGACCTCAAATGATACGAAATATAATTGTTTACATTAAAATGTACAAGTTCCCAATGAAATATGGTCTTGTGAAAAAGTGACATTTGAAGTGCAGACAGTCACTTTTTTTCAAAAGTGCTCTAACTAAGTTTGTTTACATTCGTGCAGTGTGCCCATGTACACTGTTGCGCTTCGTCCTGTTAGAACGCTATACAGCGATTTTCAAGCGGCTGGGAGCTTAGGAAAGTGGTTTTTCTAACAAACTCATATAATCATGTGCGTGACATCTTCCAAAATGATAGCACAGCCATAATATTATACTAGGACATGTATCTGACCTCAAATGATACGAAATATAATTGTTTACATTAAAATGTACAAGTTCCCAATGAAATATGGTCATGTGAAAAAAGTGACATTTGAAGTGCAGACAGTCACTTTTTTTTCAAAAGTGCTCTAACTAAGTTTGTTTACATTCGTCCAGTGTGCCGATGTACAGTGTTGCGCTTGATCCTGTTAGAACGCTCTACAGCGATTTTCAAGCGGCTGGGAGCTTAGGAAAGTGGTTTTTCTAACAAACTCATATAATCATGTGCGTGACATCTTCCAAAATGATAGCACAGCCATAATATTATACTAGGACATGTATCTGACCTCAAATGATACGAAATATAATTGTTTACATTAAAATGTACAAGTTCCCAATGAAATATGGTCATGTGAAAAAAGTGACATTTGTAGTGCAGACAGTCACTTTTTTTCAAAAGTGCTCTAACTAAGTTTGTTTACATTCGCAGTGTGCCCATGTACAGTGTTGCGCTTCGTTCTGTTAGAACGCTATATAGCGAATTTCAAGCGGCTGGGAGCTTAGGAAAGTGGTTTTTCTAACAAACTCATATAATCATGTGCGTGACATCTTCCAAAATGATAGCACAGCCATAATATTATACTAGGACATGTATCTGACCTCAAATGATACGAAATATAATTGTTTACATTAAAATGTACAAGTTCCCAATGAAATATGGTCTTGTGAAAAAAGTGACATTTGAAGTGCAGACAGTCACTTTTTTTCAAAAGTGCTCTAACTAAGTTTATTTTACATTCCGTGCTGGCCCATGTATACTCTTGTGCTTCGTCCTGTTAGAACGCTATACAGCGATTTTCGCGGCTGGGAGCTTAGGAAAGTGGTTTTTCTAACAAACTCATATAATCATGTGTGCGACATCTTCCAAAATGATAGCACAGCCATAATATTATACTAGGACATGTATCTGACCTCAAATGATACGAAATATAATTGTTTACATTAAAATGTACAAGTTCCCAATGAAATATGGTCATGTGAAAAAGTGACATTTGAAGTGCAGACAGTCACTTTTTTTTCAAAAGTGCTCTAACTAAGTTTGTTTACATTCGCAGTGTGCCCATGTACACTCTTACGCTTCGTCCTGTTAGAACGCTTATACAGCGATTTTCAAGCGGCTGGGAGCTTAGGAAAGTGGTTTTTCTAACAAACTCATATAATCATGTGCGTGACATCTTCCAAAATGATAGCACAGCCATAATATTATACTAGGACATGTATCTGACCTCAAATGATACGAAATATAATTGTTTACATTAAAATGTACAAGTTCCCAATGAAATATGGTCTTGTGAAAAAGTGACATTTGAAGTGCAGACAGTCACTTTTTTTCAAAAGTGCTCTAACTAAGTTTGTTTACATGCGGCAGTGTGCCCATGTAAACGTTGCGCTTTCGTCCTGTTAGAACGCTTATACAGCGATTTTCAAGCGGCTGGGAGCTTAGGAAAGTGGTTTTTCTAACAAACTCATATAATCATGTGCGTGACATCTTCCAAAATGATAGCACAGCCATAATATTATACTAGGACATGTATCTGACCTCAAATGATACGAAATATAATTGTTTACATTAAAATGTACAAGTTCCCAATGAAATATGGTCATGGTGAAAAAGTGACATTTGAAGTGCAGACAGTCACTTTTTTTCAAAAAGTGCTCTAAGTTTGTTTACATTCGTCCAGTGTGCCCATGTACAGTCTTGGCGCTTGATCCTGTTAGAACGCTTATACAGCGATTTTCAAGCGGCTGGGAGCTTAGGAAAGTGGTTTTTCTTAACAAACTCATATAATCATGTGCGTGACATCTTCCAAAATGATAGCACAGCCATAATATTATACTAGGACATGTATCTGACCTCAAATGATACGAAATATAATTGTTTACATTAAAATGTACAAGTTCCCAATGAAATATGGTCATGTGAAAAAGTGACATTTGAAGTGCAGACAGTCACTTTTTTCAAAAGTGCTCTAACTAAGTTTGTTTACATTCGTCCAGTGTGCCCATGTACAAGTTGGTGCGCTTGATCCTGTTAGAACGCTATAAGCGATTTTCAAGCGGCTGGGAGCTTAGGAAAGTGGTTTTTCTAACAAACTCATATAATCATGTGCGTGACATCTTCCAAAATGATAGCACAGCCATAATATTATACTAGGACATGTATCTGACCTCAAATGATACGAAATATAATTGTTTACATTAAAATGTACAAGTTCCCAATGAAATATGGTCATGTGAAAAAGTGACATTTGAAGTGCAGACAGTCACTTTTTTTCAAAAGTGCTCTAACTAAGTTTGTTTACATTCGTCCAGTGTGCCCATGTACAGTGTTGCGCTTGATCCTGTTAGAACGCTTATACAGCGATTTTCAAGCGCTGGGAGCTTAGGAAAGTGGTTTTTCTAACAAACTCATATAATCATGTGCGGACATCTTCCAAAATGATAGCACAGCCATAATATTATACTAGTACAGTATCTGACCTCAAATGATACGAAATATAATTGTTTACATTAAAATGTACAAGTTCCCAATGAAATATGGTCTTGTGAAAAAGTGACATTTGAAGTGCAGACAGTCACTTTTTTTCAAAAGTGCTCTAACTAAGTTTGTTTACCTTCGGCAGTGTGCCCATGTACACTGTTGCGCTTCGTCCTGTTAGAACGCTTATACAGCGATTTTCAAGCGGCTGGGAGCTTAGGAAAGTGGTTTTTCTAACAAACTCATATAATCATGTGCGTGACATCTTCCAAAATGATAGCACAGCCATAATATTATACTAGGACATGTATCTGACCTCAAATGATACGAAAATATAATTGTTTACATTAAATGTACAAGTTCCCAATGAAATATGGTCATGTGAAAAAGTGACATTTGAAGTGCATACAGTCACTTTTTTTTCAAAAAGTGCTCTAACTAAGTTTGTTTACATTCGTGCAGTGTGCCCATGTACAGTGTTGCGGTTCGTCCTGTTAGAATGCTATACAGCGATTTTCAAGCGGCTGGGAGCTTAGGAAAGTGGTTTTTCTAACAAACTCATATAATCATGTGCGTGACATCTTCCAAAATGATAGCACAGCCATAATATTATACTAGGACATGTATCTGACCTCAAATGATACGAAATATAATTGTTTACATTAAAATGTGCAAGTTCCCAATGAAATATGGTCATGTGAAAAAGTGACATTTGAAGTGCAGACAGTCACTTTTTTTCAAAAGTGCTCTAACTAAGTTTGTTTACATATTCGTCCAGTGTGCCGATGTACAGTGTTGCGCTTGATCCTGTTAGAACGCGGCCTACAGCGGATTTTCAAGCGGCTGGGGGCTTAGGAAAGTGGTTTTTCTAACAAACTCATATAATCATGTGCGTGACATCTTCCAAAATGATAGCACAGCCATAATATTATACTAGGACATGTATCTGACCTCAAATGATACGAAATATAATTGTTTACATTAAAATGTACAAGTTCCCAATGAAATATGGTCATGTGAAAAAGGGACATTTGAAGTGCAGACAGTCACTTTTTTTTCAAAAGTGCTCTAACTAAGTTTGTTTACATTCGTCCAGTGTGCCCATGTACAGTGTTGCGCTTGATCCTGTTAGAACGCTATACAGCCATTTTCAAGCGGCTGGGAGCTTAGGAAAGTGGTTTTTCTAACAAACTCATATAATCATGTGCGTGACATCTTCCAAAATGATAGCACAGCCATAATATTATACTAGGACATGTATCTGACCTCAAATGATACGAAATATAATTGTTTACATTAAAATGTACAAGTTCCCAATGAAATATGGTCATGTGAAAAAGTGACATTTGAAGTGCAGACAGTCACTTTTTTTCAAAAGTGCGCTCTAACTAAGTTTGTTTACATTCGCAGTGTGCCCATGTACACTGTTGCGCTTCGTCCTGTTAGAACGCTATACAGCGATTTTCGCGGCTGGGAGCTTAGGAAAGTGGTTTTTCTAACAAACTCATATAATCATGTGCGTGACATCTTCCAAAATGATAGCACAGCCATAATATTATACTAGGACATGTATCTAACCTCAAATGATACGAAATATAATTGTTTACATTAAAATGTACAAGTTCCCAATGAAATATGGTCTTGTGAAAAAAGTGACATTTGAAGTGCAGACAGTCACTTTTTTTCAAAAGTGCTCTAACTAAGTTTGTTTACATTCGTGCAGTGTGCCCATGTACAGTGTTGCGCTTGATCCTGTTAGAACGCTATACAGCGATTTTCAAGCGGCTGGGAGCTTAGGAAAGTGGTTTTTCTAACAAACTCATATAATCATGTGCGTGACATCTTCCAAAATGATAGCACAGCCATAATATTATACTAGGACATGTATCTGACCTCAAATGATACGAAATATAATTGTTTACATTAAAATGTACAAGTTCCCAATGAAATATGGTCATGTGAAAAAGTGACATTTGAAGTGCAGACAGTCACTTTTTTTCAAAAAGTGCTCTAACTAAGTTTGTTTACATTTGCAGTGTGCCCATGTACACTGTTGGGCGCTCCGCTCCTGTTAGAACGCTATACAGCGATTTTCAAGCGGCGGGAGCTTAGGAAAGTGGTTTTTCTACAACAACTCATATAATCATGTGCGTGACATCTTCCAAAATAATAGCACAGCCATAATATTATACTAGGACATGTATCTAACCTCAAATGATACGAAATATAATTGTTTACATTAAAATGTACAAGTTCCCAATGAAATATGGTTTCGTGTGAAAAAGTGACATTTGAAGTGCAGACAGTCACTTTTTTTCAAAAGTGCTCTAACTAAGTTTGTTTACATTCTGCATTGTGCCCATGTACAGTGTTGCGCTTGATCCTGTTAGAACGCTATACAGCGATTTTCAAGCGGCTGGGAGCTTAGGAAAGTGGTTTTTCTAACAAACTCATATAATCATGTGCGTGACATCTTCCAAAATGATAGCACAGCCATAATATTATACTAGGACATGTATCTGACCTCAAATGATACGAAATATAATTGTTTACATTAAAATGTACAAGTTCCCAATGAAATATGGTCATGTGAAAAAAGTGACATTTGAAGTGCAGACAGTCACTTTTTTCAAAAGTGCTCTAACTAAGTTTGTTTACATTCGTGCAGTGTGCCCATGTACACTGTTGCGCTTCGTCCTGTTAGAACGCTATACAGCGATTTTCAAGCGGCTGGGAGCTTAGGAAAGTGGTTTTTCTAACAAACTCATATAATCATGCGTGACATCTTCCAAAATGATAGCACAGCCATAATATTATACTAGGACATGTATATGACCTCAAATGATACGAAATATAATTGTTTACATTAAAATGTACAAGTTCCCAATGAAATATGGTCATGTGACAAAAGTGACATTTGAAGTGCAGACAGTCACTTTTTTTCAAAAGTGCTCTAACTAAGTTTGTTTACATCATTCGGTGTGCCCATGTACAGTGTTGCGCTTGATCCTGTTAGAACGCTATACAGCGATTTTCAAGCGGCGGGAGCTTAGGAAAGTGGTTTTTCTAACAAACTCATATAATCATGTGCGTGACATCTTCCAAAATGATAGCACAGCCATAATATTATACTAGGTATCTGACCTCAAATGATACGAAATATAATTGTTTACATTAAAATGTACAAGTTCCCAATGAAATATGGTCTTGTGAAAAAGTGACATTTGAAGTGCAGACAGTACACTTTTTTTCAAAAGTGCTCTAACTAAGTTTGTTTACATTCATGCAATGTGCCCATGTACACTCTTGCGCTTCGTCCTGTTAGAACACTATACAGCGATTTTCAAGCGGCTGGGAGCTTAGGAAAGTGGTTTTTCTAACAAACTCATATAATCATGTGCGTGACATCTTCCAAAATGATAGCACAGCCATAATATTATACTAGGACATGTATCTGACCTCAAATGATACGAAATATAATTGTTTACATTAAAATGTACAAGTTCCCAATGAAATATGGTCATGTGAAAAAAGTGACATTTGAAGTGCAGACAGTCACTTTTTTTTCAAAAGTGCTCTAACTAAGTTTGTTTACATTCGTGCAGTGTGCCCATGTACAGTGTTGCGCTTCGTCCTGTTAGAATGCTATACAGCGATTTTCAAGCGGCTGGGAGCTTAGGAAAGTGGTTTTTCTAACAAACTCATATAATCATGTGCGTGACATCTTCCAAAATGATAGCACAGCCATAATATTATACTAGGACATGTATCTGACCTCAAATGATACGAAATATAATTGTTTACATTAAAATGTACAAGTTCCCAATGAAATATGGTCATGTGAAAAATGTGACATTTGAAGTGCAGACAGTAACTTTTTTTCAAAAGTGCTCTAACTAAGTTTGTTTACATTCGCGCAGTGTGCCCATGTACACTGTTGCGCTTCGTCCTGTTAGAACGCTATACAGCGATTTTCAAGCGGCTGGGAGCTTAGGAAAGTGGTTTTTCTAACAAACTCATATAATAATCATGTGCGTGACATCTTCCAAAATGATAGCACAGCTATAATATTATACTAGGACATGTATCTGACCTCAAATGATACGAAATATAATTGTTTACATTAAAATGTACAAGTTCCCAATGAAATATGGTCTTGTGAAAAAAGTGACATTTGAAGTGCAGACAGTCACTTTTTTTCAAAAGTGCTCTAACTAAGTTTGTTTACATTCGTGCAGTGTGCCCATGTACACTCTTGCGCTTCGTCCTGTTAGAACGCTATACAGCGAATTTCAAGCGGCTGGGAGCTTAGGAAAGTGGTTTTTCTAACAAACTCATATAATCATGTGCGTGACATCTTCCAAAATGATAGCACAGCCATAATATTATACTAGGACATGTATCTGACCTCAAATGATACGAAATATAATTGTTTACATTAAAATGTACAAGTTCCCAATGAAATATGGTCTTGTGAAAAAAGTGACATTTGAAGTGCAGACAGTCACTTTTTTTTCAAAAGTGCTCTAACTAAGTTTGTTTACATTCGTGCATTGTGCCCATGTACACTCTTGCGCTTCGTCCTGTTAGAACGCTATACAGCGATTTTCAAGCGGCTGGGAGCTTAGGAAAGTGGTTTTTCTAACAAACTCATATAATCATGTGCGTGACATCTTCCAAAATGATAGCACAGCCATAATATTATACTAGGACATGTATCTGACCTCAAATGATACGAAATATAATTGTTTACATTAAAATGTACAAGTTCCCAATGAAATATGGTCTTGTGAAAAAAGTGACATTTGAAGTGCAGACAGTCACTTTTTTTTCAAAAGTGCTCTAATCTAAGTTTGTTTACATTCGTGCAGTGTGCCCATGTACACTCTTGCGCTTCGTCCTGTTAGAACGCTATACAGCGATTTTCAAGCGGCTGGGAGCTTAGGAAAGTGGTTTTTCTAACAAACTCATATAATCATGTGCGTGACATCTTCCAAAATGATAGCACAGCCATAATATTATACTAGGACATGTATCTGACCTCAAATGATACGAAATATAATTGTTTACATTAAAATGTACAAGTTCCCAATGAAATATGGTCTTGTGAAAAAAGTGACATTTGAAGTGCAGACAGTCACTTTTTTTCAAAAGTGCTCTAACTAAGTTTGTTTACATTCGTGCATTGTGCCCATGTACACTCTTGCGCTTCATCCTGTTAGAACGCTATACAGCGATTTTCAAGCGGCTGGGAGCTTAGGAAAGTGGTTTTTCTAACAAACTCATATAATCATGTGCGTGACATCTTCCAAAATGATAGCACAGCCATAATATTATACTAGGACATGTATCTGACCTCAAATGATACGAAATATAATTGTTTACATTAAAATGTACAAGTTCCCAATGAAATATGGTCATGTGAAAAAAGTGACATTTGAAGTGCAGACAGTCACTTTTTTTCAAAAGTGCTCTAACTAAGTTTGTTTACATTCGTGTCTGAAGTGCAGACAGTCACATTTTTTTCAAAAGTGCTCTAAGTAAGTTTGTTTACATTCGTGCATTGTGCCCATGTACACTCTTACGCTTCGTCCTGTTAGAACGCTATACAGCGATTTTCAAGCGGCTGGGAGCTTAGGAAAGTGGTTTTTCTAACAAACTCATATAATCATGTGCGTGACATCTTCCAAAATGATAGCACAGCCATAATATTATACTAGGACATGTATCTGACCTCAAATGATACGAAATATAATTGTTTACATTAAAATGTACAAGTTCCCAATGAAATATGGTCTTGTGAAAAAGTGACATTTGAAGTGCAGACAGTCACTTTTTTCAAAAGTGCTCTAACTAAGTTTGTTTACATTCGTGCATTGTGCCCATGTAACTCTGCCGCTTCGTCCTGTTAGAACGCTATACAGCGATTTTCAAGCGGCTGGGAGCTTAGGAAAGTGGTTTTTCTAACAAACTCATATAATCATGTGCGTGACATCTTCCAAAATGATAGCACAGCCATAATATTATACTAGGACATGTATCTGACCTCAAATGATACGAAATATAATTGTTTACATTAAAATGTACAAGTTCCCAATGAAATATGGTCTTGTGAAAAAAGTGACATTTGAAGTGCAGACAGTCACTTTTTTTTCAAAAGTGCTCTAACTAAGTTTGTTTACATTCGTGCAGTGTGCCCATGTACACTCTTGCGCTTCGTCCTGTTAGAACGCTATACAGCGATTTTCAAGCCGCTGGGAGCTTAGGAAAGTGGTTTTTCTAACAAACTCATATAATCATGTGCGTGACATCTTCCAAAATGATAGCACAGCCATAATATTATACTAGGACATGTATCTGACCTCAAATGATACGAAATATAATTGTTTACATTAAAATGTACAAGTTCCCAATGAAATATGGTCTTGTGAAAAAAGTGACATTTGAAGTGCAGACAGTCACTTTTTTTTCAAAAGTACTCTAACTAAGTTTGTTTACATTCGTGCAGTGTGCCCATGTACAGTGTTGCGCTTGATCCTGTTAGAAACTATACAGCGATTTTCAAGCGGCTGGGAGCTTAGGAAAGTGGTTTTTCTAACAAACTCATATAATCATGTGCTGACATCTTCCAAAATGATAGCACAGCCATAATATTATACTAGGACATGTATCTGACCTCAAATGATACGAAATATAATTGTTTACATTAAAATGTACAAGTTCCCAATGAAATATGGTCATGTGAAAAAGTGACATTTGAAGTGCAGACAGTCACTTTTTTTTCAAAAGTGCTCTAACTAAGTTTGTTTACATTCGTGCATTGTGCCCATGTACACTCTTGCGCTTCGTCCCGTTAGAACGCTTATACAGCGATTTTCAAGCGGCTGGGAGCTTAGGAAAGTGGTTTTTCTAACAAACTCATATAATCATGTGCGTGACATCTTCCAAAATGATAGCGCAGCCATAATATTATACTAGGACATGTATCTGACCTCAAATGATACGAAATATAATTGTTTACATTAAAATGTACAAGTTCCCAATGAAATATGGTCTTGTGAAAAAGTGACATTTGAAGTGCAGACAGTCACTTTTTTTCAAAAGTGCTCTAATCTAAGTTTGTTTACATTCGTGCAGTGTGCCCATGTACACTCTTGCGCTTCGTCCTGTTAGAACGCTTAACAGCGATTTTCAAGCGGCTGGGAGCTTAGGAAAGTGGTTTTTCTAACAAACTCATATAATCATGTGCGTGACATCTTCCAAAATGATAGCACAGCCATAATATTATACTAGGACATGTATCTGACCTCAAATGATACGAAATATAATTGTTTACATTAAAATGTACAAGTTCCCAATGAAATATGGTCTTGTGAAAAAAGTGACATTTGAAGTGCAGACAGTCACTTTTTTTTCAAAAGTGCTCTAACTAAGTTTGTTTACATTCGTGCATTGTGCCCATGTACACTCTTGCGCTTCGTCCTGTTAGAACGCTATACAGCGATTTTCAAGCGGCTGGGAGCTTAGGAAAGTGGTTTTTCTAACAAACTCATATAATCATGTGCGTGACATCTTCCAAAATGATAGCACAGCCATAATATTATACTAGGACATGTATCTGACCTCAAATGATACGAAATATAATTGTTTACATTAAAATGTACAAGTTCCCAATGAAATATGGTCATGTGAAAAAAGTGACATTTGAAGTGCAGACAGTCACTTTTTTTCAAAAGTGCTCTAACTAAGTTTGTTTACATTCGTGTCTGAAGTGCAGACAGTCACATTTTTTTCAAAAGTGCTCTAAGTAAGTTTGTTTACATTCGTGCATTGTGCCCATGTACACTCTTACGCTTCGTCCTGTTAGAACGCTATACAGCGATTTTCAAGCGGCTGGGAGCTTAGGAAAGTGGTTTTTCTAACAAACTCATATAATCATGTGCGTGACATCTTCCAAAATGATAGCACAGCCATAATATTATACTAGGACATGTATCTGACCTCAAATGATACGAAATATAATTGTTTACATTAAAATGTACAAGTTCCCAATGAAATATGGTCATGTGAAAAAAGTGACATTTGAAGTGCAGACAGTCACTTTTTTTTCAAAAGTGCTCTAACTAAGTTTGTTTACATTCGTCCAGTGTGCCCATGTACAGTGTTGCGCTTGATCCTGTTAGAACGCTATACAGCGATTTTCAAGCGGCTGGGAGCTTAGGAAAGTGGTTTTTCTAACAAACTCATATAATCATGTGCGTGACATCTTCCAAAATGATAGCACAGCCATAATATTATACTAGGACATGTATCTGACCTCAAATGATACGAAATATAATTGTTTACATTAAAATGTACAAGTTCCCAATGAAATATGGTCTTGTGAAAAAAGTGACATTTGAAGTGCAGACAGTCACTTTTTTTTAAAAGTGCTCTAACTAAGTTTGTTTACATTCGTGCAGTGTGCCCATGTACACTCTTGCGCTTCGTCCTGTTAGAACGCTATACAGCGATTTTCAAGCGGCTGGGAGCTTAGGAAAGTGGTTTTTCTAACAAACTCATATAATCATGTGCGTGACATCTTCCAAAATGATAGCACAGCCATAATATTATACTAGGACATGTATCTGACCTCAAATGATACGAAATATAATTGTTTACATTAAAATGTACAAGTTCCCAATGAAATATGGTCATGTGAAAAAAGTGACATTTGAAGTGCAGACAGTCACTTTTTTTTCAAAAGTGCTCTAACTAAGTTTGTTTACATTCGTCCAGTGTGCCCATGTACAGTGTTGCGCTTCGTCCTGTTAGAACGCTATACAGCGATTTTCAAGCGGCTGGGAGCTTAGGAAAGTGGTTTTTCTAACAAACTCATATAATCATGTGCGTGACATCTTCCAAAATGATAGCACAGACATAATATTATCCTAGGACATGTTTCTGACCTCAAATGATCCGAAATATAATTGTTTACATTAAAATGTACAAGTTCCCAATGAAATATGGTCATGTGAAAAAAGTGACATTTGAAGAGCAGACAGTCACTTTTTTCAAAAAGTGCTCTAACTAAGTTTGTTTACATTCGTTCCAGTGTGCCCATGTACAGTGTTGCGCGCTTGATCTTGTTAGAACACTATACAGCGATTTTCAAGCGGCTGGGAGCTTAGGAAAGTGGTTTTTATAACAAACTCATATAATCATGTGCGTGACATCTTCCAAAATGATATCACAGCCATAATATTATACTAGGACATGTATCTGACCTCAAATGATACGAAATACAATTGTTTACATTAAAATGTACAAGTTCCCAATGCAATATGGTCATGTGAAAAAAGTGACATTTGAAGTGCAGACAGTCACTTATTTTCAAAAGTGTCTAACTAAGCAGTTTACATTTGTCCATTGTGTCCATGTACACCGGTGCTCTTCAGGCTGTTAAAGCGCTACACAGCGATTCTCAAGCGGGTGGGAGCTTAGGAAAGTGTTTTTTTTTTTTTCAAACTCATATAATCATGTGCGTGACATCCTCCAAAATGATATCACTGGCATAATATAATACTAGCACATGTATCTGACCTCAAATGATATGAAATATAATTGTTTACATTAAAATGTACAAGTTCTCAATGAAGTATGGTAATGTGAAAAAAGTGCGTGACATCCTACAAAATGATATCACTGTCATAATTTTATACTAGGACATGTATCTGACCTCAAATTATACGAAATATAATTGTTTACATTAAAATGTACAAGTTCTCAATGAAGTGTGAAAAAAGTGACATTTGAAGTGCAGACAGTCACTTTTTTTTCAAAAGTGCTCTAACTGAGCGTGTTTACATTCGTACAGTGTGTCCATGTACACTGGTGCTCTTCAGGCTGTTAAAGCGCTACACATCGATTCTCAAGCGCCTGGGATCTTAGGAAAGTGGTTCTTCTAACAAACTCATAGAATCATGTGCGTGACATCTTCCAAAATGATATCACAGACATAATATTATCCTAGGACATGTTTCTGACCTCAAATGATCCGAAATATAATTGTTTACATTAAAATGTACAAGTTCCCAATGAAATATGGTCATGTGAAAAAAGTGACATTTGAAGAGCAGACAGTCACTTTTTTCAAAAGTGCTCTAACTAAGTTTGTTTACATTCGTCCAGTGTGCCCATGTACAGTGTTGCGCTTGATCTTGTTAGAACACTATACAGCGATTTTCAAGCGGCTGGGAGCTTAGGAAAGTGGTTTTTATAACAAACTCATATAATCATGTGCGTGACATCTTCCAAAATGATATCACAGCCATAATATTATACTAGGACATGTATCTGACCTCAAATGATACGAAATATAATTGTTTACATTAAAATGTACAAGTTCCCAATGAAATATGGTCTTGTGAAAAAAGTGCATGACATCCTACAAAATTATATCACTGGCATAATATAATACTAGGACATGTATCTAACCTCAAATGATACGAAATATAATTGTTTACATTAAAATGTACAAGTTCTCAATGAAGTATGGTAATGTGAAAAAAGTGCGTGACATCCTACAAAATGATATCACTGTCATAATTTTATACTAGGACATGTATCTGACCTCAAATTATACGAAATATAATTGTTTACATTAAAATGTACAAGTTCTCAATGAAGTGTGAAAAAAGTGACATTTGAAGTGCAGACAGTCACTTTTTTTTCAAAAGTGCTCTAACTAAGCGTGTTTACATTCGTACAGTGTGTCCATGTACACTGGTGCTCTTCAGGCTGTTAAAGCGCTACACATCGATTCTCAAGCGCCTGGGATCTTAGGAAAGTGGTTCTTCTAACAAACTCATAGAATCATGTGCGTGACATCCTACAAAATTATATCACTGGCATAATATTATACTAGGACATGTATCTGACCTCAAATGATACGAAATATAATTGTTTATATTAAAATGTATAAGTTCCCAATGAAGTATCTCAGAGGAAAAGAATATTAGAAAAGAGCTCTCAAAAACATCTCATGTATTTCTCCTAGACAACAATGAGGTCTGTGTGAAACCAAAATACGAGATTATGGCTTATTTCTCCTGTTTCTCTATTTTTTCTCCTGGAGAAATAGCCACACAAAATCTCAAAGTTGCCTCCTTTTAAGTTTCAAAATAGATCTCATCAAGCTCTCAGAAATTCTCAGATTGTCTCAAGTTTGTATGTCTTTTTTATCTCAGGCAGAGAAACCAGAGAGCTCTCTCTATGATCTCAATCTATTTTCATCCCAGTCTAATTCGTGCTCACTCATGGTGAGCTCAGACAGCACAAATAAAGATCTCCAACACTCCAACACTTTCTCATGCCAACTTAATGGTTTCTTTAAAAAAAAAAAGAAACTCATAAAGAAACTCAGGGCGCATGGTGGCTTAGTGGTTAGCACATTCACCTCACACCTCCAGGGTCTGGGGTCTCCTGTGGGTACTCCGGTTTCCTCCCCCAGTCCAAAGACATGCATGGTAGGTTGATTGGTAAATTGTCCATAGTGTATGAATCGGTGTGTGAGTGTGTATGTGATTGTGCCCTGCGATGGACATGCCTTGTGCCCGATGCTTCCTGGGATAGGCTCCAGGTTCCCCGCGACCCTGAAGCAGGAATAAGCAGTTGAAGATGGATGGAGTACAGCAATATATATACACAGATTATAAAATATAATTATAAAATATACAGTGATTCTAAAGTGCCTGGGAGCTTAGGAAAGTGGTTTTTCTAACAAACTCATATATTCATATGCGTACTAGGATATGTTTCAGACCTTAAATGATGTGAAATATTATTGTTTACATTTATATGTATAAGTTCCTAATAAAGTATGATAAGGTGAAAAAAGTGACTTTTGAAGTGTAGAAAGTCACATTTGTTCAAATGTGTACTAACTACACTTGCTTACATTCATCCTGTGTGTCCATGCACACTGGTGTTCTTCAGGCGCTGAAAACGCTATACAGCAATTCTAAAGTGCCTGGGAGCTTAGGAAAGTGGTTTTTCTAACAAACTCATATAATCATATGCGTGACATTGTCCAAAATGATATATATGACATAATATAATACTAGGACATGTTTCAGACCCTAAATGATGCGAAATATTATTGTTTACATTTATATGTATAAGTTCCTAATAAAGTATGATAAGGTGAAAAAGTGACATTTGAACTGTAGAAAGTCACTTTTGTTCAAATGTGCAATAACTAAACTTGCTTACATTCATCCAGTGTGTCCATGCACACTGGTGCTCTTCAGGTGCTGAAAATGCTGTACAGTGATTCTTAAGCAGCTGTGAGCTTAAGAAAGTGGTTTTTCTAACAAACTCATATAATCATATGTTTGACATCCTCCAAAATTATATTTATGGCATAATATAATACTAGGACATGTATCTGACCTCAAATGATCCGAAATATATTTGTTGATATTAAAATGGAGAAGTTCCCAATAAACTATGGTAAGGTGAAAAAGTGACATTTGAAGTGCACAAGTTTTGTAAGTGCTTTTAGAAAAACAAAGTGACTTTCTACACTTCAAATGTCACTTTTTTCGCCTTAAGTTCATGATTGTTAATTTTAAAATTCTGAATAACCAATGATTTGCTCATAGCCAATAATGATACAGTGGCTTCCACTAACACAGAAATTTCCACTATGAGCAAACAAGGCTGTGAAAATTTGTCTTTATTGTTGAACCTTTTGATCTTTTGTTTAAAAAAAAAAATCACAAAAATACTCTGCTCTCATGGATATCAAACAACTACAAACAACACAGGTTTATAAAAAATATATCTTTGTTAAAAAATAGATGTGCAACAATTATTGGCACCCCATGAATTCATATGAGAAAAATATTTTTGAAGTATATTTCCACTGATATTTATTCATTTTTTTTAATCTACACCAGGGGGACTAGGAACAGGAAATTGTTCAACCATGACTTCCTGTTTCACAGGGGTATAAATATGAGGCATTGCCATTCATAAAAATGGGCAAGAATTAAGAATTAAGAAGTTCCAGTCAACTGAAAATATTATGAATTGGACATGTGTATATATTGTCTCAACGCACTGTGAAGAGGATGGTTCGAGAGGCCATAAAATCTCCAAAGTATCACAGCTGGAGATTTGAAGAAGGTAGTTGCGTTTATTTTTGAGTCAGAAAGTTTCCAAAACTTCAGTCTGAATTCACCTACATCACAACAAGCTGTTTGGAAGGGTTCTGAGAAAAAAACCTAAAATAACATTAAATAAGATCAGGTTCTATGGTCAGATGAAACCAAAATAGCCCTTTTTGGCAATAAACACCAGAGGTGGTTTTGGCACACACAGAGAGGTAGCCATATGGAAAAGTACCTTGGTTAAATATGGTGGTGGCTCTTTAATGTTTTTCTGTCATGGACTCTATCAAATATCAACAGATATTAAAAGAAAACCTGACTGCCTCTTAAAATGGGCCATGGTTGGATCTTCCAGCAGGACAATGATTCAAAACATACATCATAATTAACACAAAAATGGTTTATTGACCACAAAATCAAGGTCCTGCCATGGCCATCCTGGTCCCCTGATGGAAACCCATCGAAAACCTGTGGGGTGAAGAGGAGAGTCCACCAGCGTGGACCTCAAAATTTGACGGATCTGGAGAGTTTGGAGGAATGGTCTCAGATCCCTTGCCATGTATTCTCCAACCTCAAAGGGAGTTAGCACAAAGTATTGTCTAAAAGGCTGCCAATAATTGTCACACACCTATATTTAATAAAGATATATTTATTGGATAAACCTGTGTTTTGTTTGCAATTGTTTGACACACATTAGAGGACAGTATTTTTATGAATATTTTTTAAGCAAAATATCAAAAGGTTAAACAATAAAGACAATTTTTCATAGCCTTCTTTGCTCATATTTACCAAGTGTGCCTATATTAGTGGAGGACACTGTACATTATGCAAAAAAAAAAAAAACAACAACAGACATGTTGTCGTTGAAAAATAATCAACCACAAGGTTTGTCTCCCCCCACCCCAAACAAGTTCTGAAGTATTTTATTCTCCTTATACAACAGCATTTCACCACTGCTACCAATTATTTATTTATTAACGAACACTATACTTTTTATCCATTTAGACAAGGTGAGTGACATATAAGGTGTGGTACCAACAAGGAGACAAGGTGAGGAAGAGACAGACATGGCGACTGATAGACAAGGTGAGTGACAAAGCGAGAAGAGGGAGAGACAAGGAGACAATGTGAGTGAGCAACAAGGAAAGGGAGAGATAAGGAGACAGACAAGGAGAGGGTGAGACGATGAGGCAGACAAGGAGAGAGAGACAAGGAGAAGGACAAGGTGAGTGACAGACAAGGACAGGGAGAGATACGGAGACAGACAAGGTGACTGACAGACAAGGTGAGGTAGAAACATGGAGACAGACAAAGTGAGTGACAGACAAGGAGAGGGAGAGATGAGGGAGAGGGACAGACGAGGCAGACAAGGTGAGTGACAGACCAGGAGAGGGTGAGACAATGAGACAGACAAGGTAAGTGACAAAAAAGAGAGGTAGAGACAAGGAGACAGAGAAGGTGAGTGACACACAAGAAGAGCTAGAGATAAGGAAACAGAAAAGGTTAGTGACCGACAAGCTGAGTTACAGACAAGGAGAGGGAGAGACAAGGAGACAGACAAGGTGAGTGACAGACGAGAGTCAAGGAGAGAGACAAGGTGAGTTACAGACACTTTTTTTTTTTACATTTTACAATCTTTTATCAAACGTCACACTATACACATTAAAGTCAAAGGTGACTGAATATAAATAAATAAATATTTAAAGGAGCATTAAAAAAACCCATAAATAAATTAAATAAATGAGTCAGCGCGACAACAGATAGTCGTTATGAACATTATCGGCCTAATACTGGTGTAAAACAAAGTTCTCACTCCATTACAGAACACAGAGCCTCCTCTCAACACCACAGTGCCTTGAACATCTCCATGTCTCCCATACTACTGTGAAAGTTAAAATCAATCAGAATTCTTGATTTTATCAGCCTGGAGAGAACTTTTATGGCATCGCAGTCTGTGTTCTGTGACACTTTTTTTTCTGCTCAGGTATATCGCCATTTTTGCCTGACCAAAGATAAAATTGATCAGCTGACACTTGAATCTGTTCTTTCCGATGTACTTAAAACCAAAGATAAAAATCTGAAAAGTAAAATCCACATAAAATGGAAAGCCACATAATGGGCGGCTGTGGCGCAGTTGGTAGAGTGGGTTGTCCACTAATCGTAGGGTTGTTCGATTCCCGGCCCGGGTGACTCCACATGCCGAAGTGTCCTTGGGCAAGACACTGAACCCCAAGTTGCCCCCGATGGCAAGCTAGCGCCTTGCATGGCAGCTCTGCTACCGTTGGTGTGTGTGTGTGAGTGTGAATGGGTGAATGAGACACAGTGTAAAGCGCTTTGGATAAAAGCGCTATATAAGTGCACATTTACCATAAAATGACCAAGGAATAGACAAGGAGACAGGGACAGAGGGAGAGACTTGTCTGTCTCCTTGTCTCGTCCTATCTAGAAATAGATTTAATAATTATTGTTATTGTAAAAAATGTAAAAAAGAAATTACAATTAAATTCTAGATAATCATTTGACAATTTTCTTATAATGCTAATTATTTTCATTCTTTTCTTCTGCACATCGTAGACATCAACTATGATATCTGGATTGACCCTAATAAATACCACTCCTTTTATTTCAAAGGTTAAAGTCTGTGTGTGTGTTGTTCCAGTTGTAACTGTGTAGTTGTGTGGTTGCTCATGTCCCACAGTAAAATGCCCACATAAGAGTCTACTGCGCTGGGCTGCCGTATATCCCGATAATGAACCAGCTTTAAAGGCAACTTCACCAAGACCTCCTATAGAAACGAGAAATTTAATTTAATTAAAAAAAAATTAATCTTGATATTCATATGAATTTTGGTGTATTTATTCAATTTGTTATATTTGATATTTTTTTACATAATATATTCCTCTTTATTAGATCAAGTTTTTAAAACTCATTCTTAGTATTTGTCCTCATATCAAGCTTGAAATTGTCTTTATTCTGTTGGCAAATCATTTGACTTATTTCTGTTTATTTCTAAAAAGCAACATTATGTTAAGCTTGAAAACATGCCTACAAATGGATTTCAGTGTCAATATAATAATCGAATAATGGGAAATAATAATCTAACATTTTCTTTCTACATTCTCTATCAAATCATCAAATATGTTTTATTTCAACATGAGTTTTTTTGTTTAATACTGAGAACCAAAATTAACAGTTTATTTGGACCAAGTGAAAATTATACAGTGAGGGATACCTTGCTGATTTTGTACTTTTGCCCACTGACAAAGAAATGATGTCTATAATTTTAATGGTAGGTTTATTTGGACAGTGAGAGATAGAATAACTACAAGAAAATCCAGAAAAACGCATGTCAAAACACATGTCAAAAATGTTATAAATTGATTGGCATTTTAATTAGGAAATATGTATTTGACCCCCTCTCAATCAGAAAGATTTCTGGCTCCCAGGTGTCTTTTATACAGGTAACGAGCTGAGATTAGGAGCATACTCTTAAAGGGAGTGCTCCTAATCTCAGTTTGTTACCTGAATAAAAGACACCTGTCCACAGAAGCAATCAGTCAATCAGATTCCAAACTCTCCACCATGGCCAAGACCAAAGAGCTCTCCAAGGATGTCAGGGACAAGATTGTACACTGCACAAGTCTGGAATGGGCTACAAGACCATTGCCAAGCAGCTTGGTGAAAAGGTGACAACAGTTGGTGCGATTATTCGCAAATAGAAGCCTGAGGCTCCATGCAAGATCTCACCTCGTGGGAGGTCACGTGACACCATACAAAGGGCAGACGTGTGAAAGACAGCTCTGCGCACTTTGTTAATTTTTCTAATTATTTGCATGATATAATCTGGTGAAATTCGGTATACCCAGTTACACTTTTGCTTTGAGGTAAACATGGCAAAGAAGTTAAAGTCCAGAGATATGGTGAAATTTCTGGACGAGCTTTTCCCGAGTCTGCTCGACATAACAGGCCATAAATTAGAACTCAAGCGGGCCCACAGAGTCCCGGCTCAGAGATCTGGCGAGGGAGACAGGCCTTCTTTTGTTGAATAACACTGCTTCAGGACAGTGGCAGATGTCTCTGCTCACTCCTTGCGCTTGTGCCTCCTGTTGGCTGTAGTCCGATTTGTGAAGTATTTCCACGGGACTTTGGAATAATGACATCATTCTTTCATAACAGCCGACTCGCTGATTATTCGTCTGTCTGAGGAAACTGAACGGCTCTATATCGGCTGGAATTTTTTTTGTTTTGTGAAGAAACACCTTTGAGGCAGTTCTGTCAATTAGTCTATACATTATTTGTGTTTACTCTGATTATTGTTTGGGGTGTATTTTATTTTAGAAAATATTTTATGTTATGTAATTTTTTATGTTATGTAATTTTGTGAGGTAGAATTGTGCAATCCGATGGCAGAGTTGTCGCGGGGGCTCTCGTGAGCGTACATGGACTCTTTGAGTTTAGAGGCATTGGCGCCGGTTGGCGCTGGTTGATGCGCATGTTTTTCTTTTTTCTGTTTGTTTTGTTCGGGGTGAAGCTTGGGGTTTTATTGTTGCGTTAATGTTGAATTGTGGTCTTCATAATTTTGTTTCTGGCACACAATTAATTTTTCTGTTTTATCAAAATGTCAGATGTTAATATGAGTATACTCTCTCTCTCTCCACGTGGAATGTGAATGGGTTAGGACACCCCATAATGTGTTTCTTCAAGAAACCCATCTTTCCCCGCAGGAAGCTGAAAAATTTGGGAACATATGGGGAACATGTTTTCTTTAGTGCTGGCTCGAGTAAGAGCAGGGGAGTCATTATATTGGTAAATAAGCATCTACAATTCAAATGTCTCAAACAGTTTAAAGATAAATTAGGGAGAGTAATTATTGTTTTAGCAGAAATTCAGGGGCAAAGTCTTATTTTGGCTAATATTTATGCACCCAATGCTGATGATCAGGGCTTTTTTATAGATCTAGGAGGGATGTTGCAATCTGCTGGCACCCCACATGATATAATATTGGGAGGAGACTTTAATCTTTTGATGGACTCAGTCCTTGACCATATTGTTGCAAAAGTGTGTAAGCCCCCTAGAGCAACAGTAATGCTTCACAGGATGTGTAAAAATCTTGGTCTTGCAGATATTTGGAGACTTTTGAACCCATCAGATAGGGACTATACTTTTTTTTTTCTTCTTCAGTCCATAAGATTTATTCTAGAATATATATATATATATATATATATATATATATATATATATATATATATATATATATATATATATATATATATATATATATATATTATATCTCCTCTCGTGGAGATCTCCTCTCGTGGAGTTGCAGTGATCATGAGAACAGTGAGGAATCAGCCCAGAACTACACGGGAGGATCTTGTAAATGATCACAAGGCAGCTGGGCTCATAGTCACCAAGAAAACAATTGGTAACAAACTACACCAATTGGTAACAAACTACAGGAATGAGACCCTGCAGCATCCGCAAATGTCCCCCTGCTCAAGAAACCACATTCACATGCCCGTTGAAAGTATGGCAATGAACTTCTGAATGATTCAGAGGACAACTGGGTGAAAGTGTTGTGGTCAGATGAGACCAAAATGGAGCTCTTTGGCATCAACTTAACTCGCCGTGTTTGGAGGAGGAGGAATGCTGCCTATGACCCCAAGAACACCATCCCCACCGTCAAACGTGGAGGTGGAAACATTATTCTTTGGGGGTGTTTTTTTTGCTAAGGGGACAGGACAACTTCACCGCATCAAAGGGACGGTGGACGGGGCCATGTACAGTCAAATCAGCTCGTTACCTGTATAAAAGACACCTGGGAGCCAGAAATATAAATCTTTCTGATTGAGAGGGGGTCCCACTGTATTTGACTGCTTATGTACATGTCACAACCATTCACACTCCATTTATAAAAGAGATTAAACTCACATATGCACACACTCCTCCAGTTGGTTCCTTAAAGGAACATTTCATCCAACAACTGTGATCAACAAATGGTTGCAAGCATGAAACAGTCAGGCATTAGACACTGCTGATGAGTCGAGCAAAACCTGCTCTGTCAACTTTAATATCAGCTGCTGTGGTGTGAGCTGGAAAGTCATGCTGCATTCACGATCGTCACTAACATCTGCTCAAGAAATCTCTAGATTTGTCACTCAGCTCTTTTTTTGAATTACGGTTGATACAGGCTTCTAAAAAAGTCACCAAATTTAGTCAGAGTCCCTAAGTTTGGCAGCTGGTAGCTGGTCAGACCAAGCAGGTACAGGTACATAATTTCACCTCTTTATCTGCCAGCTCCAATTGATTTTTCATATAGAGTCACTGTGACATGCAGGAACACCTTAATACCATGCCCATCCTCATGCAAGAAACAAAGGAGATCAGTCAAATTGTTTGCCTTTATTAATAATACCTATATAGTGTCTTATCCAGAATGTATTCCCACCTTGCACCTGGTGTTCCTGGACTGGATCCACAGTCACACCCTGACAAGGATAAAGTATTAATTTAGATGATTGATTGTATGAACTTATTAATATTAGTTTTCAATGTCAAGTTATTGTTATAGGATGGTACATCCCTAGTAAATATATCAGATACGATAAAACCAATATTTAAGTATTTTCTCTGTAAGTTACATTTAGTTTGATTTAGTATGACTAAGATTGACGTTTATATACCACTGCTGTTTGGTGAGTGATGAGTTGCTGTGTGTGGTGCTTATATGATACTTGGTCTGTTCTTGTTTCTCAGGTTTCATTGGCAGCAGATGCACTTTACACCTGAGCGACACACACACAGGCAGAAAGATACAAAGCCGCTCTGCCTTCCATCACCATGGTGACCTGAGCCTTCGCCAGGGGTTCGATTTCCACTCACTGAGCACACAGTCATCCTTAGCATTGAAAACACAGGACTGCAACTATTAAAAGTGGACATAAGTAATTGAAGGCAAGAGGTTTGGTTCATATAATTTTGGAAAGCTGTATAAAGAAGCATTTTTGACTTCCCTTCCTTTCTCTTAGCATGACCGAGGGAGGCGTTCGTGTACCGTCCGGGCAGTTGAAAGTCAGTGCGCTCTCGGACGAGCGAGTGGACTTTGTGAAGGAGCAGGTATTCACGGCTCTGCGGTTGAAGACAGACAAGTGGAACCGCTTCATTGGAGCAGAGGAGAACCAGAAGGCTTTGCTTGACTTTCTACATCAGAGCTGTGGCGAGCGCCTCATTCTGTTTACGGGGCCGGGAGGGACGCTGCATGTAGGAGATGAACAGGTCAGAGCAATTCACACCCTCATAAGCTGTCCTCATTAAATGATAAAATCATACTTATAAGAAATAAATACATAATTGTATACATAGCATATTCAGCACACTACATAGACTCTATGTCATACCCAATGCAGTGGGCATATATAGTGAATAAGAAGCAGTTTAGGATTTGTCTTCAGTTTGTGCTGGAGGTAGCATTGAAAATATATAATATACATTGAAAACTACATTTGTAGATGTAATACATTCTGCACCCTTTCCTTCATGATCAAATAAGACCTGCTGTTTATTTCTGTAATATCATACCAAGATGTCTATGTCCCGTGTACTGACGTGCTCTTGGTGTTGAAATAAGTCGCTGCTTATTTCCGGTGCTTTCACATCTGAAAGCACTACGCATCTGTTCTCCCCCCAAAAGAGCTCATCTCCATGGAAAACCAAGCTGCTATGTTTGCTGAAGAAATGCGGCCGTGGCGTTTCCACAACCTCCTTTCGTTCCCAGCTGTGGCTCAGTGAAGTTCCAGCGCAGCCCCTGGACCACGCACCCATATTCGTCAGTCAGGTACATCCACCCAAACATGGACATGACCTGATCATAGAAATAACCAAATACAATGAAATGCCCTTGCTATCATTATGCAAGTTTGCAGCTTTGATGCATAATAAAATCATGTTAATAGTTTATACAAAGCCAAAAGATACTCATTGGTACCTTTAGGCAAAATGAATAAAGTCAGCTCAAATGTTTGCAACTTTTTTTTGATGTAATACAAGCATTCTTTAATTCTTTCAATATTCTTTAATAAATGGCATTATAACTGCCTCCGAAGTCTATATAAACCGTTTCCTCTGATTTTGCCTTGTGATGCAGGAAATATTATTTTTATTTTAAGCAAGTATACATTTTTGTTTCAGAGATATTTACCTGGAAACCATGGTGAAGGCATAAAACATACATAGAAAAGTGTGCAGTGTTTCAAGGTCAAAATAATAGGACAAATTTATGCATCCGATAAAGGAAAAGCTTGCACAGTTGTTTGTGGATGTGCTCTAGTTTCAAACCTTGCTTCATAATTTTGGAATTTGTGTGTGAAGGTTCTGCTGTCAGTCCTGGCAAACCCTTTGAATCAAACAGGCTGGCCACGAGTGTTGGGCCAGGACATACACAAGCATCTGGAGCAGCTGCGCAGTCGGGCAGTCACACTGCGCGGTCGTGCTCAGGGACAAACACTGCTCCCCCTGCCTCTGAGTGTGGACAGGAGAGATGAGCAGCAGCTCAGGTTTGTGTGTGTACCTTAAAGATCTATGACTCTATCCCAGCTGTTACTATGCACAGTTTGTCCAACATCCTAGAAAGAAACACCACTGAGCAGATATTATTTGGATGGCAGTGTTAATGCTGGGCCAAGGAACACTCCACAACCCAAAATATCCAACCAACATAACCCTATCTCACCGAACAGACTACACAGCTACTAGTCCAAGCTCTTGTCATATCAAAACTGGACTACTTCAATGCACTAATCTCAGGCCTCCCAGCTAGCTCCATCAAACCCCTTCAGATGATTCAGAATGCAGCAGAATGCCTTGTCTTCAACCAGCCCAAAAGGACCCATGTCACACCCCTCATCATCTCCCTCCACTGGCTTCCTGTAGCCACTTGCATCAAATTCAAGGCCTTGATGCTCACCTACAAGACCTTGTCTGGAACAGCACCCCCCTACCTCAACACTTTCCTGAAAGCTTACGTTCCCTCACGCAATCTGTGATTGATCAATGACTGAAGATTAGTAGTGCCTACTCAGCATGGCTCAAGGTCCCTTTCCAGAACCTTCACACTAACTGTTACTCAGTGGTGGAATGAATTTCCAACCTCAATCCGGACCACAGAATCGGTCACTATCTTCAAAAATTAGCTAAAGAACCATCTCTTCCATGAACACCTAACCAACTCCTAAAACACCAACCCCATATTATGATAAACAAGCAAAAAATCTTACTCTTACTTACTCTGGCTCTTACACTTACAGTGTACTCTGCACACTTTGCTTTTCTAGAACTCAATTAAAAATCTTGCATGGTAGCACTACTTGTAATGTTCTTCGCTTGATATATCGCTTTGCTTGTATATCCTCATTTGTAAGTTGCTTTGGGTAAAAAATAAATAAATAAATGTAAATATATTCCAGCAGTCAGAAAGTGACACTGATACAGGGACAGGTGTAAGGAAAAAATTGCTTTGGTATTACTTCAGTGCTTGCTGTTATAGGAAAATATTAAACTTTGGGGTGGAGCTGAAAGGTAGGTGTTCTTAAGACGTTTGTGTGTGTGTGTGTGTGTGTGTGTGTGTGTGTGTGTGTGTGTAGCTCTGATTTGTGTCTGATAGACCAGGCTTTACTGTATGTTATTGAGACCATGGTGATAGAGTGGTGTCAGCAGATGGGCTCTGTGCTGCAGCGGGACTCTTCGCAGCTCCTGCGCCAGGGAGAGCATGTAGGCCCCACAGTGGAGCTGCACTTCTGGACCCGTCAAAAAGAAAATCTGCAGGGAATTCAGAAACAGGTAGTACAACAACACATGCATTCAGGTATCTTGTCTGTTTCTCACAAACAAACTTTAGTACGCTGAGACTCACAAGTGTAAAAGAAAAAAAAAAAGTTATAGGAATTGTTTTGTCTATCTGTTCCCTCAATCAGAAGGCAAAGATGGCAGAGTTTGAAGAAGGTTAAGAAAGGGTGCCACTTCCTGTGAAACTTGTCAGAATTGGCACCCAGAGAGTACCTAATCTTTTTCAATTTTAGAAAAGACATTACATCACTAAGCCACTGAGCGATGGAGGGAGGCTTTGTGGATTTCCAATGGAAAAGAAGGCGCTGTCTTGCTAACAAGGAAGTGAACGCCAAGAGATCTAATTGGTTTGAATTGTACCTGTTATAATCCTCCGGATACCCAAATATGGCAATATGGGGAGAGGGTTTAACATTAATGGACAGTATTTTTGAGGTGCTATTGAAATACTTCAACCAGAAGGAGAATACCAATGGGCAGGAGTAGAACATGTGAGTGAGATTGCAGGGAGAGGCATGACATTTATCACAACGGTCAATGACAGTGGGATAAATCTGTGACAAACGTGTTTTGGAGAAATGAATCCTGTATAATACCTTGAACTGTATCAAAGAGAGACGAGTACAGAATGCGTTTGTGTGGATCTTGCTAAGGGCACCGTCCCACCAGGCTTCCTGTAGGGTCAACCCCAATTTGCCCTCCCAAGCAACCTTGATTTTAATGATAGGTGAGCTGTCGTAGGATAAAAGTTTATTATAAATTCTTGAAATACGAGATTTCTGTAGAGGGTCAGATGAGAGAAAATTATCCCATAGTTGATTTGGTGTTGAGGAGCTAAAAGTAGGAAACAGTGATTTTTCGACAGATCTGCAAAGCTACGAAAAGCCCCGTCCTTATAGATATCTTTGAAGGTTTTGAGACCTTTGTCATGCCAGATAGCAAATGTGGGGTTAAATGATGCAGGTTGAAATTAGTGATTTTTCAGTAATGGAGCTAAGGCAGACGCGGAGACAAATTTCAAATTCTTCCTGAACTTGTACCAGATTTTTAGAGTTGAGCTAACCACAGGGTTGTCTGTAAAGCCAGAGAAGTTGGTAGAAGTAGGTGAGGTAAGCAGAGCCATTGGAGAGGACGAGCCACATGAATATACCTCTAACGTACACCATGAGGAATGCGCTGGTCTCAACCAAAATAAGATTTTATGAATATACAGTAATACCCAGTAATACAACTGGAAATTTGGAAGAGAGAGGCCAGCATTGAGCTTGCATCTCTGAAGCATTGACTTACTTATTCTGGGTGTCTTACCACACCATAAAAAGCTAGAAATGTCCTGATCCATAGTCTTAAAAAAATCTCTTTGATAAGAATAGAGGGAGACATTGGAATAAAAAGAGGAACTTAGGCAAGATATCCATTTTTACCGTGTTAATCCTTCCTATCAGCAACAAAGGTAAAGACCTCCGTCGTGGAAGGTCAGTTTTGATTTCAGACATCAACGGGGAGAAGTTAGCAGAGAAAAGTGAAGTCAGAGTTCTGGTTATATTAATTCCTAAATACTTAAAGCCAGAGGGGCTCATTCTGAAGGGGATATCAGATTGATTCATTTGTAATGCCAATGTATTAACCGGGTAGCACTCACTCTTGAAAATGTTAACTTTATAACCAGAAAATGAGCCAAATCTCTGGAGAAAGAAGAGAATTCCAGGTAAAGAGTGACTTGGGTTGGAAACATACAGTAATAAATCATCCGCATACAGAGAAAATTTAAATTCCATGCCCAAATGTGATATCCCAGTGAAGGAGAGGGAGGACCTTCCATTAAATTGACAAGGGCTCTATAGCTAATGCAAACAGTAAAGGAGACAAGGGACAACCCTGTCAAGTGCCACAGGAGAAAGTAAAATAAATCGACTGAATACCATTGGTGGAGATACTAGCTTGCGGGATCTATACAGAAGGCGTATCCAACAAGTAAATGTATCACCAAATCCAAATTTATGTAATACTGTAAGCAGGTAGTCCCAGAGTATTAAACCTCCACCGGTTGGGGGGAAAGCTGAATATCCAAAGAAAGCGGGGCATGGTCCAAAATCACAATAGGATGATATTTAACCATTGACACTTTGGAGAGAAGTTTGGTGTCGATGAAAAAATAATCAGTTCTAGAGAAGGACTTATGCACATGCGAAAAGAAAGAATATTCCTTGATACTGGGATTATGGAGTCTCCAAGGATCCACACAACCATTTTTAGACATGAAATCAGAAAGCGCATTTGACATCAGTGAGGGTGTCATGGTCTTAGAAGTAGAGCGGTCCAACCTAGGATCAGTAACGCAATTCATATCTCATCCAAATATAAGGATAGTATTATGTAATGAATGGAGGCGCTCAAAGATCTTATTCATGAAATGTGGGTCATCAATATTTGGGGCGTAAATATTAACTAATAATACAGGGACTTGCAACAATTTACCTGAATTGATTAAGTATCTGCCATTTTCATCTGATATTACTTTGGAGTATGAAAAGTGAACTCCCCTGGCCTTAAAGTTGAAATTAGAGTGAAACACCTCAGAAATCCATGCACATTTAAGCTGAACCTGGTCTGTGGTGCGCATATGAGTTTCTTGTAGAAACACTATGTCTGCATTGAGCCATTTCAGATGAGCAAACACCCTAGATCTCTTTATAGGACTCCCCATACCTTTAATGTTCCAGCTCACAAAATTCACGTGAGCCAGAATTTCCAGTATTAGTGGACATCTACCAACTGTTTACGGCAGGAAGAGAATGAAAATAAAGCCTCACCTCTGAGAGAAGGAAAAGGGGAGAGAAAACAGGAGGGGGAGAAAAAAAAGAAAGATATAAGAAGAAAAAGTAAAAAGTGAAAGAAAAATATAATAAATAGAATAAAAATAAACAATAAAAAATTAAAATTAAGAGAAAACACTCACCCACTCAAACAAAACAGCCCCAACCCACTCCCCATTGCACTTACACGTCCCCACCCCCAAACGATGGAGACCCCAGTGGAGACCCCAGATGGAGACCCTCAGATTCAATTTCCCAACATGAAAGCTAACAGCTGTTGACGCAATAGTAATAATCACCCCAGGTCGGGCTCCTGCAAACTAAACAATGATACATATCTAGGCACATAAACATAGTCACTGCTCCATCATGTGTTGTAGACTCAATAGTGGTCCATTTCACTTATGGAGATGGATAGCCAGTCTGTTATGTTATTAGTGTTCTTACTTGATCAGTGTCTTAATGAACGCTCTGGCGTCCTCCGCAGATTTAAACTCCCTCCTGGTTCCGTAGTGTGTAACGTGGAGGCGCGCCTGATAAAGCAGACCAAACCGTATTCCCGGTATGTCACGGAGCTGGCGGCGGCAGTCATTGAAGGCACCACGAGCACGGGCTACCTTTGTGGTATGATCGGGAAAGATAGAGATAACCATGTCACCAACCTTCACCCGTTGTTGGTCTCTGGCGCGCTGCAGGATGTCTACACAGTCCACGTGGTAATGGAGTCGGGCGATTATAGGACGGGGTGCTCGCCGGGTTTGGGCCTCGGCTGCAGAGTGCGATGAGCGCGGTCCAGAAGGGGCTCTTTCTCCAGCTTAAAAGCCTCTTTAAGCAGAGCGGAAACAGGTGCCGGTGTGGACGTGCAGGTGGAGTCTTCAGGGACACCTACGATTCTCAGATTGTCGCGCCGCGATCTGGCCTCGAGGTCCTCGCACTTACAGTGCCTTGCGAAAGTATTCGGCCCCCTTGAACTTTTCAACCTTTTGCCACATTTCAGGCTTCAAACATAAAGATATAAAATTTTTCTTTTTTGTGAAGAATCACCAACAAGTGGGACACAATTGTGAAGTGGCTTGTGGCAAACTTTAGTCTCGTCTAAAGTTTGCCACAAGCCTTTTTATGGATATCTTTGAGAAATGGCTTTCTTCTTGCCACTCTTCCATAAAGGCCAGATTTGTGCAGTGTACGACTGATTGTTGTCCTATGGACAGACTCTCCCACCTCAGCTGTAGTTCTCTGCAGTTCATCCAGAGTTATCATGGGCCTCTTGGCTGCATCTCTGATCAGTCTTCTCCTGAGCTGAAAGTTTAGAGGGACAGCCAGGTCTTGGTAGATTTGCAGTGGTCTGATACTCCTTCCATTTCAAAATGATCGCTTGCACAGTGCTCCTTGGGATGTTTAAAGCTTGGGAAATCTTTTTGTGTCCAAATCCGGCTTTAAACTTCTCCACAACAGTATTACGGACCTGCCTGGTGTGTTCCTTGGTCTTCATGATGCTCTCTGCGCTTTCAACAGAACCCTGAGACTATCACAGAGCAGGTGCATTTATACAGAGACTTGATTACACACAGGTGGATTCTATTTATCACCATCAGTCATTTAGGACAACATTGGATCATTCAGAGATCCTCGCTGAACTTCTGGAGTGAGTTTGCTGCACTGAAAGTAAAGAGGCCGAATAATTTTGCACGCATCACTTTTCAGTTTTTTATTTGCTAAAAAAGTTTAAAATATCCAATAGATTCCGTTCCACTTCACAATTGTGTCCCACTTGTTGGTGATTCTTCACAAAAAATTAAAATTTTATATCTTTATGTTTGAAGCCTGAAATGTGGCAAAAGGTTGAAAAGTTCAAGGGGGCCGAATACTTTCGCAAGGCACTGTATTTTCCACCCTCCCCAGCTCGGCAGAAAGGCGCTCCACTTTAGCCTGTAGCGTAGCGATGTCGTCGCAACAGGTAGAGAGCGAAGTTTCCATTTCACACACCGTAGTCTTCAAAATGCTCACCTCCGACTAGATAACCGTAATACTGACTGTCAATTCCACCTTGACGGTCTGTAGCTCTCCCTTAATAGAGGTCAAGTTTTCGCCCAAGGCCGCTTGGAGCTCAGTTTTGAAAATGGCCGCCATTTCGTGTCGTGTCGTGTTGCTGGCATTTTAGACATCAGAAGTGATGATTAAGGTTTTGAACACGACTTACTACAAAAACACTCAGCAAAAAATTGCCTATAACATAATATTAAAAATTGTTGCAGGAGCCCCAAAAGTTGCGTCCTACTCCATCTGTCACTCAGCCGGAAGTCCAGTTTCAGCTTTCTTGATAAGTACATTTAATTTCCTTGCTGTTCTCCAAAGTGTGGCACCATCTAGGAGTTCACGTAGAAATCTTACAACCTATAGGCCTACAATTACAAAATAATGGTTAGTTCAGGTTTCTTTGGACAGTTAGACATAATTTGTATGTAACGAAAGGGTTTCTGTTTATCTGGAGGAATCCTTGTTTTTCTCCTTTGTGTTTGTGTGTGTTTATGTATATGCAGCTGCAACATCCAAAAGTTGACCAGGTGCTTGAGATTCTGCAAAGGATCCACAGCAGTTATTACACCTCTTTTCATGACATGATCCAGAAAGTGAACTATGGTAACAGGCTCAAATGTAAATACATACATAGATAAAACTGTAATGGATGAGTATTCTAAGGTGAACTGCTCTCTATATTGCTTCTGTGTGTGCGTATTAGCGGTGGTGGAGGCGGAGGACATCGACCTGCACCTGAAGCCCCTGCGAAAGCTTATTGTGGCATTTGAGGAACGGAGCTTCACCAACCTTGAGCCGCTTTTCCCACCTCTCTTTCACACACTCGCTCTCATCTGGATGCACTCGTACTTTTACTGCTCCCCACCGCGCATGGTCACGCTCCTTACTGAGTTCTGCAACCTGCTCGTTGACAAGGTGTGTGTGAGATGAGAGGAGATAGTGTGTGCTGCAGGAGTGGTAGACCAGTTAGGTAAACTGTCATGTTATCACCTATATGAGTGTAGCTTCATTTTAATGGTACAAAATTTTATCATCATATCTGTTCCTGTTTTCTATATAGGATTGAGAAAGAGCATTGTACATATGTGCTCCATGCATGTGTGTGTGCACAGGCGATGGTGTACCTGATCCCAGAGGAGCTTTTTAAGATGGAGTTGGAGGAGGGTGTAGATCGTGTGCAGCGGGCACTGCAGGTGTTTCGGGCATTTAAACACACTTTCCAGCAATACAGAGACAGACTGAGCTCAATGGGGCCTTACAGTCAGCCGGGATGCGCTGTCAAACCCTGGGATTTTCCTTCACAGATCATCTTCCAGCGCTCTGACCGTGTTAATGGGAGGTTGCTCATGATTGAGGTGAGCGATTAAAAACATGATAATTGATATAGTCGACATTTAATAGCTCTCAGTATTTTCAATGTGCTCATAATTAATGGTTAGCATATTTGGACTATGCATATACGTTTGTTTGTTTCTTGTATGAGTGTGTGGTTTTTTATTTATTTGTGCCTTCAAGTAAAACATGAGATTCACAATCATGTCAGTGGTTCTGAATCATCGGCCAGCTTTATTAATAAGTTTAAAGTGTAATAAAAATATTTTAAAAAAGATTTGATTGACTGGTGTGTGGGTTAGGAGTTGTTTGCATCAGCGTTGGACTTCCTTAAGCTGGAACGCGTGGAGTTGGGGGGCTCCAGAGGAAAGATTCTCAGTGTGATGGTTTACAGAATGAATGACGAGTTTCATGACAGCTGGAGGGTCCTCAGGGAAAGCAAATATGACCCTTTGGACTATAGTAAAGAGGTTTTGTAGTGCACACACAGACACACACACTTCCATGGAAGCACATAGACTGAAAATACAAAGAAATACACAATAAGTCAAAAAGAATTATAATTTGATTATAAACTAAATCTTGACAACCACTGAAGCTGACAGATTAATGCTAAAGGAAAATCTGCTGTATGCTTTGTAGGAGTTTCTGAGAGATTACAGTCACATCGTGGAACAGAATCATGACTTTGACCAGCGACTGGGGACAGTGTTGAGCCTGGCCTTCCAACACTCTTCCAGCATAGAGTCAGCTTTCAAGGTAACACACACACTTGTAGTTGTATTAGCAGTGTGATATATGAGATCTGCTTGTTGTTAAGAAAATGGAACACTGAATTAACATCTGCATGTGTGTGTAGTTACTGCAGATCTTTGGCACTCTGTTGGAGAGGCCGAGGGTTCACCAGCTGTTTGCACCAAACTATTCCCTCCTTCTGACAATGTTTCAGGAGGAGGTCAATATCTGCCAGCACATACTAGACACACATAGAGAGACGGTGAGTGTTTGTGAGTCTTTCTTAGATCTTTTTGAGGACCAAACTTCTCCACAACAATAGGAATATATTACATTTTTAACCTGCTTGATACATTTGGTTTGGTTTAATTTGAGTGGGTTTTTTTTAATGCAGATGCAAAATGGCTGCCCAGTTCTCAGTAAAAACATGCCACCTGTAGCTGGAAAACTGAAATGGTCACAAGAACTCAGAGAGAGAATTCTGATCAACCGCAGCAACCTTAACCACCTCACACACATGTATGTTTTTCTCTTACACACACTCATCTACTAATTCATTTTCCTAAAGTGTATTGTTTGTCAGATTCCTAAGGAAAGTATGATCTATTTATATCAGCTAGACACTCTCTGTGTGTGTATGTGTGTTCGTGTCAGGCCGTTAGACAATCCTGAGGCGGAACAAATGTTGCGAGCATGTGAATGTGTCTTAGAAGTACTTGATCAGCTGGATGAAGAGGTGTTCACTACCTGGTGTGTGGGATTGGATGAAGTCTGCCACACACACATGACTGAACCTCTGCTATTGCTGGATGAGGAGAGTGGGCTGTACCATGTCAACTTTAACCCTGCAGTAAGAAAAATAGTCATGTATTTGCTTTGTCTGTTTTTTGGTTTTATATCTACTCACTTGATCTTTGTGTGTGTTCATTTGTGTGTTAGCTGACAGCAGTGTTGAAAGAGGTGAAGTATCTTGGGCTCCTGGGGAATCACAACATACCCAAAACTGCACTGCACCTCTACTCCAAACAAGAGACACTCTGCATGGTGAGGTCACGATGAAGTGTGCGTGTTGTGTTTGTGCACATCAGCAACTCTGTATTGTTTTGTGCTCATCATAATTTCTAGTGTCCACCTTTTTTCACCTTTGCCTCATGTGTGTGTGTACCTGTGTAGTACACTACCACACTTTCTCAGGTCACACAGTGGTACAATAAGCTCCACAGCACTATTCTGGATGTTGAGTTACGATTAATGGAAACAGAGATGGAGGCAGTGAGATCCACTCTAAGCCCCACCCTCAAGGACCTTAGGTGGAGTCAAGAGGAGCTCTGGGATTACATCAAAAGGTTGTATACCATATGTGTTACGCTACTCACGTAATGGAGATTTGGACGGATGCAAGTGCAGTTAAACAGTTTTATTAAAGGAGACAAAGGTAGACAAATCCAAATCAGTTATACATAGCATAGTCCAAAAACATGCAAAAGGTCAGGCAATCGGCAAACAAACATAAATAGGGCGAGGTAATAATTAGAGTCGAGATGTAAATGTAAATGTTAATAAACCTATGGTAGATTTCTAAACGAGGTCAGAGATCATGAAATTAAATGAGATCAAAGGACAACCGCTTGGTATGTGAGTTAAACTCAATATTAAACAAAAATCATAGTGTTTGAGCAGTCTCTTATATACTGTGGTGTATGTGTGAGATTGGAAAGAAGTGTGTGTGATTAATATTCTGAAGAAGGTGACCATGTGTTGTCCATGGTGGCCATGTTTGTAGGCTACTGTGCAGAGTGGGAAATGTAGTCACTGGTTTCCTGTGACATGACAGAACCCCCGCAAAATGTCTTCACATGAACAAGGAGACAGTGCGGCGTCCTCAGCGGAGCAGGAGGGCAGAGCTACATCCTCAACGGAGCAGGAAGGCAGAGTGACCTCCTCAGCAGAGCAGGAAAGACGAGCGACGTCCGTTCTTGATGACGACTTGACCTTTACAGACCATATCTCAGCAACTGCAAGGTCCTGTAGGTTCATCCTGTACAACATCAAGAAAATCAGACCCTACATCACCGAACAGGCAACACAGATACTAGTCCAGGCTCTTGTTATCTCTAAACTGGACTACTGCAAATCACTGCTTTCAGGCCTCCCAGCCAGCTCCATCAAACCCCTTCAGATGATTCAGAATATTGCAGCGTGCTTCGTCTTCAACCAGCCCAAGAGAACCCATGTCACACCCATCTTCATCTCCCTCTACTGGCTTCCTGTAGCTGCCCACATCAAATTCAAGGCCTTGATGCTCACCTACAAGACCTTGTAAGGAACAGCTCAACAGTAACTCAACTCTCTCCTGAAGGCCTATGTTCCCTCTCGCAATCTGCGATCGATTAGCGACCGACGTTTAGTAGATCCCACTCAGCGTGGTGCAAGGTCCCTTTCCAGAACCTTCACGCTAACTTTTCCTCAGTGGTGGAATGCACTTCCAATCTCAATCCGGGCCGCAGTATCTCTCACATCTTCAAAAAACAGCTAAAGACCCACCTCTTCCGTGAACACCTAACCAACTTTATTTTTTATTTTATTTTATAATAATAATATGTTTGCATTTACACCTCTACTCTGTGCACTTTGCTTCCTCTAGAACTCAATTAATTGATCTTGTGTGGTAGCACTACTTGTATTGTTCTCTGCTTGATATATTGCTTATTTGTAAGTCGCTTTGGATAAAAGCATCTGCTAAGTGAATAAATGTAAATGTAAATGAAAAATTTTATAGATTAATTTTCATAAGGGTATCAACTTCCAGAATGCCCTATTGCTCTCCCAGCATATAATAAAGAGTGATTTGGTTTCCTTGTGCTTAGCACACACGATCTGGTGCACGGCATATCTGAGCGAGTACAGAAGAGCCAGGCGAACCTGGACACTGTACAGGGACTGATGGGAGTTTTCAGCCAGTCGGCTTGTGTTACACGCAGGAGCAGTCTCCGTGAGGACCTGCTTTACATGGCAGATGTGGAGGAAAAGTTCAAACAGCAGTACAGGCTCGTCTCTGAAACAGGAGAGAGAATACACACACTTGTACAGGTTCATTTCCTTTTCTGTATTTTGTATCCTCACCTTTTTTTATTATTCTGAGTGGAGGATTCAAAGCTCCATTTTGTCTGTATATTTCACTCTCTCTCTGTGTATCAGGAAAACGCCGTTCTCTTGGGCGCTGATGTCGACCATGAGTCTTGGGAGGCTTACACACAGCATGTGGACCGCATGGTTCTGGGAGGATTCTGCAGTGCTGTGCGCCGCTCTGTACAGTACCTAGTCGATAACACAGACTCTGCTCTGCACATGGCACCACTGTTCGAGGTCCAGCTGACCCTGACCTCGGATATGACCTTTCACCCCTCGCTTGACCTCTCCAAGACAGGCAACTTCTATGACATCATTGACAAGATGGTGACTGATATATTCAAAATGGCTTCTTACATGAATAGAGTTGCGAAGCACAAAAAAGCAGAGACCTACGAGGTATGTGTGTGTGTTGTGCTGCAGTTGAACATACAAGTCTGTGCATGAAAAATACACATATGTCTATGTGCGTGTGTGTTACACTGCAGGTGGATATCACTCAGGTTCCAGAGTTGTGCGACTTGGCTCAGCTGATACGCACCCGTGCCCGAGTGGCCATTTCTAAGGTGAAAAATTTTCAGAACTCATTCAGTTCTTATCGCTACCTGTGGACTGGAGACAGGGCAGAATTTATGAGACAGTTCCTGCTCTATGGCCACGCCCTCTCCGCAGAGGAGGTGGAGCTGTACGCTGATTACGAGCTCACCAAGAATCCGCCCAAACTGGACAACTTCAAAGAGCAAGTAAGATTTGTTAAAAAAAAAAATTGCACACTGCTTTCAGTAACGAAGCAAAAATATATTTGTCTGTTTCCAAAATTGCACAACGTACTACTCACAAAAAAAAACATTTGAAATTTCCAAAGTATGCATCGAAAGCTATATTTGTGGTATTGACAATTCGATTCGGTTATATTTATCTTAAAATAAAAGCTTGAAAATTAAACTAAAAAAAAAAAAAAGAAGCAGCAATACATTATATATTTTTCAGTATTATTGCTATATCTGTGATTAACAAATTAGAGCATTTATTCTCAAAACCTGCCAGTTCTGTACATACATTGCACTTCTTAACAAATGGAAGCCATTTCAAACACACACACAATCACTTCTAGTGTATGTTCACATTTTTGAAATCATTTCTTATTGCCGTGTGTGTGTAGATCAGCGAGTTTGAGAGTCTGTACGACACGGTGCAGGGGTTGGAGGAGAAGACGGTTTTCTGTGGCTGGTGTCAGGTCGACATCAAACCATTTAAAATCTCCCTCATGAATACAATCAAGAAGTGGAGCTGGATGTTCAAAGAGTATCTGCTCAACCACGTCAACAACAGGTAACACCCCCCCCCCCAAGACACACACAAACACACACACAGATCAACTAAATACTTAACGTATATATACTGCTCAAAAAAATATACTGTAGGGACCACTTAAACAGCACAATGTAACTCCAAGTGTTCCCTTTATTTTTTTGAGCAGTATATATATACATATATATATAGTGAGGGAAAGAAGTATTTAATTCCCTGCTGATTTTGTACGTTTGCCCACTGACAAAGAAATGATCAGTCTATAATTTAAATGGTAGATTTATTTGAACAGTGAGAGACAGAATAACAACAAGAAAATCCAGAAAAATGCATGTCAAAAATGTTATAAATTTTATAGTCTGCAAACCAAGACTATATCTGTATATCTGAAATTGGGTGCACTGAATTTAAAATATGTTATGCTGAAACAATTCTTAAATCATTTGTAGAGCTAATTGTTTCAATTAAAAATGAATTTTATTTGAATTTTATGACGATGCATTATTTTACTCTATTTAAATGCAGTTCCGATTGGCACCGATAGCATTCCAGAGAAATGAGCTAAACTTGTGTTTTTGTTCTAGTGTGCAGGACTTGTCGAGCTTCATCGAGAATGCTGAGCATGGTTTAGGGAAGAATGTGAAGGATGGAGATTACGCTGGTCTGGTGGACATCATGGGTCACCTGATGGCGATCAGAGACAGACAGCAGAACACCGAGCAGCAGTTCAAACCACTCAAATCTACTTCAGATCTGCTGAAGACCTACAGCCAACAGCTGCCGGAGCACGTCTATGCCCTGCTGGAGGTGCACGCACACACACAGAGACGGATATTGTCTTGTATAATGTTGTCCTGATTTAAAATACTTTCTGACACACACACTATTTTCAGGAACTGCCTGAAAAATGGGAGAATCTGAAGAAAGTGGCCTTCACTGTAAAACACGAGGTCGCTCCTCTGCAGTCCAACGAGGTTGCCGTCATCAGAAGGAAGTGTGTCCGCTTCGAGGTTGGTAGGATCATCCTGGAAGTATTATTTTAATATGATAAAATAAATATTGAACTATAATAAGTTACACTATATAATATATACTAGAAGTATTGAACACATCAACATTTTTTTCAGTAAATATATTTCCAATGAGGCTATTCACATAAAATTTTCACCAGACTTCAGAATTAACTCATGAAATCCAGAAATTTAAAGAATTCACCACATTAAAGTCCATAAATAAGCTTAAGTGTAATAAAGTGTTGAACAGGCTAACTGAAATATATTTAATACTTCTTATTACTTAATTCCGATTAAATAAAAATGTTGACTCTTCCAATACTTAATTCCCCCATTATATGTTAACTTCACAGACAAATTGGACTTGAACGTTTCATAGTTTCTGCTGTGGCAGGGACAAAATAATTTAGAAAAGAGGTCAAAAGTATGCCAGAAGTGGTGTTTTTGTTTCATTTTGTTGTGTATGAAAAGCTGTTAACACAAGTTTAGTTCATAAAATAATGAAAAAGCTTTTTGAGATTTCTTGCTTAGTAGTCATTGTCTTTCAAAACAAAGCTACAAAGTCAAAGTTAAAATCTAGTGTTATTGTAAGATATATACATTTTCTTTCTTTCTTAAGATCAGACCAATTTACCTGTTTAGGATACCTCTGATCATAGAAATTGGTGTTTCTTTACATATTTAATTTTCTGAGTAGATTTATGTGGAAAACAATGCAAAGCTGGAGGTAAAGAACCACCCGATGCAAAGCAGAGTACATTAACACACAGAGTAACACACAACTAGCCATGGATTATCCCTTACATATTTAATACTCTTTCAAACTTTAAAATGTCTGTGCCGCATCTCTACTAATAATGAAGCTGTGAGTTTAACTGTGTGCTACTATGGTAACAGTTGTTCATATGCAGCACATTCATTTAAAACTGTGATTACTGGAATAACCTGTGGTATATACATTTTTTAAACACACAGCTTCCATCCATTCCCCAATCAGAATCGAGTATTCGGACAGACCCATGGTATAACAGTGACTGTAACACTCAGATGTATTTAACTAATTTATGTAGACTATTCATGGAAATCAACTTGCACAAATTCCTAAACAGTTGATTCATTTTACTGTTTATAAATAAAAAGTAAAGTGAATATATAGTGAAGGAAGTGTGCTACCTTTACTTGTGAAAAGTAGAAAAGCACTGAAAAAAGGTCCATTGTGTTATCAAATGTAAAAATTGTTTTTTACATTACAAAATTTGCACTATTGAAAATCCACTGAAAAATGTCTCGCAACAAATGTCGTACATTTGAGTAAGTTTATATTTTTACTTAGAAGCTCTAAAAAAGTGGAAATGGAACACAACGATACATATCTGATGTTTACTTTACTGCTTCAGTGGCACTAAAGAAATGTTTGTTATAATATCTCTCTCACTCCGGACACAGATTAAACAGCACGAGTTTCGGGAGCAGTTTTGTACGGAGCCCATCTTCAGCATCAACAATGATGAACCATACAAACTTATTGACAAGGTTTTTCCTTACTGTTTTTTTTGTTTGTTTGTGTGTGTGTGTGTGTGTGTGTGTGGACATGGTTTCTTAAACATTTTCACATTTTCTGACACAGATAACCCCCTTAGTACAGATGTATTTTATAAACTTAATCCTACAGTTAACATATTAGGCTCACTATTTCAGTGTGTACAAAGGTATTATGACTAATCATTGGAGATGTAGATAATTTTATTCATGAACTTTCTACTGAGAGGTTAATGTTTATACACTTGCTTGCTTCCATTAAACCTACTCAATTCAAGTCATCAGTCAAACAGGCTTATAAGATCTTAATAACTATGCGCTCATTTTGTGTGTGGTGTGTTTAGACCAATCGTGCAGTGGCTCATTTGGAAAATGAGATGTGCAAGCTTCAGGAAACTGCCAAGCTGTTCGAGGTCGGATTTCCGGACTACAAACAGCTCCGCCAGTGCCGCTCTGACATCATCCTCCTCAAAGCGGTGTGGGATATGGTCATCTTTGTCAAAGTAATGCAGTCATTAACACTCCTCAGCACTTTTACTTCCCTGTGTGGATGTAATGTATAGCCATTTTGGTTTTTTCTGCTGGAGCACAGATAGAAAGTATATTTTAGATTAGCATAGAGCCATCTCATTTGTTGGGTTCATCATGTCCTGACCAGAAGAGAAATATCCATAGAATAGGGTGTCTGGAAAGTCAAGAACCAATGGAAATATGTTGAGCAAAATGTAAAGGTGAACATGTAGAACATGTTGGAAATAATAAATACAAAATGAACCATATGTAGTTTTACTCGCACTCCTTCATGACTTTTCATTTTATGTCATTTGGAGTGACCTGGATTTAACTAACTTTTTAATCATGATCTGTGTGCATCATCCTGGGACGTGTAGTCTAGTATCTTGGACTGGAGGAAGACACCATGGAAAGAAATCAACGTGGAGCAGATGGACATGGAGCTCAGGAGGTTTGCTAAGGTGCAGCTGAATCTTGAAAATCTTTCTCTCTCTCTCTCTCTCTTCAAACAAATATAGGATTTAAATACCATCATAATCATCATACAAACACATTGGATAAATGAAAAAGCTTAAATTTCTATGAAAAAGTTATATAACTGAAATGATTTTAAAATGTATACTTATGTTTTACACACATTAGCAACTACATGAACACGTAGTTCATGATTGTTAATTTTAAAATTCTGAATAACCAATGATTTGCTCATAGCCAATAGTGATACAGTGGCTTCCACTAATATTGGCACCCTTGGTAAATTATGAGCAAATACGACTGTGAAAATTTGTCTTTATTGTTGAACCTTTTGATCTTTTGTTTGAAAAGAATCACAAAAATACTCTGCTCTCATGGATATCAAACAATTGCAAACAACACAGGTTTATAAAAAAAATATATCTTTGCTAAAAATAGATGTGCAACAATTATTGGCACCCCATGAATTCATATGAGAAAAATATTTTTGAAGTATATTTCCACTGATATTTATTTATTATTTTTTTTACCTACACCAGGGGGACTAGGAACAGGAAATTGTTCAACCATGACTTCATGTTTCACAGGGGTATAAATATGAGGTTGCACATAGGTCTAATTCCCATTGTCATTCATAACAATGAGCATGACCAAGTAATATATATGATGTGATGTGCAGCAAAAGGTTGTTCAGCTTTGCAAAATAAGAAGTGGCTTTAAGAAAATAGCACAAGCATTGAAAATGCCCATTTCCAACATCAATGCAATAATTAAGAAGTTCAAGTCAACTGGAAAAGTTATGAATTGGACGTGTGTATATATTGTCTCAACGCACTGTGAAGAGGATGGTTTGAGAGGCCAAGAAATGTCCAAGGATCACAGCTGGAGAATTGAAGAAGGTGGTTGCGTTTTTGAGTCAGAAATTTTCCAAAACTTCAGTCTGAATTCACCTACATCACAACAAGCTGTTTGGAAGGGTTCAGAGAAAAAAGCCTCTACTCTCATCCAAAAACAAACTCAAGCATCTTCAGGTTGCCAGACACAACTGGAACATCAAATAAGATCAGGTTCTATGGTCAGATGAAACCAAAATAGCCCTTTTTGGCAATAAACACCAGAGGTGGTTTTGGCACACACAGAGAGGTAGCCATATGGAAAAGTACCTTGGTTAAATATGGTGGTGGCTCTTTAATGTTTTTCTTTCATGGACTCTATCAAATATCAACAGATATTAAAAGAAAACCTGACTGCCTCTTAAAATGGGCCATGGTTGGATCTTCCAGCAGGACAATGATCCAAAACATACATCATAATTATAACAAAAATCATTTATTGACCACAAAATCAAGGTCCTGCCATGGCCATCCCAGTCCCCTGATGGAAACCCATAGAAAACTTGTGGGGTGAAGAGGAGAGTCCATCAGCGTGGACCTTGAAATTTGATGGATCTGGAGAGTTTGGAGGAATGGTCTCAGATCCCTTGCTATTCATGTTACGAATCCTGAAAGTGTCCATGAATCCATGAGACTCAATAAAAAAATAAATAAATAATTAACATCCTCACAGAAAACCCCACCATATCAACAATTTCACATTTCTTTGTAAAATTGCTCTTCAGATACTAAATCCCTATATTTGTGACTGAGTTAGTTAATTAAGAATACTTTAGATAAGACTTACTTTAGAAGATAAATCTGTTTGGGGTTATGTGTGCAGGAGATGAAGACACTAGATAAGGAGGTGCGTGTGTGGGAAGTCTACGCTGGTCTAGAGTCTACCGTTAAAAACCAGTTGACATCACTTCGGGCTGTTAATGAACTGCAGAACCCGGCGGTCCGAGTGCGACACTGGCAGCAGCTCATGCACACAACCAAGGTAGAGTATCTTAATCGTGCACTGTTGCAGCAGCATTACACAGAACACAGTGGTTAGATTACAGCAACACTGTGGAAGCATTACATATTACACAAAACATCATTACCATACCTGCCTCATTCACAGTGCAGTAACACAAGGTTACAAGAGGAAATGACTGCTAACAAATATGAGCTATAATGTCTAATTACTTAGAAGACTTAATAATGATAAGCAGTTTTTATTGATCACATATACATATACACAGAGAAATTATTTTCTTGGGATTCCTCAGCAAGTTAGGAAGCTGGGGTCAGAGTACAGGGTCAGCCGTGATACCGAAGCAGTGATGGTTAAGGGCCTTGCTCAAGGGCTCAACAATGGCAGCTGTGCTGAGTCTTGAACCCCCAACCTTTTGATCAGTAACCCAGAGTCTTGTTTAATACATCTTATAGTACATACCCAAAAGTATATGGACACCTGACCACCACACCCATTCGGCTTGTTGAACATCACATCACAGATTCAGTCCAATGTTATGAACTTTAAAGATCTAGGGTAATAGGACATAACATTCAAATATTAAATTACTGCAGAAGGGGAATGGGTGAACATGAATAAACATGACGCATAAGTGCCAAACAAAAATACATTTTATTTACAACATGCCAAAGCCACCAGACCAATATGCAATATGAGCTATTACCGTATATTTAATAAAGACAAAAAAGGAAAAAAGAAAATAAACAGCATGGGGAAAAGAAACCAAAGTGGAGCCAAATCCAAAAAATAAATCAAAACCAAACAAATAATTCCCTCAAACTTTTTCAGCATGAGGCCCCAATTGTGTAGTGTGCATCCCTTCGTGGCCCCCTAGATTCATCAAATTTTTGCAATTAAAAATTTTTCACGCTAGGCTCTTTGTATTAACTTTATCAGCTAAGAGACTATGTCATCTATCCAAAAGCTTATCCATTTTAAATAACCTTATGTTTTATCAGTGTGTGGCTAACAAGACACTAGTATAACAATGGATATCTCTGTTTGGTGTGTGTCTTAATGTGCTGTGTATAATTGTTTTAAATTATTAATATTTCATCATAGTGCAAAGGTTGAAAATCCTGATTTACATACAAGTAAAATTTATTTAAAAAAAGTATGTTCTAGAATTGTTATGCCCCCAGTTTGAGAACCACTGCTCTAATGTACCTACCGAAAACAAAATGTAGAAAACAAGAAAAGAATACCCGAACTCTTGTTGTACATGACAACCTACTTTATCTAGCTATGGAAAACACAAAAGTACAGGGAGTGCGTGCACTCCTTACCAAATGTGATTGACAGGCATACAAAATGCTGGTTATGTGGTTCTGTGAATTCCGGATGACCACCAGAAAACGCTGCTACAGTAGTGGACGATTGCAGCGCCAGCCAGATAGATCGAGTAAATAAATACCAACGAAGTCATGTGGTGATGTGAACTGAGCGGCGGTGATATAAGCCACTGCAGCTCAGTACTCCACCTCGGAGTGTCTTCTCGCACATCCAGCATTCACAGAACCATGGTTACATCCGTAACCAGGGTTCTGTTCTATTCTGTTTCACCGCCAGAGACGGTGCTACCATAGATGACTCGTACCAGAAAAGTCACAAGGGGTAACTCTCCAGAAAAGACCAGGGGTCACTGGCAAAGCACAGCTGAGCTCACATCCTAGGATGAAGCAATGTTGAAATTATAGAATTTCATGAAGGTACAGGGAGAGGACCATGTCGCTGCAGCTCAGATGTCACGAAGAGACACACCCCTGCAGATAACCCATGAAGATGAAACAGCCCTGGTGGAATGGCAAATGACGGACCCGGGCATGGGTTGCAATAACCTCAACTACCCACCCTGGCAGCTTCTTTATAGACAGAGGGGCAATCTTCTTAACACCTCCATAACAGACATACAACTGTTCTGACTGTCTTAACTGCACCGTAGCCTCTACATAGCACCTCAAGGCCCGTACAGGGTCCAGGAGCAGAGAACGATGCTCAAGGCCAAGCAGCTGAAAGAAACACAGCTGATTAATTAACTGATGCAGGAGCAGCTTAGGAAGTAATGTTGGATTCGGCCAGAATGAAAGACTGACTCATGGACAGAGCTTGAAGCTCACCAACCCTTTTTGTACATGCCACAGCCAGAAATAAAGCTGCATTCAGTGACTTCCACCTAAGACCTGTCTCCTCCAATGTTTCAAATGGGGAAAAGGAACTCCAAAACCAGAGGCAAACTCCACACCAGAAAATGGGGAGAACCAGACGGATTGAGGCACCTTGCATCCTTTAAGAAACTTCAAACCAGGTTATTGGAGCCCAATGACAAGCCATCCATACACAGGAGAATCGTGCACAGAGATTGCAGCCACATAAATGTTTAAGGTGAAGGCTTCCCTGCCACTGTCCAAAGGACCTTGTAGGAAACTCAAAACTACTGAGACTGCACATTGTATAGGGTCAAACCCACAAGGTTCACACCATTTAGAAAAAGACTTCCATCGACAGGCATAAAGCACTTGCGTAGAAGTGCAAACCTTGTGTTTTTTTTGTTTTATTTTTTTTTATTTATTTTTTGTTTTTTTTCTCAATATATTTATTGAAAAGTTTTGTGTACAGATTAGAATATACATTCGTACATACTCAATAAAAATATCAATAGCTCCAAATAAATAAATAAATAAATAAATAATAATAAAATAAGTAAATAAATAAAAATTAATGAATGAACTAAATAAAATTTTAACAAATAAAATAATGATCCTTCCCTCAATCACAAGTAAAAAATGGCAGAGACTTGAAGAAGGTTAAGAAAGGCTGCCACTTTTTGTAAAACTTATCAGAGTTGGCACCCAGAGAGCACCTAATCTTTTCCAATTTTAGAAAAGACATTACATACCTGAGCCACGGAGTGCTGGAGGATGGCTTTATGAATTTCCAATGGAAAAGATCTAATTGGTTCGAGTTGTACCTGTTATAATCCTCCGGATACCCAAATATGTCATCAGAGACAGAGAGGCTTACATTCTGGATGATTCAATCGTCACCCCGATGAACATGATAGATTGCATGGGAAACAGCGAGCTCTTTGCCCCTTTCACCAAGGGACCCAACTTGGCAACATGGTCTAGTAACAGCTGGATATTATGTACAGCCTGGTCACTCATCTGACCGCAAAGCAACCAATCATCTAGATATGGCAGAATCTGCAACCTCTAGGACCAGAGGGGTGACTGGACAGCCTTCATACACCTCGAGGGGCTATAGAAAAACCAAAGGGTAGGACCCTGGTTTCTGAAGCTGACACATAGAAATTTTCTGTGAAGCACAGCAATAGGAACGTGAAAGTATGCCTCTGTCAGGTAGACACTCTTGAACCAATCTCCCTCCATAGAATGTCAGTTGTGCACAACATGCAAAGGGGAGCTTCTTTAAGTACAGTGAGGGGAAAAAGTATTTGATCCCCTGCTGATTTTGTACGTTTGCCCACTGACAAATAAATGATCAGTCTATAATTTTAATGTTAGGTTTATTTGAACAGTGAGAGACAGAATAACAACAAAAAAATCCAGAAAAACGCATGTCAAAAATGTTATAAATTGATTTACATTTTAATGAGGGAAATATGTATTTACCTCTCAGCAAAACATGACTTAGTACTTGGTAATGACTTAGTAATTACTTTTAATTTTCAATGCCCTGGCTGAGCAAATCTTCTCACCCAAGATTTGACGGTACATGGCCCCGTACATCGTCCCTTTGATGCGGTGAAGTTGTCTTGTCCCCTTAGCAGAAGAACACCCCCAAAGCATAATGTTTCCACCACCATGTTTGACGGTGGGGATGGTGTTCTTGGGGTCATAGGCAGAAATCCTCCTCCTCCAAACACGGCGAGTTGAGTTGATGCCAAAGAGCTCTATTTTTGTCTCATCGAACTACAACTACAACAGGTGACATTTCCAATCATCAGAGATCTGAGAGCGAAATAGCGCAGTGAGAGAAATAGATCGAAGAAGAGGAACAAACACCAAAAAATACAATGAAACACCAAATGCTTTCCACTAGAATTTGGAGCATGGCTGTTGGGATTTGTGTTTTTGAGCCACAAAAGCATTAGTGAGGTCAGGCACTGATGTGGGTGAGGAGGTCTGGGGTGCATTTGGTGTTCCAGTTTATCCCAAAGGTGTTCGATGGGGTTGAGATCAGGACTCTGTACTGGCCACTCAAGTTCTTCCACTCCAACCTTAAGACACCATGTCTTCATGGAGCTCACAGGGGCATTGTCATACTGGAACAGGTCTGGGCCTCTTGGTTCCAGTGAACAGAAACTGTAATGCTACAGCTTTACACATTCTTTCCTCTCTCTCTCTCTCTCTCTCTCTCTCTCTCTTTCTCTCTCTCTCTCTCTCTCTCTCTCTCTCTCTCTCTCTCTCTCTAATTGCTTGTGTGTAGGTGAGCTTCATGATGGATGAGAACACCACTCTGGGTGATCTGCTGGAGCTTCAGCTGCACTGTGTGGAAGAAGAAGTGAAGAACATTGTGGACAAAGCGGTAAAAGAGATGGCCATAGAGAAGGTAGTGACAGCACCAGTCACACCGAATGGCATTGTGTTTCACGCAGAGCAAAATTAATGTTTGTACTTGTGTCTAGGTTTTGGCTGAGATCAAGCAGACGTGGTCTACGATGTCTCTGTCGTATGAAACTCACACCAGTACTGGAACTCCTCTACTGAAAGCCGACGAGAACCTGATTGAGACACTGGAGGACAATCAGGTGATTAAAATAACAGACATGAGGGGAACATAACATAACATGAGGGCAAGCCAAAACACAGACACAACAGTATGTGGAATATAGGAAATATGGAATATTGGAAAAACTGAAGGATAAAATAGGATAAAACTCTCATAGTGATGATGTAATTGCTGCTTCTCCTTTTTCTGTTCAAACAGCAAGTGCAGAGTTAATCGGTACCTGCTAACCCTAACCCTGGGGTTGTTCTGATTCTAATCATAAAATCTACTCAACAGTCTACAAAATGGGCATATTAGTTTAGATCTGCTTCGATCTAGTATGAATTAACAAGGTTAAAAACTGATCTGTGTAAAAAAAAAAAATCTATGTATACAACAATCATTATCCACCAAGCCAAAAGTTTGGTTTAGGCAAATTTTTTTAGCAGGAAATCATATTTAATCTGGTATCTGGCATTGGTTTTGCTATGCATGGATATGATGCACACACCTGTGTGTGTGCAGGTGCAGCTTCAGAATATCCTGATGAGCAAGCACGTGGAGTACTTCCTGGTGGACGTGAGCGGCTGGCAGCGGCAGCTGATGCTGGCAGACCTAGTGATTGGTACCTGGCTGGAAGTGCAGCGCACCTGGGCTCACCTGCAGAGCATCTTCACCAACTCGGAGGACATCCGTAACCAGCTGGCATATGATGCCGAGCTTTTTCAAGGCATCCACCTTGACTTCCAGGTAGCTGCCCAATAACTCTTTGTGGTGCAGTGTTGTAAGGGAGACAAGCTCCATTGTGTCAGTTATGTATTTTATTGCCCAGCGATAATGTATAGTGTCTACTCTTTATGTGCGTGTACAGGAGTTGATGATGAAAGTTGTGGAAACTACAAATGTGATTGAAGTCACCAACCAGCCAGGCTACCTTGAGAAACTTGAGGCTCTGCAGAAAAGGTACACTAGAGTGTTTGTTTCACAAAGCTTTAAAACAACAACAACAACAACAACAACAACAACAAAGAAATTAGAGACTTCTCTAGAAATTAAATACACATACAGACACATTTCACAGACACATCCTGCAGAATCTGGAAAAAAAAGCCCAGAGATTATAAATGTACTCAGACATATTATTTTGTTTTATTTTGCAAATGTAATTTCTTTTTTAAATTCTTAGGTATTTTTTTTACAGGTTGTCTGTATGTGAAAAAGCTCTGGCTGAGTATTTGGAAACAAAGCGTCTGACGTTTCCGAGATTCTACTTCGTCTCTGCTGCTGATCTGTTGGAGATTGTTTCCAAGGGAACACAGCCCAGACAGGTAGCTCATGATACCATGGATTAGCATTTACTCCATTGCTCACTCTATTGGACAGACATAGTTTGACAAGTACTTTGTGTGTATGAATGTATAACATGTCTGTGTGTGTGTAGGTCACACGGCACCTGCTAAAGCTCTTTGATAACCTGGCTGATCTGAAGTTCAGAGATGAGGGAGAAGAGGAGGGAAGGGTAGAGGTTGCTGTGGGGATGTACAGCAGAGAGAGGGAGTATGTGCCCTTTTCTGAGTCGTGCGTGTGTGATGGACAGGTAACACACACCTTATATACACTCTACACATTTTATCAATAGAATAAAACTAGTATGAAGACTGATGTATTCTTCATTAAGAATGGGAAATTAACATGGATAAATATAATCTGTTAGTGTAGAATTACCACATTATCCGCTGTGTTATTGCACCCTGATGGTAGGACTTAAGGGTCATTCACAAAGATTACCCTGGATGGTGAATTATACATATTGAGAGATTTATCAGTTACATCTGAGATATATACACACATTTTACCTATGCTTCGAGGAAATCATCATTGACATTGGACAAGATTTATCCTTTTTTTAAATCGAACTTCCTCCATTTCAGGCTGAGTTCTGGCTGGGTAGGTTGGAGCTGGCCATGCGCTCCACAGTGAGGTATGAGATCTCAGAAGCCGTGGCAGCATACGAGGATAAAGCACGTGATCAGTGGCTCTTTGACTATCCTGCACAGGTGTGTGTTTTAATATTTAATACATCATTGTATTAAATGGACCATGGACCATCCAGACCCGTGTGTTTCAGGTGGCACTGACGGGTAGTCAGATTTGGTGGGCGATGGATGTTGGAATCGCCTTTGAAAGGGTAGAGGAGGGTTTCGAGACAGCGCTAAAAGACTACAATAAAAAACAGGTTATTATTTCACTTACTAAGTCATTTACTCCCTCACTTGTGTGAACGCTTGCTTATGCTGTCATTCATTGACTCACTCACTCTTCCTGTTACTCAATTACTCAGTCACTCATTTACTTACATGTGCTCTCACTCACTCAATCATGTAGTAATTCAGTTACTCAGATATGTATATATGTGTGTATGCATGTATCTATTGCAGATCCTCCAGCTGAACTCTCTGATAAACATGCTGCTAGGCGAGCTGAGCCCTGGTGATCGCCAAAAGATCATGACACTTTGTACCATTGATGTTCATGCTCGTGATGTGGTGGCCAAGCTTATCTCTCAGAAGGTAACCATGACAATAACACTCCCTTACATCCTGTGTACTGTGACTTTCCTAGTAAAAGTAAAGTTTCTGTGAAATACCATGAAGACAACACACAGTCTGAACATTGCCCTAAATGATACTCAAAACCTTGGACTTGAAAGCATATCTTTACTGGTAGTGTTTTGTAATATGATGAAGTCATGCTGCTTGTCTCCTAGGTGACCAACGGCCAGGGGTTTGCCTGGTTGTCTCAGTTACGCCATCGCTGGGATGAACAGCAAAAGCACTGCTATGTCAACATATGTGATGCCCAATTTCAGTTCTCCTATGAATACCTGGGTAACACCAACCGACTGGTTATAACACCACTCACTGACCGGTTAGTAACATTCTGTCTCTCTGTCATACACGCACTCACATATCGTGTTCAAATCTGCCTCGTTTCATTCCAAACAATAAAGCTTTCAAATGAAGTTTCATCTTTCACCTTATGTTCAGGCACTCTGTTAATGCAGAGTGTAAAAGAACTTTCAGATAAAGAAGCATGTTGTCTTGGAGCAATCGGCATGCAATAATCCAAAATGAATAAATTCTCCAAAATTTATAGTATTCCATGTTTATTTTTTGCCAACATCTGATTGTCATGCACAGATGCTACATCACACTGACTCAGTCTCTCCATCTCACAATGAGTGGCGCCCCCTCTGGCCCTGCTGGCACAGGAAAGACAGAGACCACCAAGGACCTGGGACGCTCGCTCGGCATTATGGTCTACGTTTTCAACTGCTCAGAACAAATGGACTACAAGGTAAGGAATAACATTCAGAATGTGGACTGAATCGATCTGCTTAGAGGAAATGTAGATATAGATCAGGTGTTTTGATCTCTTTATCTTATTTCTTAGTCCATAGGTAATATCTATAAGGGTCTGGCTCAGACAGGTGTTTGGGGCTGCTTTGACGAGTTCAACAGGATCTCTGTGGATGTTTTGTCTGTGGTCGCTGTACAGGTTAAAACCATCCAAGATGCTATTCGCAACAAGAAGCAGAGGTTATATCAGCATGTCATGTCACGTTGTATCATTTTTATATTTTACTCTGACTCCAAAATCTGTCACGTATGTCAAACTATAACACAACAAACTATAAATATAAATATAAATTTATATATAACATTTCATAGTGTTGCTGAACACAGTAAAATAATTTCTTCCATTTTACATTAATAACATTAATGGGAATTCAAAATCTTTTTTTCCTGCAACGTGACACATTTCAGATTGATTGATTATTTTTTCACTCCCCAAGTAATAATCTACTAATTCAGGTTGTGAGAAAATTGTGTTTCTTTGCATTGCTCATTACCCAGTCCACACTGATTTTATTCCAATTCATGATGCTGATCAGGTTTTACTTCCTTGGGGAGGAGATTGAGCTGAGGCCAACCGTGGGGATCTTCATTACTCTAAACCCAGGATATGCTGGTAGAGCAGAACTGCCCGAGAACCTGAAAGCGCTCTTCAGGTTCCACCCGCTTTGAAAAACTCAAACTATTATCCAATCACGACCATTCCAGTGTAATAACAAAAAAGTAAGTGATTTCTGTGTGTGTGTATTAGGCCATGCGCCATGGTGATTCCTGATTTTGAGTTGATCTGTGAGATCATGCTGGTGGCAGAGGGATTTATAGAAGCTCGTCTGCTTGCACGCAAGTTCATCAGCCTGTACACGCTCTGCAAAGAACTGCTCTCTAAACAGGTACTCACTAAAAACTGCCAAACCGGCTATTTTCCAGAGCTTAAAGAAATAAAAAAATGTTAAATTTTTTTTTTAGAAAGTGCATTTTGAACGGCAGCCATCTTTAACATCTGGAAACAAGAAACAACGCAGGAAGTGGATTTGCATTTAAATGTGGTCTTTTGGTGTTTCAGGATCACTATGACTGGGGTCTACGGGCAATAAAGTCAGTGTTGGTTGTTGCTGGGTCGCTGAAAAGGGAAGACAAGAGTTGTCCTGAGGAGCAGGTGCGCATGGGAACATTTGTCCATACTTTTTAAGCCATTAATCTCTCTAAAAGGACTATATAAGATCATTTTGCTCTCCCTGTATACTAGCACTGACCCTTACAGTACACATTAAGTACTTGTTAATAACTGTTTGTTTTCCTGTCTCCAGTCTCTTACAGTCTGCTATAACACGACATTTGTAATACATTTGTAACATACCTGAATATATAACGCATTAATTATGTGTTGTTAAGGTGTTGATACGTGCTTTACGGGATTTCAACCTGCCGAAGATTGTGACAAGCGACGTGCCGATATTCCTGGGTCTGATCAGTGATTTGTTTCCTCTGTTGGATATTCCACGGAAGAGAGACCTGCAACTGGAGCAACACGTCCGTCAGGCAATCAGCGAGCTACGGCTGCAACCTGAGGAGAACTTTATCCTCAAGGTCAAAAATGAAAAAGGCTCCTAATTCAAAACTAAACATGAATTCAGTGTTTGGGACAGAACACCATGCTGTTTTATTCACAAACCTATCCAGATTAGATTCTCTCTTTTTTTTTGTGTGTGTGGAGAAGAAGTTCAGTCTGATCACTCCGCTGTCTACAGGTGACTCAGTTAGAAGAGCTTCTTGCTGTGAGGCATTCTGTCTTTGTGGTTGGTGGAGCTGGAACAGGAAAGAGCCAGGTATACAAACGCATAGAATTCTTATGCAAGCTCCAATCCAGACTGCTGTGGTGCAAGTCATGCTCTTTGCACCTCTGCATGTAGATTCTGAAGACGCTGAATAGAACCTACTCGAACATGAAGCTGAAGCCCGTGTGGAGTGACATGAACCCGAAAGCTGTGACCACGGACGAGCTTTTCGGATTCCTGCATCCTGCTACACGGGAGTGGAAAGATGGTAAGTGTGTGAATATTGTGTTGTACGTGCACACATAGAACATTTTTATTGCATCGCTCATGTGTATGTCTTACATGTGTTTTAGGTCTTTTCTCATCAACCATGAGAGAGCTGTCTGCTTTATCCCACAATGGCCCAAAGTGGATCGTGCTGGACGGTGACATTGACCCTATGTGGATAGAATCTCTCAACACTGTCATGGATGATAATAAGGTCAATAAGATAATATATATAAAAAAAATTGGAGGCATGGAGGTGTGGTTTCCTCAAAGATAGCTAGCACTTATTAAATAAAATATAAAGCTGATTCCCAAATTGTATATTTTATTGTATTGTGTGTGTGTGTGTGTGTGTGTGTGTGTGTGTGTTAGGTGCTGACCCTGGCCAGTAATGAACGCATCTCTCTAGCATCCTCTATGCGTCTGCTGTTTGAGATCAGTCATCTGAAGGCTGCCACTCCTGCAACTGTATCCAGAGCAGGAATCCTTTATGTCAACCAACAGGACCTTGGGTGGAGCTCGTGAGTGACCCCTGTTAGCCCCGCCCATTCCACAAGGCCTAAACCAGGCATAATCGAAGGCAGTTTGAACCCCTCCCACAGCAGAGATAGTGTATAGCTTGGGATGAACAACAATATCATTTGTAGCCACACATATTACTACATATGCATCGCAGGCTCTCAGTTAAATATTCCCTTTGTCTTTCAGCTTTGTGACAAGTTGGATTGACACGCGCCAGGCCCAATCAGAGCGTGCGAATCTGACCATTTTGTTTGATAAGTATGTGCCCTACTGTTTAGAGCAGGTCAGGTGCAACTTAAAGACCATCACGCCTTTACCTGAGACAAGCATGGTGGAGGTACAGCGAAGCTATTCACTATTTATTTACATATTCCTTTACATTAGAATAGATACAAAATCAGATATTTGTGTGTGTGTGTGGTGTGTGTTTCTATGTGGACCATAGACACTGTGTTGCTTGTTGGACTGCTTGTTAACGGATGAGAACACTCCAGCCGACTCTCCTCGTGAACTCTATGAGATCTACTTTGTGTTCGCCTGTGTGTGGGCATTTGGAGGAGCTCTCTTTCAGGACCACGTGAGCATGAAAAGTCAAAGCGTTAGGGGTTGCATAAATGTTCATTCCCACTTATGAAATCAAAGAGAATCCAACGATTCATCCAACCAGCCATTAGTTTAAATTTGTAGCAATGGCTCATGAACGCAAGCTTACCATTTGATGTCTGTTTGCAGTTAGAACGTGCGTAATTGAGATGTATTTAACCATTTCTTTTGGGTTGGATTTGTATTTGTTTGTATAATGCAACTAGTTCTTATTGATGAGGAATTTTTTTTTCTCTCCCACCCCCGTCTCTCTCTTTTTTTAAAACTTTTTTACCATCTCTGTCTCTTAGCTTAGAGATTATCGTGGAGAGTTCAGCCGTTGGTGGAATAAGGAGATGCGGGCGGTGAAGTTCCCTTCTCAGGGAACTGTATTTGATTACTACGTCGACCCCAACACGAAGAAGTTCACTCCCTGGAGCGATCGCACACCTCTGTATGAGCTGGAGCCTGATGTCCCACTGCAGGTATTACCCACATATACACACACAATAAGTCATAACTACATGGCAAAGCTCTCAATACTGTCAGTCTGGTGTGTGGTCTAAGCTGGGAATGAAGCACCTCGTTTCAGCGTGACATGATAAACAGTAAGTGACTGTCAGGATCAGTGGCTTTGCTTAATGAATCTAAACAGTAAAATACATGTGGATACATTTCACTCTGTAGTCTTGAGCTAATGTGAGTGTGTTTGCGTGCGCTCAGATGGTGCTGGTTCACTCGGCGGAGACGACCTGCCTGGCATACTTTGTGGAGCTCCTCTTGGAGAAAGGCAAGCCAGTGATGCTGGTCGGGAACGCAGGTGTGGGCAAGACCGTCCTCGTATGGGACACCATCTCCAAACATAGGGATGAGTACATGGTGGCCAAAGTACCCTTTAATTATTACACCACATCAGCCATGCTGCAACGTAAGCAGATACACAAGCACCTGCTAGTCTTCTAGCATGAACACTCAACAAATTTAAATTAAAACATTAATGCATTAATTAAAGCATTAAATATTTTTGCATGCGCACACACACACATATACACGTGTGCACATAAAACAAAAAAGCAAATGTGTTAGTATATTGTATATCCGTATATATCCGTATAGAGGCATTTCTCGGTTTTTGTCTTCTGTGTCATCGGGCAGGTGTTTTGGAAAAGCCTCTTGAGAAGAGGGCAGGAAGGAACTTTGCTCCTCCCGGGACAAAGAAGCTGATCTACTTTGTTGATGATCTAAACATGCCGGAGGTGGACGCCTATGGAACAGTTCAGCCTCACACACTCATCAGACAACACCTTGATTACTCTCATTGGTGTGTGTGTGTGTGTGTGTGTGTGTGTGTGCTGCGCAGGTGTTGCTTGTGTGCTTGTATTGCTTTTTACACGAACAAATGTATCTTAAGACATGCTTTTTGCTTATCACAATAAGATTAAACAGTACTATAAGTCTTTTTTGTCTAGATGGTTACATTCAGCGATAAAGATATGTTTTTTTTGTTTGTTTGTTTTAGTTGTTCTGATACATAACAAGAGTCATTGTAATCCCTAAAGGTATTCATCAGTAATGAAGGTTTGAAATGTCATAAATAAAAATCAAGATTAATTTGCTGTGTGTGTTTTCAGGTATGATCGCCAGAGACTGTTGCTGAAGGAGATTCATAATTGTCAGTACGTCACCTGTATGAACCCAGCAGCTGGAAGCTTCTCCGTCAACCCTCGGCTACAGGTAACACCCATTTGAGCTACATTTGCTGAACAGCTCACCCTGAGTATTTTCTTTCATATTTAAAAAAAAGAAAAGAAACAGTGATCTGTTTAAAGAGCGCTGTAACAATTGTTTCTCTCTTTCTGTACATTTCTACCCACCCCCACTCTCCGTATAGAGGCATTTCTCGGTTTTTGCAGTTCATTTCCCAAGTGCCGAGGCTCTGAGTACTATCTACAGCAGCATTCTGTCTGGTCACTTCCAGCAGGGGGGCTTCAGCTATGGAGTGAGCCGCTCTTTGGGTGCGCTCGTCCAGGCCTCGATCTGCCTTCACCAGAAAATGACTCAGATCTTCCTGCCTACTGCCATTCGCTTTCACTACATCTTCAACCTAAGGGACATCTCCAACATCTTCCAGGTGTGTGTGTGTGTGTGTTTGTGTAAGAGAACTTGCTTATATGTGCATCGTGTATTTAGACTTACTGTTTTTTTGCATTAAAATGTATTAAATCTTATCCATATATAAATTTTCATTTTTAGGACACCCAAAATCTCTTTATGTACTTCGGAAGGTGTGTGTGGTGTGGAAGGTGTGTGACGAAGTCGTGCCCTTCGCAAAGACTAAGCATTTGAACAGTCTCTTATATGTGTGGTGTGATTGTGAGTGTAAAGTGGATGCAGGAGTGCGTGATTAGAATGAAGGTGTGTTCTAGGAATTGCAGTCCATGATGGCCATGTTTGTAGGCCGCAGTGCAGGATGGGAAGTGTAGTCACTGGTTTGATGTGATATGACACATTGGAGAATCTGTACCAAACAAATACCTTTCAAACTTTCATTTTCTTAAAAAAATAACATTTAGCATACTTCTATTTTCCTTGAAGTTAAAACTTAAATAATAAAAATAGGTATAGAAATGCATAGTGAAAAGGGAAAATCAGGGGAATATTTTTCTCCTTTTTCCTGCTAGCAGCTGCATTCTGGACAAGCTGTAATTGAGAGATTTTATATATACAGACAAGGAGAGATTTGGAGTAATGTATTGTGTGTGTGTGTGTGTGTGTGTGTGTGTGTAGGGGATTCTCTTTGCTCAGCCTGAGACAGTGCGATACCCCATCGAGCTGGTGTACCTCTGGCTGCATGAGTGTTCTCGTGTGTACTCTGATAAACTGATGGAGGAGAAGGATGTTGAGCTTTTCAGTAAGATCCTGTTGGACACTGGCAAAAGATATTTTGAGGTGAGAGGGACACTTCAATATTACATATCGCAACATGATGTAACAAATAAGGGTTATTAAAGCTAAACGCACGGTTTGAATGTAGTTTGTTAATGGCAAAATATATTAAGTGAATGTTAATGAAATGTTCTTTTGAAACATAAGTAAGTAAAACTAAATCACTAGAATGTTGAGAAATTTTAACTTTCTAAGTGTGTTTCTTATTCTTTGTTGATACAGTTTTGTATTTGAAATGTGTGTCTGGCTTTGGTTCATGTATGTTATGTCTTATTGCCACTGACAATTTTTTTCACATTCTTGTTCATATTATTATCTGACTTAATTCAAGTCTCTCTCTCTCTCTCTCTCTCTCTCTCTCTCTCTCTCTCTCTCTCTGTCTCTCTCTCTCTTTCTGCAGGGAATCGATGAGTCAATCTTTATCCACCAGCCTCTGATCTATTCGCACTTTGCCCACGGTGTTGGAGAGCCTCGTTACTCGCAGGTCAGTGACTGGGAAAAGCTGCAGAAAACATTGACTGATGCACTGGAGCATTACAACGAACTGCATGCCAACATGAACCTGGTGCTGTTTGAGGAGGCCATGCAGCACATGTAAGTATTCATGTATCTATCCATCAATCCCTCTGTATATCCATTCATCCATACTTCCATCTATTTATCTGCCCATCCATCCATTCATCCACGTATATTTGTTTATCTATTCATGTCAATGTATATCCATCAATCCATGGTTATATGTCCATTAATTCATACACCCAACCATCTGTTTCTGTGTATAGTTGTCTGTCTATGTCTATGTATTCATGCCAATCTATGACCTGTACACCCATCCATTCATATATCCACGTATCCATCCATCCCTCTGTATATGCATCAATCCGTAAAGCTATATGCCCGTTCATTCATTCACTCATCCATTCATTTATTCATTTATCTATCTATTCATCCATCCATACATCTGCATACCTTTTATTTATCTGTTTGTGTATTTATACAACCATCCATTCATTTATCCATTCGGGTCCTCCGGGCCAGACTGTGTAACAGCTTCTCCCCCTAAGCCATCAGACTCCTCAATACTCGGAGACTTGACTGACACACACACATTATACACACACACACACACACACACACACACACACACACACATGTACACAGCCCAGACTTTTAGCATTTTTAAATCTCTTCTAAAAACACACTTTTTAAAACTTGAATTAAATTCCTGATGTCTTTTTAGATTGTTTTATATTTATTTTTTTATTATTAATGTTGTTGTATTTGTTTTAATTAACTTTTATTTGTTTAATTTTCCTGTGATTTTATGTACAGTGCTTTGAGAAGCTGCTTTAAAGGCGCTTTATAAAATAAAGTTTATTATTATTATTATTAGGTTTTATTTATATCTGTGTCTCATGTAGTTATTGAGTTGTTTTATGTAGCACTAGTCCTAGAGGAATGTTGTTTTGTTTCACTGTGTACTGTACAAACTGTATATGGTTGAAATGACAATAAAACCAATTGAACTTTTGTGTGTGTGTGGTGTGTGTGTGTGTGTTTAGATGTAGGATCAGCCGTATTCTGGAGTCTCCAGTGGGAAATGCACTGCTTATTGGAGTGGGTGGTAGTGGGAAACAGAGTTTATGTTGCCTGGCTGCCTTCCTCAGCATGCTTGAGGTCTTTCAGATCACCTTGCGCAAAGGCTATGCCATTGGGGACCTGAGGGTAACACACACACATACATTATGCTCTTCAGTCTCACTTCACTCTCTCACTGTCTCTCTCTTTCTGCAGAGTGATATAGCTGCTCTCTACATTAAGGTTGGGGTCAAGAACATTGGCACAGTTTTCCTGCATACAGATGCTCAGATTCCTGATGAACGTTTCTTAGTGCTGATCAATGACATGCTCGCATCTGGTATCTTGAACCATATAAACTAAACCTAATACTGAAATGGCTTAATCAATAGGCACAAACACACAATAAAAATATAGTTAATGTAGGTATACATTTCTATGTGGAGGGGACATCCCGGACCTGTTCACCGAGGAAGAGGTGGATATGATTGTCACGTCAATCCGTCTGGAACTCAGAGGCCTCGGCATGCTGGACACACGAGAGAACTGCTGGAACTTTTTCATCGACCGTATACGCAGACAGCTGAAGGTCGAGAGAACAATAGCTCGAGAACGCTTTCCGTTCTCGAACAGATTTATTTTGCTTTTTTATGAAAAAACAACTAATATGTATACGATTAAAGTATTTAAGGTGATATTTAAACCGCTGGCGCTTGGTCGGTGATTCCAGGTGGTCCTGTGTTTCTCACCGGTGGGTTTCACCCTGCGCACACGAGCGCGAAAATTTCCGGCTCTGGTGAACTGCACAGCCATTGACTGGTTCCATCCTTGGCCCCAGCATGCATTGCAATCTGTCAGCAGAACCTTCATTAGTAACATCCAAGGCCTTGAGGTGAGTAAGAGAGAGTGAGAGAGAGGCATGAGGAAAATTCATCAGCACATACAGGTGCATCTGAAAAAATTTTAATATTGTGGAAAAGTTCTTTTTTTTTCCATAAATTAATAGATGGCGCTGTGGTAATGACGTGCACAGAGAGCAGGAGAGCGCGTGCATGCACGAACCAGAGCGAGCACATGCTCACGTTTTACATAAGGACTATGGAGACTTTGTTTTCAAAAGACACGTGTGTTTGTTTCTGTTTGGTTTTCACCTTGGGGTCCCAGCCCAAGGTCAACGAGGCGACCTCGGGACCCCAGCCTGAGGTCAATGAGGCAACCTCGGGGCCCCAGCCTGAGGTCAACAAGGCTACCTCTGGGCCCCAGCCCGAGGAAGCTGTCCCACTGTCCAGTCCCGCAGAGGCCATCTCTCCGAGCTCCAGCCCCACAGAGGACATCTCTCCTAGCTCCAGCCCCGCAGAGGATGTCGCCCCATGTTCCAGCCCCACTGAGGACGTTGCCCCTCTTTCCAGCTGCTGAGGACATCTCTCCAAGCTCCAGCCCTGCAGAGGACGTCTCCCCACGCAGAGGCCGCTCTGTTTCCTGATGCAGCGAAGGACAGGTCACACAGGGGACCAGGTCCACCATTGCAGGGGGGTGTTCCTTGGCGCTCCAGGAGGAGTGCCTTTGGAGGGGTTTTGTCACAATTTCACCGGCAGATGGCGCAGCAGAACCAGAACCAGAGCGAACCAGAGCGAGCACATGCTCGCGCTTTACACAAGGACTATGGAAACTTTGTTTTCATGTGCGTTTGTTTGGTTTTCACCTTGTTTAATCATTGGGTGATTTTCGAGGGAGTGTAATGAGTGTTACCAGATGTCAGAAGTCAAGGTAATCTCAGTTGTTATTTAAACCTCTCGCGTTGCTGCGCACTTCTCATAGTATTGTTAGGTGTTCTAGTGCCACGTGGTAATGTTTCCATGTTCTGCTCTGGTTTCTTGTTTCATACCATAGTCCTGGTTGAATGATTGCCATGTCTAGTTCAATGTGTAAATGGGTAAATGTGCTAAGACGTAGCTTTCCCATGTCTGGTTATATTTTCGTGTTTCATGCCTCAGTTCTAATTTTTGTTTAGACCTCATTTCCCGTTTCCTATACGATTGACCGATTTTAGTTTGAAATAAAGACTTTGATCCTGCACTAACTTCCTGTTTAAGTCTCATATCGTAACAAGGTGAAATATTTCAAGCCTTTTTTGTTTTAATCTTGATGATTACGGCTTACAGCTCATGTAAATAAGAAATCCAGTATCTCAAAATATTGGAATAAAGAATTTATAATACAGAAATGTCAACCTGAGAAGAGCTCTAATCAGTTAATTAACTCAAAACACATGCAGAGGTTTCCTGATCTTTTAATCTCCCAGTCTGGTACAGTACACACAGCCACAATCATGAGGAAGATGAAAGTAAATTTTGCATTTCATTTCGAAATCAAGGTCCCAGAGTCTTGAGGAAGAATGGAGAAGGAATGAATCCAAGTTACTAGAAGTCCCGTGTAAAGTTTTCACAGTTAGTGATGATTTGGGTGCCATGTCATCTGCTAGTGTTGGTCCACTGTGTTTTCTCAAGTTGAGAGGCAATGCAGCATGTAGCAGGAGATATTAGAGCACTTCATGCTTCCATCTGCTGGCAAGGTTTATGGAGATGCTGATTTCCTTTTCCAGCAGGACTTGGCACCTGCCCACAGTGCCAAAACTACTAGTAACTGGTTTGCTGAGCATGGTATTACTGTATTGATTGGCCAGCCAACTTACCTGACCTGAACCCCATAGAGAATCTATGAGAGACACCAGACTCAACAATACAGACGAGCTGAAGGCCGCTATAAAAGCAACCTGGGCTTCCAGAACAAACACCTCAGCAGTGCAACAGGCTGATTGTCTCACCGCATTGAGGCAGTAATTCATGCAAAAAGGAGCCCTGACCAAGTATTGAGTGCATAAATGAACAAATTTTGGGTCAACATTTCTGTATTATAAATTCTTTATTCTAATATTTTGAGATACTGGATTTTTGATGTCCATGAGCTGTAAACCATAATCATCAAGATTAAAAAAAAAAAAAAAGGATTGAAATATTTCACTTTATGTGTAATGAATCTATAATATATGAAAGTTTAAAAAAAAAAAACTTAAAAAAATTCAATTATAGGTCAAATCAAACATTTCCACAATATTCTAATTTTCTGAGATGCACCTGTATATTATGTGCAGTGTACTGATTATACTCATGACTTTACACCTCTTGAAATGTGTTATATCACAGTAAAACAAATAAAAAAACACAAAAAAAAAACAAAAAAAAAAAAAAAAACAACAACAAAAAAAAAACAAAAAAAAAAAAATTGCGTGGTGGTTGGTATCTAAAAAAAAAAAAAACAGATTGTTGTTTTGAATATCTCATTTAATCAACAATCATTAATTTTGCAAGAGCACAATTTAGGGAATTGTTTTTTTTTTTTTTTTTTTTTTTTTCTAAAAGCCAGAAAAAAGCAAGAACCAGAGAAGATGAGATGAGGAGCAGAGGGGCAAAAAAAAAAAAAAAACATCATACTGTAAACAGTAGAAGTAAAAGTAGAAAAAAGGAAGTGTGTATTTTGTGTAGTATATAAGTGGTGTGAAAAAGTGTTTGTTTTTTCTTTATTTTTTTTTTTTTTGTATGTTTGTTATATTTATGTGTTTAGAAATAAAAAAAAAATTAAAAAAAAGAAAAGAAAAAAAAAGAAAAAAAAAAAAAAATTTTAATGAAGGGGTTTTTTTTTATAAGAAGAAAAAAAAAAAAAAAAACATGGCGTGAAAAGGGTGATGTTAAAATATCATACTATAACTGTGGTTGAAAAAAAAAATGATATACTGGTTAGTTCAATTTACGTGGATGATGTTTGCTTTTTCATTTTTCTTTTTTTTTCATTTACATAATTTCCAATTAAAACAAAAAAAAAACTAAAATTCTCCTCTTTATAAGAATGTTCACCAGAAGATCATAAGATAACTACTATAAACACGCAAAGAAACCTCCACACAAACCACAAAAACACTCAGGAACAATTGAGAAAGAAAGTAATTGAGATCTATCAGGCTGGAAAGGGTTATAAAGCCATTTCCAAAGCTTTGGGAATCCAGCGAACCACAGTGAGAGCCATTATCCACAAATGGCGAGACATGGAACAGTGGTGAACCTTCCCAGGAGTGGCCCGCCGCCAAAATTACCCCAAGAGCACAGCGACGACTCATCCAAGAGGTACCAAAGACCCCACAACAACGTCCAAAGAACTGCAGGCCTCACTTGCCTCAGTTAAGGTCAGCGTTCATGCCTCCACCATCAGGAAAAGACTGGGCAAAAATGGCCTGCATGGCAGAGTTCCAAGGAGAAAACCACTGCTGAGCAAAAAGAACATCAAAGCTCGTCTCAATTTCTCCACAACACATCTTGATGATCCCCAACACTTTTGGGACAACATTCTGTGGACCGATGAGACAAAAGTGGAACTCTTTGGAAGGTGTGTGTCCAAGTATATCTCTCGTAGAAGGAACACTGCATTTCATAAAAAGAACATTATACCAACAGTAAAATATGGTGGTGGTAGTGTGATGGTCTGGGGCTGTTTTGCTGCTTCAGGACCTGGAAGACTTGCGCCGATAAAAAAGGAACTATGAATTCTGTCTGTCTACCAAGAGATCCTGAAGGAGAATGTCCGACCATCTGTTCGTGTACTCAAGCTGAAACGAACTTGGGTTCTGCAGCAGGACAATGATCCTAAAAACACCAGCAAGTCCACCACCGATTGGCTGAAAGAAAAACAAAATGAAGACTTTGGAGTGGCCTAGCCAAAGTCCTGACCTGAATCCTATTGAGATGTTATGGTATGACCTTTAAAAGTCCGTTCATGCTCGAGAACCCTCTAATGTAACTGAATTAGGAAAATTCTGCAAAGATGAGTGGGCCAAAATTCCTCCAGGACGCTGTAAAAGCCTCATTGCACGTATTATAAGCGGTGCAGGGTTGGTTGCTGCTGAGGGTGGCCCAACCAGTTATTAGGTTAGGGGGCAATCACTTTTTCACACAGGGCCACGATGGTATGGATTTTTTCATATAACCTTTAATAATAAAAACCTTCATTTACAAATTGCATTTTGTGTTTACTTGTGTTGTCCTTGACTATTGTTTAAATTGGTTTGATGTTCCGAAACACTTAAGTGTGACAAACATGCAAAGGAACAGGAAATGAAGAAGGGGGCAAACACTTTTTCACACCACTGTATATACAGTATCTCACAAAAGTGAGTACACCCCTCACATTTTTGTAAATATTTGATAATAAATTTTCATATCACAACACTGAAGAAATGACACTTTGCTACAATGTAAATTAGTGAGTGTACAGCTTGTGTAACAGTGTAAATTTGCTGTCCCCTCAAAATAACTCAACACACAACCATTAATGTCTAAACCGCTGGCAATACACCCCTAAGTGTAAATGTCCAAATTGGGCCCAAAGTGTCAATATTTTGTGTGGCCACCATTATTTTCCAGCACTCCCTTAACCCTCTTGGGCATGGAGTTCACCCGAGCTTCACAGGTTGCCACTGGAGTCCTCTTCCACTCCTCCATGATGACATCACGGAGCAGGTGGATCTTAGAGACCATGTGCTCCTCCACCTTCCATTTGAGCATGCCCCACAGAGGCTCAATAGGGTTTAGTCCATCACCTTCACCCTCAGCTTCTTTAGCAAGGCAGTGGTCATCTTGGAGGTGTGTTTGGAGTCATTATCATGCTGGAATACTGCCCTGCGGTAAGGGAGGGGATAATGCTCTGCTTCAGTATGTCACAGTACATGTTGGCATTCATGGTTAACTGAACTGTAGCTCCCCAGTGCCAACAGCACTCATGCAGCCCCAGACCATGACACTCCCACCACCATGCTTGACTGTAGGCAAGACACACTTGTCTTTGTACTCCTCACCTATTTGCCACCAAACACGCTTGACACCATCTGAACCAAATAAGTTTATCTTGGTCTCATCAGACCACAGGACATGGTTCCAGTAATCCATGTCCTTAGTCTGCTCGTCTCCTGCAAACTGTTTCCGGGCTTTCTTGTGCATCATCTTTAGAAGAGGCTTCCTTCTGGGATGACAGTCATGCAGACCAATGATGCAATGTGCAGCATATGGTCTGAGCACTGACAGGCTGACCCCCACCCCTTCAACCTCTGCAGCTATGCTGGCAGCACTCATATGTCTGTTTCTCAAAGACAACCACTGAATATGACACTTAGCATGTACACACAACTTCTTTGGTCAACCATGGCGAGGCAACCTGTTTTAAGTGGAACCTGTCCTGTTAAAACGCTGTATGGTCTTGGCCACCGTGCTGCAGCTCAGTGTCAAGGTCTTGGCAATCGTCTTATAGCCTAGGCCATCTTTATTTTTTTCAGATCCTCAGAGAGTTCTTTGCCATGAGGTGCCATGTTGTCACAAGTGTAGTGATTTCCGGTTCCGGTGACAGTGTACGCTGGCGTGTTTTGCTGCCGCTTCTGTTACCATTTGGTTTGTTTTCGTTGTTATTATCAATTTGGATTTTTTTGTTCAGAGCACTGTGAAGGCTTCCTTTTTTCACCTCAGAAATATAGCCAGATTACGACCAATGCTAAACTTATCTGTCGCTGAAAAACTGATCAATTAATTTGTTGTCACGCGGTTGGATTACTGTAATGCCGTTTTTAGCTGGAGTTTCTAAAATTGCAATAAACAAACTGCAGTATGTTCAGAACTCTGCCGGATCCTAACGGGAAGCAGGAAATATGACCATATCGAGTCCTTACACTGGCTCCCGGTCAGGTTCCGTGCCGATTGAAGATCATGATGTTGATTGGCTCCACACTATTCAACTGACTTATTAATCCCTTACACCCCACATCGCAATCTGCACTTCTCACAGGGTAATCTATTTACTGTTCCACTAACCCACCTTAAATCTATGGGTGACAGGGCTTTTTCTGTCTACACTCCATCACTTTAGAACTCTCTTCACCCTGAACTCAGGGAAGCCCAGACTTTTGCCATTTTTAAAGCTCTTCTAAAGACACACTTTTTAAAACTTGATTTCGATTCCTGATGTCTTTTTAGGTTGTTTTAGATATATTTTTTTATTATTATAAATGTTGTTGTATTTTTTTTAATGAACTTTTACTTGTTAAATTTTCCTGTGATTTGTGATTTTATGTACAGTGCTTTGAGAAGGTTCTTTAAAGGCACTTTATAAAATAAAGTTTATTATTATTATTATTATTATTATTATTATTATTATTATTATTATTATTATGTTGAACTTCCAGTGACCAGTATGAGGGAGTGTGAGCGCGATGACACCAAATTTAACACGCCTGCTCCCCATTCACACCTGAGACCTTGTAACAATAACCAGTCACATGACACCGGGGAGGGAAAATGGCTAATTGGGCCCAATTTGGACATTTACACTTAGGGGTGTACTCACTTTTGTTGCCAGCGGTTTAGACATTAATGGCTGTGTGTTGAGTTATTTTGTGGGGACAGCAAATTTACACTGTTACACAAACTGTACACTCACTACTTTATATTGTAGCAGAGTGGCATTTCTTCAGTGTTGCCACAGTTTTGTGATATACTGTATATATGTGTGTGTGTCTGTGCGTGTGTCTGTGTGTGTGTCTGTGTATGTGTATGTGTGCGCAGGTAGCAGCGATTCAGGCTGAGGTGACGAAGCAGCAGAAGGAGAATGAACAGGACCTGGCTAAAGCCGAACCAGCCTTACAGGCAGCCAACGCTGCTCTCAACACACTCAACAGGGTGAGTGTGTGTGTCCATAATAAAATGAGAAAGAGAGAGAGGAGAAAAAAAGGTGTACAAAAATTGTGAGAATCCTTATATTGTCTTTACATCTGTATTGTACACTGTGTGTGTGTATGTGTTTGCAGCTTAATCTAACAGAGTTACGGACATTCCCAAATCCACCTGTGATCGTGATCAACGTGTTGGCAGCTGTGCTGGTGCTGCTCGCTCCGAGCGGACGTGTTCCTAAAGATCGCAGTTGGAAAGCCTGTAAAGTCATCATGAGCAAAGTGAGCAATTCCGTCTATGTACACTCCTCGCATAAAAGAGCAATCCAAGCTACAGCAGCTCGCCAGTGCGGTGTGTGAAATGCTTGTAATGTGTCCTCACAGGTAGATGATTTCCTGCAGGCACTGGTTAACTTTGATAAAGAGCACGTTCCTGACGCTACGGTTCGAGTGCTGAAGGACGAGTATCTGAGCGACCCAGACTTCAACCCAGAGTTTGTGCGTCTTAAGTCCTCGGCCGCAGCCGGACTGTGCGCCTGGGTTATCAACATCGTACGATTTCATGAGGTATTCCACAAGGATGCATAAATTCCACCATCGACTCCAGTATATATATATTATATATATATATATATATATATATATATATATATATATATATATATATATATACAGTATCTCACAAAAGTAAGTATTCCACAAGGATGCATAAATTCCACCATCGACTCCAGTATATATATATATATATATATATATATATATATATATATATATATATATATATATATATATATACAGTATCTCACAAAAGTAAGTACACCCCTCACATTTTTGTAAATATTTGATTATATCTATTCATGTGACAACACTGACAAAATGACACTTTGCTACAATGTAAAGTAGTGAGTGTACAGCTTGTGTAACAGTGTAAATTTGCTGTCCCCTCAAAATAACAACACACACCCATTAATGTCTAAACTGCTGGCAACAAAAGTGAGTACACCCCTAAGTGAAAATGTCCAAATTGGGCCCAAAGTGTCAATATTTTGTATTTTCCAGCACTGCCTTAACCCTCTTGGGCATGGAGTTCACCAGAGCTTCACAGGTTGCCACTGGAGTCCTCTTCCACTCCTCCATGACGACATCACAGAGCTGGGGGATGTTAGAGACCTTGTGCTCCTCCATCTTCCGTTTGAGGATGCCCCACACAGGCTCAATAGGGTTTAGGTCTGGAGACATGCTTGGCCAGTCCATCACCTTCACCCTCAGCTTCTTTAGCAAGGCAGCAGTCATCTTGGAGGTGTGTTTGGGGTAGTTATCATGCTGGAATACTGCATACTGATCATGCTCTGCTTCAGTACGTCACAGTACATGTTTGCAGTCATGGTTCCCTCAATGAACTGTAGCTCCCCAGTGCCAGGAGCACTCATGCAGCCACAGACCATAACACTCCCACCACCATGCTTGACTGTAGGCAAGACACACTTGTCTTTGTACTCCTCACCTGGTTGCCGCTAAACATGCTTGACACCATCTGAGCCAAATAAGTTTATCTTGGTCTTATCAGAAAACAGGACATGGTTCCAGTAATCCATGTCCTTAGTCTGCTTGTCTTCAGCAAACTGTTTGCGGGCTTTCTTGTGCATCATCTTTAGAAGAGGCTTCCTTCTGAGACAACAGCCAAGCAGACCAGCTTGATGCAGTGTGCAGCATATGGTCTGAGCACTGACAGGCTGACCCCCCACCCCTTCAACCTCTGCAGCAATGCTGGCAGCACTGATACGTCTATTTCCCAAAGACAACCACTGAATATGACGCTTAGCACGTACACACAACTTCTTTGGTCAACCATGGCGAGGTCTGTTCTAAGTGGAACCTGTCCTGTTAAACTTCTGTATGGTCTTAGCCACCGTGCTGCAGCTCAGTGTCAGGGTCTTGGCAATCGTCTTATAGCTAGGCCATCTTTATGTAGAGCAACAATTATTTTTTCCAGATCCTCAGAGAGTTCTTTGCCATGAGGTGCCATGTTGTACTTCCAGTGACCAGTGTGACCAGTATGAGGGAGTGTGAGAGCCATGACCAAATTTAACACACCTGCTCCCCATTCACACCTGAGACCTTGTAACACTAACAAGTCACATGACACCGGGGAGGGAAAATGGCTAATTGGGGCCAATTTGGACATTTTCACTTAGGGGTGTACTCACTTTTGTTGCCAGCAGTTTAGACATTAATGGCTGTGTGTTGTTATTTTGAGGGGACAGCAAATTTACACTGTTACACAACTTGTACACTCACTACTTTACATTGTAGCAAAGTATCATTTCTTCAGTGTTATCACATGAAAAGTTTTAATCAAATATTTACAAAAATGTGAGGGGTGTACTCACTTTTGTGAGATACTGTATGTATATATAGACAGTGGCGGAAATAAGTATTCTTGAGTTAATACTGATGTCTGGTGAAAATTTCATATGAATAAGCTCATTGGAAATATATTGTATACTGACAAGAAATGTGACAAGATGACAAGATGCTTATTTCCCCCACTGTATATATATATATATTATATTTATTTATTTAAGCTTTTGTGACACACAGTCACACCAAATTATATATCTCTTCCTCCTTTTATATTTGCTAAACAAACACATTTAGTAGCAATGGGCACAATTTACACTAAACTGTACCAACAAATATTTCCCAGAAGTACAAAATGATCACGGACAAACTCACTTAAATTTTCAATTATTTAAATTTAAATATTTGGAGTTTGAGGTATATTGCTAAAAAATTCCTGTTGATGCTAGAATACTGCTAGAATACTCTACCAGTCTACTAGTACCTCCGTGAAGTTGCCACCCCCACCCCCACCAACGCAAAACGTCAGCAAAATAGTCTCAATCGTTTGTGTTTTGTTTGTGCCGTAAAATTTTCGTTTGTGCTTCTTAGGTTCAGGAGATATTAAAAGAATATTCAAAGGTCATTCTGGGGTCACCCAGAACCCCCCCAATTCCCCCATTCCCCCCCGCCCCCCAGATATTAAAATAGAAATCATATAATTTGTTCAAAAACAATTCTCTTTACTTCATTCACTGGTCTCTCATGATTGAACTTTTCATTTATTTACAAGGAGAATAATCTGTTACACTTCACTCCCACCACTAGGTGACACTTCTGTTCATGGTGCTCTTGTGGAAATTAATGTTGTTAGTATAGGAAAAGTCGACACAGTTACTAAATCAAAATTCTGGCCAGAGTAAGTACAATTTATTAACACTGTCAGAATATTATTAGTTAACTTTAAATCATAATGGTACAACATTCAAAGAGCCAAGATTGTCAATGTTTCTTGAACAGAAAACTCATTGTTAATACTAGTATGGCTAATGGAGCTATGAAATTCTAATTACAGCGCACATGGTACCCATGTTAGTTTTTTTGAAAACGTTGTGCATCTAAGGGTCAACATTACCATATTGGTCCTAATATAGATATTACATCCTTATAGTAATAATATATATTTTCCTTGTGTTCTGGCAAATACAGTAATACATGAAAACAAGTTAACAGTGTATGACCTTTTTTGCATCAGGATTATTTAAGTGGGTAATTATGTTCTGCTTATGCCAGATGCCCAAGAAAGCAGCGGTCGACAGGGATTCAATTTTCACAATCCTCTGTTCATCAAAAGAGGCCATAGTCCAAAATGGCAACATAGCTACTCCTAATCATAGCACCTGAACACAGCTTAGTGAGCAGCTAGAAAACAAGATCACTGCAAAGGCTCTATATACTTTTGTTAAATTGAACAGACACAACATCTGGACTGCTTTAGGGTTTGATTATGAAAGTGATCATGAAACAAATGGCAGTAGTGAGTACACTGATTTTGAGCCAGGGTCCCTTCCCCCAAGACCAAGGGATTGCTGGACTTTTGGTCTTCAACTTCCATTTGAGACATGGATTGAATTCATGCCTGAAACAGTTCAATATAAAAACAAGTTCTCTTAAACATAAAAAAGGGAATACACAATTTTGAAGCCTTGCATCTGGACACATGATAAATCATCACATTTAGGAAGAAGTGAAAAGCCCCTGTACATTTGTTTTTAAAAGAGCCAAGGTCTATCCATAAGTAACAGAGAAATTCCTAGAAATCAGAGGCAACTGTAAGGAATGTCATGGCTACATTCACATAAAATGTGACAGAGAGCCTGAAATGAACAGCCCAATGGTGCTTGTGTTTAATTAAAAACACTGATGACTCCCTGCACACTGGATGTTCAAAGCGTCCGATGTCTGGTAACTTGCGTGTGTATATAGCCAAAGAACTGTGTGAGGGTAAAATGGAACCCCATGTATGGAGGGCATCAGAGGCAACAAAGCTGATGGATTTTGGAGATCCTGAGCCAAGCCATCTTCCTAATTTGGCCATCCTGTGCAAAGCAAAGCAAGAGAGAAATGAATTAGGTGACAAGGATCCTAGTTTGTCACTGCAGATGTTAAAATATAGTGCACCTCACAGTGGTAGCATTAAATACATTGGACTGGACAAGTTCTTCTGTCATTACTGGAGTCAAACACAAATGTGTATGTTCAAGTCATTATCAAAGAAGTCTACTAACCCCACTGTGAGTTTTGATGCAACTGGCTCAGTGGTGAGGAAACTACAGAGACCAAATGGAAAGAAAAAAGTTTTGAAGAAAAAAATCACATCGCATTAAAGATTTCTTTGTGAGGTCAATGGCGCAGCTTCTCAAGTCACAATCCATGGACAATGCAAGAGAGCTACTATGCAGTATAACTGTTGTGGCTCTCAGTGAAGCAGAGGTCAATGATAGCTCTGGAGCCCCTATTATATCAGAAAGATGCAAGAAATACCGTGACTCACACGTTAACGTACCTGGAACGACCATATGTTCTCCACACACGTTGCACTTTCTAACACTCTGAGGTAGTTCATAAATATATATATAGTTATGTTAAATCTGGACCACATACATTCCTGACACAAACGTTACAATACCTGGAACGGCCATGTGTATAACACATCCAACCAGAAATATGACACACACACAAACACACACGTGCACGTACATACAAACGCATACATACGAACCTGTTTATAAAAGTCGAGCATCCCCTCTAGGTTTCCTAATACTCTGTACTTAGATCGACGTGTGCGAGCTTACAACATGGCTGATGTCTGTCCTAACGTGCCGAAAAAAGCTCACCCTTTTTTGGCAAGAATAGAAAAAATGTTAGAACATGAAAAGATTCAATATTGGGTAATGTCAAACGGATGTACAGCCGGGTATTTTTTTTCTAAACTCGAGAAAAAGGAACCGTTTTGCTTTTCTCTGTCCCTTCACATAGAATATGAAGCACTCCGAGTCTGGCCTAAGTCAAAGGTCAACACCGTAAAACCCCCCATTCTGATGGATTCCACACACATATCCAAACAAAAATATGACACACACAAACACACTTTCACATTATTTAAAAAGAATTTAAGTGTTATGTACTAAATTCCCATAATTATGAACACAAGTTGTTAAGTTGACAATCATTGCTAAAATTACGTTGCTCCATTTAGATTGTCTGCAGTAGAATGCAGTCTTTTAAACCAGGAAAAGTGACTGCCTTTAAGTTGTATAACAATAGTATGTAAAATCCAGTGTGATTTACATTATAAATCTCATACGTAACATCTCTGCAGGATTTATAGACGTTAAAGCACTGAATGAAGTGAGCAATATAGACAAAAAAGAAACACTCTTGTGTCTTCTACTTTTATCTCTCTCATAGAGCTATCCACAGTCCAAAGGCTGTGGAGCTAGAAGGCTACATGTGCGAATGACAAAAGATTTTAAAATAAAATAAAAAATGTATCAATACATGAAATTAGATTACACAATGTAGTTGAGGTTTACATGAATAAGCAGAAATGTAATCATGCTTATCTTTCTTATAGCACAAATGAAAAGCCCTCTCTAGATGAGCGTATTTGTCAAATGAAACTTTTTTGTCCTTATCCACTGCTACGGTAAACTAAGGAGTAGATATTCAAAGTACACTGCTAAATATGACTAGCATTAGCTACGTGTAGTGGTGCAAACTAGTCCATCAAATGTATTAGCAGGTGTAGCCTATACACGAGTGCACTATTGGTCATATCACATTTGAGAATATGCCCCAAATGCATTGCTTTAGTAGAATTTAATTGTAAGGGAAATGAGACACACACTGTAATGTCCTTAGTATTTGTTCAGTCTACAGGTCCTCTAACACTCTGTTAAATGGGATGTAAATGGCAATTGTACGATACAGTTTATTTAATATTAATGCAAAATGCACACACAATATTAAGTTGATGTAATTATTAACATTGTGAACACAACTCATCAAAATAATGTGTACAACTTTAAATATTTTATTAATTCAATAAATTAGATTTTTTATCTACCATACAACCAACATTAAATTTAGATTGTGGGGAATCATTTTGTATATACCTCCGCTGTTAGAAAATACATGATGGTTGAATGTGAACATAAATGAGCAGAATGTAAGTTTGTGAAATAAATGAAACTTTACTGATTACATTTTTGAGAAAATGGCATGACTTTGAATAAAAATTTACTGAAATAAATACTTTACAACTTTGATATACCTGATGAAAAAAAAAAAAAAAAAAAAAAAAAAAAAGGAAAAAACGTTTTTACATACCTTCTAAATAGGTCCCTTTAGTAGGTAAACGTTTTAAAGACGGTGTTTTATAAGAAACCCGCCGTATTACATGCCTTCTCAACATAACCCTTTAGGATGTAAAATGTTTAAAGTGTTGCTTAAAAGAATCGATAGTTTTGTTTAAACTAGAACGACACGTTTTCGGCGGTGTCCTTTTAGGCCTATACACACACCGTGTACTACACGTGTTTTCCCTGAGTGACAGTTCTGGTGTGTGTGGGGTGAGAGAGACAGAGACAGACACATGTGTTTCCTGGGGGTTTGCTGACCAGAATGCTTACAGTGTGTTTGTTAATGAATTAAGGGATGAGTCGTGTGTTTCAGGGTTTTACGATCCCTACCAATGTGAACATTTGTGGTTTGAGTGAATCTTTGTTTCTGAAATGACTTCTGTGGTAATGATCAGTTTGTGTAACTGATCTATCAGAAAAGACTAGACCTGGTGTCTGAATGTGGTAGATGTATCAGAATTGTGGACATGTTATGCATGTGTAGCTCCCTATGTGTATGATCTATGTGTAATCCTTCTGTCAAGAAATGAACAGACTTAGGTTTGTGAGATAATTGAACTATTTATTGGCTACGTTGTTGAGAAAAACACTGATGTGTGAAACATTTCTACAGTCCTTCAAGGCTGTATGATGTCGTTATTAACTTTTACTGAAAGAAAGTCAAAACCATCGGTGTTATTCTTTGTGGAGACTGAAGTGACAATATGTCTGAAGAAAATTAAAATATGCATTACATATCCTACCTTCTAACCAGGTTATTTTAAGGGAAGAAAAAACCCTTTTAAAAGATGGTGTTTTAAAAGAATCATGCATTTAAACTATAAACAGGATTTCAGAAAATGGTTCACCAACGAGGATACTTACACGGAACTGTCACTAAATACATAAGCTTTTGTCTATGCTTTGACATCCCATGTCCCAGCAGTACGTTTATGACCTCTGGTGACCAGTGTGGGTTGTGTGGGGGTGGGTGTTGAGAATGTGAGAGAGAAAAAAGAGAGAAAGAGAGAGAGAGAGACAAAAAAAGGTGTTCTTTGGGGGGTTTGCTGGTCGGGTTACTGACAAATGTGTTTGTTAAAAGAATTAAAGGAAGTCGTGTGTCTCAGTGTTTAAATAATGGTTGTAGTTAAAACACAGAAGAAACTCTGCAACTATCTGTTACAAGGTCTGCTCCGCGAAATCCTAATACCGTTAGAAGATTGCTGTGTATTCACGAACAAGTGGACCTGTTGAAACGGAGAGGACCCGACGTTTTTGCTCCAAAAAAAAACACACAAAGAACCAATAGGTTAGTTTGACAATTTATTCATGAAGGTAATGTAAAAACGATGTTGTTTATCCCTGAGCAGGGCATACACAACTATAAAGATCGTGTCATAAGTCCGAGGGTTTAGTTAGGAGGTAGAAAAATATTTAAAGATGGCGTTTTAAAAAACGAGTGTTTCATCCCTAATGGTAAAAAGGTAAAAAAAAATGGTTGTACTAAAATATGAAATAAATCAGTGGAGATACATTGAATACATTTCTGCTCCACAGTCTATAAGGATCCCAAAATTTCATGTAGTGTGAAAAATATATACACCCTCCGTGACTACGTTACTTAAGGTTTAAACATTTTTATTTTGTGATGGCAGCAAGAGAAAACGGTTGTGCATTTGGTATCTGGTGATTTTACAATTAGGCCCCAACTGTCAAATATGTTTTGTGGGTACCCCGCGGGCAAGAATACGATGGTATAGGAGGAGTATACAAGAGTAATTGGGTGATCTAATGCTTAGGACTTGTACTTCAACTTTGGGAACATCCCACCATGGTGTTCAGTGAGGCATTATCTAAAGTACATGTATATAATATAGATCAGATCACCAGTCTGTCTTTACCCGCTCCTGGTCTGCAGTCAAAATTATTACTGTTTTTTTCCCCTTGTATGGGTTTATGACACGGAGCAGTCATATACACCCCCAAGCCAAAGTTATAGAAGCAGTCGAGTTATTTTAAAAGGGTCGGGGGAAAATAACAGTTCAGGCATATTTCCAACAGAACAGAATATTAGACATTTAGTGTAAACTAGTGTAAAAAAAATTTCTCTGAAATATTTAAGTGAAAAATTGGTCCGTATTTAATGCATTATATTAGAAATGATAGTACAGTCTTTGTTAATCAGTTACCAACTCATACTTTATAATAATTTGTTTAGGAGCATCTGAATCTGGCAAATACCTTTTATTGCATAAAAGTTAATAAACAAATTACGAAGAAAAGACTTGACTAGTACACTGCGCGCGGATATTAAGTCAAACCATTTTGTTCAAACTTCAGTATGATCCATAGAGTAGCGAAACGTGTGGCACCTCATGAATACCGCGTGAAGGATTAGATTGACTCGTCACTCACAGTTACAAAGACATGTCCTTGTGCAGGATCACCTTCGCACCAGCATTGATCCCCTCTTCCCCCATGTCGGAATGAAAAAAAAAAGTAATATAAGATATATAACAATATATTTATAAAATATAACACAGTATGAGGAAGAAACATAAAATATTATTTAACAAGGTCTGCCATTCAGCCCTCTTAACTGTAAGAGCATTATCAGTATTGTACAGCAGTTGGGGACAGTAGTAAGCTTTGCAGATGTCATATATAAAGCAAGTTTTTGAGTCACAGTGCCAAACTACGCGTATTATTATTTTTGATCCTTCTTTTTCGGCATGAAGGACCGGCATTTATTTAATAGACAGATGGCACAGTCATATACTTGGTCAGAGGATTTATGGATTTCTTTAAGAAAGTTTCATTGTTTTTGTTCTTTTATCATAGCTTCAGTTTGTATACTTACTTTGGTTAGTGACTTAAACTGTTTTATTAGGTGGGTGACAGATTTCATTAACAGGAACGATGATAGGTGAAGATTAAGTGGTGATTCGGTATACAAAATAAAACTGTCTATATGTATACTTGTCTGTTATGGATCTGTTTAAACACTGCTGTAATAGCGATATAGAGCGAGAAAGAGAGATACCCATTTACTAATTCATAGAACCCCTTTCTACCTTTTTAAGTTCATTATACATTTTTCTTTTCAGCCATCATGTTCAGACATTGCAAATCATCAGTCTGAAGGTTAAGGGTTCCTTAGATTTTTGATTCATTTTCATGTTCAATTTTTATATATACATTTTATTATTTCTTATGAGGTACCTTACATCATAAAAAGTCTGGCATCTAACATAACGTAGGAATGTAGGAACATGGATTTTCACCATGTGCTCCACCGGCACACTAGTGAAAAGAAAGTTAAACATGTTAAATCTTCAAAGATCAGGCTGTGTACAAAAATATAAGAACACCTACTATTTAGATTATATCTGATTAAGTTCACATTCAGTTAATAAATGGATCTCATGTTAAGGCTATTTCTTCCACAGATGAAGATATTCATGTCCAATTTCCTAGGCATTGTGAATCGATTTAAAATAAACACTCACACGCAGATACAGAAAGTATGATATTGTGCACAGATGCAAGGCAGTCAGGAATATTTTTAATGAAACGTATAATATCTATTAACCATCATATCTATTTAATATATCTATTTAAATACTTATTAAGATTACTGTGCTAGTAAGTGTTTCTTACCAGCTCCTGACTATGGCTATAACAGATAGTTGTGTTCATGTAATTTTGTGCATATCCATGTTGTAGAATTGCGTTTTTGTTGTCTATGAATGTGATTAATCTCTTATAGGATGCAATTGGTTGTGTTAATTAACCGCTAATAAAGCTCAAACAGGTCATTCCTTCTGATATCTATATTACTTGTTTCCACACAGTGTCTTTATCTCCACCACCTCTCAAACAAAATGATGCACACGTATTACCTAACCATATCCTTTCTGAGTGTACCTATTCCGTGTGGATAGGTTGAACTGCAGGAAGGAATTGTTAACAAGATGGGGTTATGGTCTGAATTACCAAGTGAGGTAGTGTAGTAACTCTGAGAGCTACAGTACATTAATGAGTTTATCTATATTTACTCTAACCCTTATACAGGAATACTAAATTGGTGTATGATTTTATGAAAAGAAAAGTAGGTTCTGTGTGCATAAGAAACAGAGAAAGACTCTTTTCTGAAAGTTGTCGCATGGTGAAAATCCATGTTCCTACATTCCTACGTTATGTTAGATGCCAGACTTTTTATGATGTAAGGTACCTCATAAGAAATAATAAAATGTATATATAAAAAATTGAACATGAAAATGAATCAAGACAGATCTAAATAAAGTTCCAATGAACAGTAAATCTACATTTTCTCCTCCTCTAACCTGTTCAGTGCTCGGAATACAGATTAAATGTGGTGTGGGCAGATGTAAACTATAAACTATGGATCCGATCCAATGATATTTGGGAACAAAGATCGAGCTGAATTTTCTCAACATAAATGTTGTGTGTAGTTTGTTATCAGATTGTCTAGACGTACATCACATGGCTGGTGAACGAGATTTCCTCTTCCGCGCTGTAAAATGCCTCACTGAACACCATGGTGGGATGTTCCCGAGTTGAAGTACAAGTCCTAAGCATTAGATCACTCCAATTACTCTTGTATACTCCTCCTATACCATCGTGATCTTTGCCTGACGAAGCCATACACAAAACATATTTGACAGTTGGGGCCTAATTGTAAAATCACCAGATACCAAATGTACAACCGTTTTCTCTTGCTGCCATCACAAAATAAAAATGTTTAAACCTTAAGTAACGTAGTCACGGAGGGTGTATATATTTTTCACACTACATGAAGTTTGGGGATCCTTATAGACTGTGGAGCAGAAATGTATTCAATGTATCTCCACTGATTTATTTCATATTTTAGTACAACCATTTTTCTTTTTTACCATTAGGGTTGAAACACTCGTTTCTTTTAAAACGCCATCTTTAAATATTTTTCTACCTCCTAACTAAACCCTCGGACTTATGACACGATCTTTATAGTTGTGTATGCCCTGCTCAGGGATAAACAACATCGTCTTTACATTACCTTCATGAATAAATTGTCAAACTAACCTATTGGTTCTTTGTGTGTTTTTTTTTTGGAGCAAAAGTCAGGTCCTCTCTCGTTTCAACAGGTCCACTTGTTCGTGAATACACAGCAATCTTCTAACGGTATTAGGATTTCTCGGAGCAGACCTTGTAACAGATAGTTGCAGAGTTTCTTCTGTGTTTTAACTACAACCATTATTTAAACACTGAGACACACGACTCCCTTTAATTCTTTAACAAACACATTTGTAAGAATCCCGGTCAGCAAAACCCCCCAAAGAACACCTGTCTCTCTCTCTTCTCTCTCTCTCTCTCTCTCTCTCTCTCTCTCTCTCTCTTTCTCTCTCTCTCTCTCTCTCTCTCTCTCTCTCTCTCACACACCCACCCCCACACACCCACATGGTCACCAGAGGTCATAAACGTACTGCTGGGACATGGGATGTCAAAGCATAGACAAAAGCTTATGTATTTAGTGACAGTTCCGTGTAAGTATCCTCGTTGGTGAACCATTTTCTGAAATCCTGTTTATAGTTTAAATGCATGATTCTTTTAAAACACCATCTTTTAAAAGGGTTTTTTCTTCCCTTAAAATAACCTGGTTAGAAGGTAGGATATGTAATGCATATTTTAATTTTCTTCAGACATATTGTCACTTCTCTCCACAATGAATAACACCGATGGTTTTGACTTTCTTTCAGTAAAAGAGAACAACGACATCATACAGCCTTGAAGGACTGTAGAAATGTTTCACACATCAGTGTTTTTCTCAACAACGTAGCCAATAAATAGTTCAATTATCTCACAAACCTAAGTCTGTTCATTTCTTGACAGAAGGATTACACATAGATCATACACATAGGGAGCTACACATGCATAACATGTCCACAATTCTGATACATCTACCACATTCAGACACCAGGTCTAGTCTTTTCTGATAGATCAGTTACACAAACTGATCATTACCACAGAAGTCATTTCAGAAACAAAGATTCACTCAAACCACAAATGTTCACATTGGTAGGGATCGTAAAACCCTGAAACACACGACTCATCCCTTAATTCATTAACAAACACACTGTAAGCATTCTGGTCAGCAAACCCCCAGGAAACACATGTGTCTGTCTCTGTCTCTCTCACCCCCACACTACAGAACTGTCACTCAGGGAAAACACGTGTGTAGCACGGTGTGTGTATAGGCCTAAAGGACATCGCCCGAAAACGTGTCTTCTAGTTTAAACAAAACTATCGATTCTTTTAAGCAACACTTTAAACATTTTACATCCTAAAGGGTTATGTTGAGAAGGCATGTAATACGCGGGTTTCTTATAAAACACCGTCTTTAAAACGTTTACCTACTAAAGGGACCTATTTAGAAGGTATGTAAAAACGTTTTTTCCCTCCTTTTTTTTTTTTTTTTTTTTTTACATTTCATCAGGTATATCAAAGTTGTAAAGTATTTATTTCAGTAAATTTTTATTCAAAGTCATGCCATTTTCTCAAAAATGTAATCAGTAAAGTTTCATTTATTTCACAAACTTACATTCTGCTCATTTATGTTCACATTCAACCATCATGTATTTTCTAACAGCGGAGCTATACAAAATGATCCCCCACAATCTAAATTTAATGTGTGGTTGCAAGATAAAAATTCTAATTTATTGAATTAATAAAATATTTAAAGTTGTACACATTATTTTGATGAGTTGTGTTCACAATGTTAATAATTACATCAACTTAATATTGTGTGTAATTTCTGCATTCATTGATTTAAAACAAAATTTACGTTGTAGTACATTTGCATTTATTCATTTAACAGAGTGTTAGAGGACCTGTAGACTGAACAAATACTAAGGACATTACAGTGTGTGTCTCATTTCCCTTACAATTAAATTCTACTAAAGCAATGCATTTGGGGCATATTCTCAAATGTGATATGACCAATAGTGCACTCGTGTATAGGCTACACCTGCTAATACATTTGATGGACTAGTTTGCACCACTACACGTAGCTAATGCTAGTCATATTTAGCAGTGTACTTTGAATATCTACTCCTTAGTTTACCGTAGCAGTGGATAAGGACAAAAAAGTTTCATTTGACAAATACGCTCATCTAGAGAGGGCTTTTCATTTGTGCTATAAGAAAGATAAGCATGATTACATTTCTGCTTATTCATGTAAACCTCAACTACATTGTGTAATCTAATTTCATGTATTGATACATTTTTATTTTATTTTAAAATATCTTTGTCATTCGCACATGTAGTCCTTCTAGCTCCACAGCCTTTGGACTGTGGATAGCTCTATGAGAGAGATAAAAGTAGAAGACACAAGAGTGTTTCTTTTTTGTCTATATTGCTCACTTCATTCAGTGCTTTAACGTCTATAAATCCTGCAGAGATGTTACGTATGAGATTTATAATGTAAATCACACTGGATTTTACATACTATTGTTATACAACTTAAAGGCAGTCACTTTTCCTGGTTTAAAAGACTGCATTCTACTGCAGACAATCTAAATGGAGCAACGTAATTTTAACAATGATTGTCAACTTAACAACTTGTGTTCACAATTATGGGAATTTAGTAAATAACACTTAAATTCCTTTTAAATAATGTGAAAGTGTGTTTGTGTGTGTCATATTTTTGTTTGGATGTGTGTGTGTGTAATACATATAGCCTTTTTCTATTCTTCCCCCAAAATAAAAAGGTTGAGCTTTTTTCGGCGCGTTAGGACAAACATCAGCCATGTTGTAAGCTCTCACACGTTGTTCTAAGTAGTATTATAAACCTAGAGGGATGCTCGACATTTATAAACAGGTTCGTATTTTTAACGTAATTTTAACAATGATTGTCAACTTAACAACTTGTGTTCATAATTATGGGAATTTAGTACATAACACTTAAATTCCTTTTAAATAATGTGAAAGTGTGTTTGTGTGTGTCATATTTTTGTTTGGATATGTGTGTGGAATCCATCAGAATGGGGGGTTTTACGGTGTTGACCTTTGACTTAGGCCAGACTCGGAGTGCTTCATATTCTATGTGAAGGGACAGAGAAAAGCAAAACGGTTCCTTTTTCTCGAGTTTAGAAAAAAAATACCCGGCTGTACATCCGTTTGACATTACCCAATATTGAATCTTTTCATGTTCTAACATTTTTTCTATTCTTGCCAAAAAAGGGTGAGCTTTTTCCGGCGCGTTAGGACAGACATCAGCCATGTTGTAAGCTCGCACACGTCGATCTAAGTACAGAGTATTAAGAAACCTAGAGGGGATGCTCGACTTTTAGAAACAGGTTCCTATGTATGCGTTTGTATGTACGTGCATGTGTGTGTTTGTGTGTGTGTCATATTTCTGGTTGGATGTGTTATACACATGGCCGTTCCAGGTATGGTAACGTTTGTGTCAGGAATGTATGTGGTCCAGATTTAACATAACTATATATATATTTATGAACTACCTCAGAGTGTTAGAAAGTGCAACGTGTGTGGAGAACATATGGTCGTTCCAGGTACGTTAACGTGTGTGTCAGGATTGTATTTGATCCTGATTTAACATAGCTATATCTAATTTTATGACCTACGTGTGAACAGTGTGTCTATGTTTATCCGTAACAGATGGGGATCTACATGGCCGCAACAGGTGTGGTAATGTGTGTGTGTCAGGATTGTATTTGATCCTGATTTAAAATAGCTATATCTATTTTTATGTTCTACGTGTGAACAGTGTGTCTATGTTTATCCGTAACAGATGGGGACCTACATGGCCGCAACAGGTGTCATAATGTGTGTGTCAGGATTGTATTTGATCCTGATTTAACATAGCTATATCTAATTTTATGACCATGACCTTTGACCCATATCTATTTGACCTTTGACCTAGACCTGTCAAATTTTATGGTTACATACCATACAGACTATTCTATATATCACAGACAGACCTACGGCAGTGGGTGACAGACATATGTGAGGAGAGCAGGTCACTTGTTAATGGTGATCATGATACTGGCTCATGGCACTTCTTCCCTGAGATTATTCCCAATATAATCTGGCTTGCAAGTTACTTACCACTCTGGACAGGGGTAATGATCCCTCACTTCCGAAGCAGAGTTCAAAAACATCAAATGCGGGCTCTTCAAGCATGAAAACTTGCCTATTCGGGTGGATCGATTCATTGCTCACCATTTGTCCTTCATTGAGGGCAATATGCGAATTTTTTCTGCAAAACAAAAAGGTGAAGAAGGTGAAGAACATGCAGCTGTTGCAACAGTGATCATCACAGGAGCCAATCCACTACCCATCACTACTTGCCGTTCAGACAGAAAATCAGAATTGGATGCTTCCTGTTCTGGGAAGTCTGACACCGTCACAAACATCCATCCAACAGAAGAAGGTGCAGTTGAAAACGTCGGGGTTACGTATGTAACCCTGTTCCCTGAGAAGGGAACGAGACGTTGCATTTAGCATAACAGTATGGGGGAGCGCCTTGCGCGCGTGACCGGTGTCTGAAGCTTGTGTAAAATCATGCCTCTACTTATAGGCCTGCCATGATCAGGTGACGTGGCAATTAAGCGCGTCGCATGATATATATATGGCACCTGTGAACCCCGCCGCCAGCCTCTATTATCTGAAGCGAAGACGCGAATTCACAGGCCTGCCCTGGTATGACAATGCTATGCAACGTTCGTTCCCTTCTCGGGAACAGGGTTACATACGCAACACGTTCCCTTTCAAAGGGAACTTCGACGTTGCATTTAGCATAACAGTATGGGGGAACGGGAGTACCCACTCTGTCATACCAAGGGTACGGCCTGTCCGATACCGAAGCCCGAGGGTCACTGCAAGACACTCGAGCCCGGGGTGGAATGAACATCCAGGCTGTAATAACGAATGAACGTGTGTGGCGTAGACCACCCTGCGGCCGCACACACATTGTGCAAGGACACCCATTTCGACAGAGCCTTCGAGGAGGCGACCGCCCTAGTGGAATGAGCTCTTATGCCTAGAGGCGTGGCGAGACCGCGCGCCTTGTAAGCGATAGAGATTGCTTCCACTATCCAAGTAGAGATGCGCTGTTTTGACACAGCGTCACCCCTACTGTCGCCACCAAAGCAGACCAGCAGCTGCTCTGACTTACGCCACTGGCCGGAGCGGTGGACGTAAGTGCAGAGGGCCCTTACCGGACACAGCAGGTGCAACCTCTTCTGTCTTCCGGTGTGAGGAACGGAGGAGGGCAGAAGGCCTGCAACACCACAGGGTGGGCAGCCAATGTTGGCACTTTAGGAATATAATCCGGCCTAGGGTACAGGAAGGCCTTGGCCAGTCCGGGGCGAAGTCAAGGCAGGGGGGCAACCGAGGAAGCTTGTAGATCCCCCCACTATGAGAGATGTCAGGGCCAGTAGAAGAGCTACCTTTAGAGTCAGAAGCTTCTCCGAGGCTGACTCTAAGGGCTCAAATGGGGCTCCCGACAGACCTTCCAAGACCACAGAAACGTCCCAAGAAGGTACCCGCGGCCTGCAGATGGGCCTCAACCGTCTGACACCGTGAATGAACCTCGAAGTTAGAGGATGCTGCCCCACAGAGGCTCCATTAACAGGGGTATGGCTGGCCGAAATGGCGGCCACATAAACCCCGATTGTAGAGGGAGCCAACCCTGCTGAAAAACGTTCTTGCAGAAACTCCAGGACTGTAGTCACTGCGCAGTTCACTGGGTCTAACTGACGTTCTTCACACCACAAGACAAAAAGCCGCCACTTGAGCGCATACAATTTCCTTGTGGATGGTGCTCTAGCGTTTAAAATGGTCTCTACAACCTCAGTTGTGAGACCAGAATCTATGAGCTGGTGCCCCTCAGGGGCCAGACCCACAGTTTCCATAGTTCTGGCCGAGGGTGATAGATCAGCCCTCCGGCTTGAGACAGTAGGTCCCTGCAGATGGGAATCTCCCAAGGAGTGCCGTCGAGCAGGGAAAACCAAATTCGAGCTGGCCAAAACGGTGCTACTAGCAGCAGACGTAGATGGTCTTGGCGAACTCTCGCTAGAACTTGTGGGAGCAGAGCAATCGGGGGGAAAGCATATAGACGTGACCTCGGCTACGTGTGCACCATGGCGTCCAGTCCCAATGGGGCAGGAGGAGTGAGGGCGAACCACAGCGGGCAGTGTGTTGTCTCCTCGGAGGCAAACACATCCACTTCCGCTCGTCCGAACCTCCGCCATATGGACCTCCACCCCCCGGGCCTCAGCCCCTGCCTCGACAGGATGTCTGCCCCCACATTCCGACTGCCCGGAATGTACATTGCACTCACTGACAAGACCTTCCCCTCCGTCCAGAGGAGGATTAGTTGCGCCTGCCTGAACAGGGGGCGTGAACGTAACCCTCCTTGGTGGTTGATATACGAGACCAGAGCTGTCTGGTCTGACACAACTAGCACACTGTGACCTCTCAACTGAGGGAGAAAGAATTTCAGTGCTAGGAATACGGCCCGCATCTCTAGGCGATTTATATGCCACTTCAGATGAGGGCCGCTCCAAAGACCGTGAGCTGGACAGCCATTTAAGACTGCGCCCCAGCCTGTGAGGGACGCATCTGTCATTACCGTCTTGCGGTAAGGGACGCCCTTAGAGTGTGACCCGAGGCTAGGAACTGCGGGCACCTCCAAACACTCAGAGCACGTAGGCGCATCGCGCCTGACTCTGATTACTCTCAGCGGTTTCATCCTCGGATGAAACCCTGACTCTTCAGCCACCACTGAAGCGGTCTCATGTGCAATAGGCCCAACGGTATGACATTGGCTGCTGCTGTCATAAGGCCCAACAGCCGCTCGAAAAGCTGGAGGGGATGCCCAGCCCCCGCTTTATCTTGCTCAAGGTTGATAGGATCGATTGGCGTACGGTTGGGGGGGTGGATAGAAACGCCCTCATCGTAGTAGAATCCCATATGACCCCTAAAAAAGTTGTCCTCTGCACTGGGGAAAGCATACTTTTCTTAAGGTTCAACCTGAGCCCCAAGCTCCTCATGTGGGCGAGAACAACACCTCGATGTTGAACCGCCTGTTCCCTGGATCGTGCCAGAATTAACCAGTCGTCCAGGTAATTTAGTACACGGATGCCCTGGAGTCGCAAGGGAGCCAGATCAGCATCCATGCACTTTGTGAAGGTGCGAGGGGATAAAGCCAGCCTGAAAGGAAGAACCCGAAATTGGTATGTGTTTTCTCCAAACGCAAACCTCAGGAACTTCCTGTGACTGGGCGATATTCCTATGTGGAAATATGCGTCTTTCAGATCTATCGTCACAAACCAGTCCTCGGAATGAATCTGTGGCACGATAAGTTTGAGCGTCAGCATCTTGAACCTGTATGTCCGAAGAGTACGGTTCAGATGACGCAGATCCAAAATTGGCCGCATACTCCCATCTTTTTTGCAGACCAGGAAATAACGGCTGTAAAAACCTCCCTCCCTCAAAGAACGGGGTACACGTTCTATGGCCCCTTTGTCCAAAAGGGAGCTTATTTCCTTTGCTAACGTTGGGCTCTGCTCTGTGCTGACAGATGTCGTGAGCACACCACTGAACCGGGGGGGTCGAGCTCTGAACTGGACCCGGTAGCCCTTTTCTATGGTAGACAGAACCCATGGGGACACATTTGGCAGTAGTTTCCACGCTGCCAGATGGTCCTTCAGTGATGTCAGCTTTTCCGCATTTTGTTGGAGGGAAAGCATCAGATTTCCGCCGCCCTGTGACAGCTCGCTGACCAGAGAAGGCTGGAAATGTGGGACGGGCTCGGCCAGGGCAGGCCCTACAGTAGCACTGGGGGCTGGATGTCCCGGCCGCCTCATGTCCCCTGATATGTCCCTCCGTGACCCATCAGGACCGTTCCTTCCATGCCTGCCTTGCCTTTATGATCATTCTCAGATCAGGCCTCCCAGCAGGCTGTGGCTGTGGCCGGCCGGTCACCCTGGCTTTCTGGGGGGGGGAGGCGGCCCGCCACACCTGTGTCTTCTGCATCTCCCTCGCGCCAACACTGGCCCGGGCTCCACTCATGGAGGCCCATGCGAACTCGACACGACGGGAAGGAACCAGCTGAACGCCGCGTTTGCTGTCTTGCGTCGGAAACCTGTCGGAGATGGCATTGACTGCGCCACCAAACAGGCCGGAAGGCTCAACAGGGGCGTTCAGCAAGGAGACCCTATCCTTGTCCCCCATCCCTGACAGGTTGAGCCATAGGTGCCTCTCCGGCACAACCAGGCTACCCATTGAACGGCCGATATGACGAGCCGTTTGCTTGGTCGCCCGAAGAGATAAATCTGTGGCGCGGCGCAGCTCTGCCACTGCCTCTGGCCCAATTCCCTCACCAGTATCCAGCTCACTCAGCAGGTCTGCCTGGTAGGCCTGCAACACTGCCATTGTATGCAGGGACCCACATGCAAGACCTGCCGCCGCATAGGCTTTGCCCACCAACCCCGAAGTGACTTTACACGGTTTAGACGGTAAGGTTGGCCTCCCTAAATTACCTGCCGTAGATGAAGAGAGGTGGCTTGCAAGCGCCTCTTCCACCTTTGGCATCACCGCATAGCCGTGCTACGCACCCCCCACGATGGCTGAGTAATCAGACTTTGCGGGGTTATAAACACGGCTAGTGTAAGGTTTTCTCCAGAAGCGTGAAATCTCATCATGCACTTCTGGGAAAAAGGGGAGGAAACGCTCATCCAGCCTGCTACGAGCTACTTCCTCTTCCCCAGGCCAGTCTAGATTCAACTTCTGGACTGCCCTAGTGATCACCTCAAGCAGCTCTTTATATGCCTAAGAGCTGCTGTCAGTTATTGGGGAAAAGGCGCCCTCTACCACCTCCTCAGAGTCAGCGAGGGTGTTTTGGCTTTGCATAGGGGAAGGAGGAGTCGCAACGCGAGCTCCAAAGTCAGGCAGAGAGCCGGACCCGGAGGACAGAGCAAGAGATAGAGCTGCGCTCGTCTCAGGCTCCTCTTCCAAATCCATACACGAACCCCAGGACCTGAGACGGCTGGCTGCCTCGACAGCGGCCAGCCCAGACCCGCGAGGCTCTGAGACCCAACTCCCATCAGGTGAGAAGAGAGCGAGCCGAGAGCGTAGTTGCCTAATCGTGAAACGTTCACAATGCTGACAGTCAGACCCCTCGAGGGCTGCTGTAGCATGCGCTACGCCCAAACACTTCACGCAGAAAGCGTGTCCGTCTCCTCCCGTGATGAAACGGGGGCAAGGCGTAACACACTCTCTGAACTTTCCCTCGCTCATTTTTTGCTCTTTCCTTCACTTTTCTTAAAAGGGGATAGAAAAGTTGAGAGATTTTGAGAAATACCGAAGAGAAATGAAGCGTTTCTTTTCTTTTCTTTACCACAAACCACAGACATGCAGTCTCGCTGAAGATAATAAGGCTGGCGGCGGGGTTCACAGGTGCCATATATATATCATGCGACGCGCTTAATTGCCACGTCACCTGATCATGGCAGGCCTATAAGTAGAGGCATGATTTTACACAAGCTTCAGATACCGGTCACGCGCGCAAGGCACTCCCCCATACTGTTATGCTAAATGCAACGTCGAAGTTCCCTTTGAAAGGGAACTGGAGAGGCCTAGCAGTTTTACCCAAAAAGAGGAAAAGGAAGTCATACCTCTCTCCTTGTCCTGAATGGCTCCATGCAGATCCATCTGTGAGGGGGAAAAGAGTGAAAGTAGAACTATTGAAAAGTGAACAATCAAAGTGAAAAATCAACAGCCTGTTAAACTCAGGAAATCAAGAATCTCTGTGCTGAACACATGTGCATTTGATGCTTTTTGTCAATGCTTATTTTGTGCTTTCTGCGATAGTGTAACTTTTGGAAATATTGTTTGCGGTGAGGACTCTGACAACCTCCTCCAGCTAGTTAAAACAATTAGCACAAAGGGTCTGAATGCACAAGTCTACATACAGAGGGCAGAGCTGCTGAGTGGGATATTTAAAGCTGTCCAATTGAAATCTGGTGCTCTCCAGATCGATGCACAGTGCCACATCTCCACTATCATTGAAAAGTCAATGACACAACGCGCATGTGTTTCCTTCACACAACAGTGCTCCTCACAGTTGCAGTATCAGCACAGAAGTCACAAGGAAAATTCCATTTGTTTGTACTTCTGTTGCTGTACTGCAGGCTTCTGGCATGGCACATCTTCAGACCGCGGTGGAAGAAGGCCTAAACCTTCCGGAGTCCCCCTGCCTCAGGCCAATCCAAAGTCCGTCACAGTGTCCCTCTGCATTCAACACAGACTCTACCTGGGCGGCTGTGGCGCAGGTGGTAGAGCGGGTTATCCACTAATCGTAGGATTGGCAGGTTCGATTCCCGGGCTGGGTGACTCCACATGCTGAAGTGTCCTTGGGCAAGACACTGAACCTCAAGTTGCTCCCGATGGCAAGCTAGCGCCTTGCATGGCAGCTCTGCTACCATTGGTGTGTGAGTGTGTGAATGGGTTAATGAGACACAGTGTAAAGTGCTTTGGATAAAAGTGCTATATAAGTGCACATTTACCATTTACCTCAGGAAAAGTGCTCTGTGCAGGTAAAGTTTCTCACAGTTACAGTCTGGGAGAACTTCTGTGGATAGACACTGACCTGGGAAGCACCTCCACACCTCCACAAAATTTTCTTTGTGTGAATTTCCCTCCAATCTGATGCTCCAAGGAGAGAGGGCATAACTTTAAGGGCAGTCATTGCTTTCAGAGGAGGCTTAGCCCAGGATGCTCTTGGACATTATGTGGCCTACTGCAGGAGGTCTCCATGTGTCTGGGAGATGTATGATGAGAAGTGGAGTGACAGGAATGTCAGAAAAAAGCAAAATATGCCCAACTGCTGTGTTATACACACAAGACTGATTGCATTGTTAAAATTCAAATACTTTCACAAATTCAAGTATTTTTGTTCTAAGTGTTTAAGTTTTTAAAGGTACATTATTTGCATCAAAGGATATTTGATAGTTCACAGTAATTCAGTTTCACAAGTAAAATCGTTTTGGCTTAAATCTTAATTTATATTTATATTACGACTGTTATTCTCATAAGAACATATACAGAAACAAGTAAAAACACTTAGCTTGGAGTTCCTTGAAAGTTGAAAACACACAGTGGACAGGTAACAATTACGTGAATGCGACTATTTAATGTGATTTGTCGTTTGGATTTTACCTTGTTACTTCAACTGTATTTTTAAAATAAAAAAGACAGTCGGCAAAAACCGGCACAAACGATTTAGACCATTTCGGGTCAATTTGGAGCATGTGTAGGGCTGGTGACGTCATCTCATAGAAATTAATCCCTAATATATTAAAATCGAAAGCAGCACAAACTAAACTTTTATCAGCACAAACGATTGAGACTATTTTGAATGAACTTGGAGCATGGTCGGGTGACCCCAGAATGACCTATATATATCTTTTAATATCTCCGGAACCGAAGCAGCACAAACGAAAATTTTTACGGCACAAATGAAGCACAAATGATTGAGACTATTTTGGGTTAATTTGGAGAATGTGGGGGGCTGGTGACGTCACAGCATCATAATTAAATGCCTAATATTTTAAAAACGAAAGCAGCACAAATGAAACGTTTATCAGCACAAACCGGCACAAACGATTGAGACTATTTTGGGTTAATTTGGGGGGCTGGGTGACCCCAGAATGACCTATAAATAGTATTTTAATATCTCCAAATCCAAGCAGCACAAACAAAACTTTTATCAGCACAAACCAGCACAAACGAAGCACAAACAATTGAGACTATTTTGAATTAACTTGGAGCATGTGTGGGGCTGGTGACGTCACTGCACCATAATTAAATGTCTAATATTTTAAAAACGAAAGCAGCACAAACAAAACTTTTTACAGCACAAACCAGCACAAACGATTGAGACTATTTGGGGTTTATTCGGAGCATGTGGGGGGGCTGGGTGACCCCAGAATGACCTATAAATATTATTTTAATATCTCCAAATCCGAAGTAGCACAAACTAAACTTTTATCAGCACAAACAGGCACAAACGAAGCCCAAACGATTGAGACTATTTTGCTGACGTTTTGCGTTGGTGGGGGGGCCAACTTCACGCACGTTCTACTAGTCTTTGTTAGTCATTTCTGTAAACAGTCTCTTTTAAATGTGTCTTGTGATTGTGTTGTCTCAGTGTCCTTGCTCTTCTCTCTCTCATGTGCTGCCCTCTGCAGATGTTTGTGAGTATACACACTGCAGCTCATTTTCCTTCAGAAAAGCAAAATGAAAATGCACCAGGGAAATAATCTGACCTACTGAAAGCATATTACAATTAAGATTTGCTCATGCACATAAACATATGTACATGTGATGTATATAAATATTTGAGCCTTTTAACAATCACAGTGTTTTATTGAACATATTTTATGTTTACTATCTTAGATATTTGTGTGTGTGTGTGTGTGTGTGTACAGTTGTTCTGTGAGGTAGAGACAAAGAGAATGTGTCTCTCTCAAGCCAATGCTGATCTGGTTGAAGCAGCAGAAAAACTGGAGATCATCAGGAAAAAACTCACAGTAAGTCTCTGTCAGATCGTTGCTTTTTCTCTTTCTGTCTCTCTCTCTCCTTCTTTCTCTATCCCCTCTCTCCTCTCCTTCTCTCATTCTTTCTCTATCCCCTCTCTCCTCTCCCTCTCTCATTCTTTCTCTATCCCCACTCTCCCACCTCTCTCTCTCCTTTTCATCTATCCTCTCTGTCTCTCTCTTTCTCTCTCTCCTTCTTCCTCTATCCCCTCTGTCACTCCCCCCTCTCTCTGTCCTTCTCTCTCTCTCTCTCTCTCTCTCTCTCTCTCCCCCACCTTCTTCTTTCTCTATCCTCTCTCTCTCTTTCTCTCTTTCCTCTCTCTCTCACATTTTTTCTCTCTCCCCTCTCACTCTCTCTCTCTCTCTCTTCTCTCTCTCTCTCTCTATCTCTGTTGTTGTCTTTGTCAGTATAACAGTAGAGGTCAGACTGATTTTAAGACAGGCCTTGGTAAAATATAAGCTTACTTCATGATGATATGTTTATGTTCTAAACACTGTCTTTTAAAAATGATAAAGAAATCTTTCAAATGTGTTAGTCTTGAAAGACATCACATGAAATGTTTGTTCTACTCTGTTGTATGTTCTCATTCTGTTGGCAAATGTGTAAGAGACCTAACTGAAAGTGTATGTGTGTGTGTGTGTGTGTTCGTGTGTGTTTAGGAGTTGGACAGTAGCCTGGACACACTGACTGCAGCATTTCAAAAGGCCACCTCTGAGAAGCTGCGCTGTCAAGAGGAGGTGAATCGCACCAATAAAACCATCCAACTGGCCAACCGCCTAGTCAAGGGCCTGGAGGGTGTGTGTGTGTGTGTGTGTGTGTGTGTGTGTGTACATGGATTGTGTGTTGCATAACGGAATATACTATTTGGACATGCATTATAATTTTTTTTCAGTGTGGACCTATAGTGAGGGAAAAAAGTATTTGATCCCCTGCTGATTTTGTACGTTTGCCCACTGACAAAGAAATGATCAGTCTATAATTTTAATGGTAGATTTATTTGAACAATGAGAGACAGAATATAAAAAAAATCCAGAAAAACGCATATCAAAAATGTTATAAATTGATTTGCATTTTAATGAGGGAAATATGTATTTGACCCCTCTGCAAAACATGACTTAGTACTTGGTGGCAAAACCCTTGTTGGCAATCACAGAGGTCAGACGTTTCTTGTAGTTGGCCACCAGGTTTGCACACATCTCAGGAGGGATTTTGTCCCACTCTTCTCTGCAGATCTTCTCCAGGTCATTAAGGTTTCGAGGCTGATGTTTGGCAACTTGAACCTTCATCTCCCTCCACAGATTTTCTATGGGATTAAGGTCTGGAGACTGGCTAGGCCACTCCAGGACCTTAATGTGCTTCTTCTTGAGCCACTTCTTTGTTGCCTTGGCCGTGTGTTTTGGGTCATTATCATGCTGGAATACCCATCCACGACCCATTTTCAATGCCCTGGCTGAGGGAGGGAGGTTCTCACCCAAGATTTGACGGTACATGGTGAAGTTCCTGTCCCCTTAGCAGAAAAACACCCCCAAAGCATAATGATTCCACCTCCATGTTTGACGGTGGGGATGGTGTTCTTGGGGTCATAGGCAGCATTCCTCCTCCTCCAAACACGGCGAGTTGAGTTGATGCCGAAGAGCTCCATTTTGGTCTCATCTGACCACAACACTTTCACCCAGTTGTCCTCTGAATCATTCAGATGTTCATTGGCAAACTTCAGACAGGCATGTGTATGTGCTTTCTTGAGCATCGGACCTTGCGGGCGCTGCAGGATTTCAGTTTTTCACGGCGTAGTGTGTTACCAATTGTTTTCTTAGTGACTATGGTCGCATCTGCCTTGAGATCATTGACAAAATCCTCCCGTGTAGTTCTGGGCTGATTCCTCACTGTTCTCATGATCATTGCAACTCCACGAGGTGAAATCTTGCATGGAGCCCATGGCCGAGGGAGATCGACAGTTCTTTTGTGTTTCTTCCATTTGCGAATAATCGCACCAACTGTTGTCACCTTCTCACCAAGCTGCTTGGCAATGGTCTTGTATCCCATAAGGTCTACAATCTTGTCCCTGACATCCTTGGAGAGCTCTTTCTGGATTTTCTTGTTGTTTTTCTGTCTCTCACTGTTCAAATAAACCTTCCATTAAAATTATTTATTATTTCCATTTATTATTTCCATTTAAAATTATTTCCATTTAAATCATTTCTTTGTCAGTAGGCAAATGTACAAAATCAGCAGGGGATCAAATACGTTTGTCCCTCACTGTATATATCGATGTTGCAATGAGTGGAGTGCACATGTACTCTCCTCCACCTCTGTGTGTATGTGTGTGTGTGTGTGCGTGTGTTTCAGTCAGAGAAAGTCCGCTGGGCACACTCTGTAGCTCAGTAACAGGAGCAGGAAATGACTCTCTGTGGAGATGTTCTCCTCACGGCAGCCTTCATCTCCTATGCTGGCTCCTTTTCCAAAAGATACAGACACGAGCTCGTGCACAGCCTCTGGATGCCGTACCTATGCACACAGAAGGTGTGTGTCTGCGTAGTCGATTGTTCCAGTAGCTAAAATTGTTCGTTTTGAATGTAAGAACAGTGACCGGTGGTATAAAGATTAGGTATGGGAAGTGTAACACTTTGATATGATCACTGTTTGAGTTGTTAAAGTGCTGAGAACACTGTTTGGCAACTAGCAAGTATGGGCGCATTCAAAAAGAAGTGTTCTGTCTTTCTTTTAATAATATCCTCTTATATACTTTCTGTCTCCTTCAGGTTCCTGTTCCTATGACAGAGGGTCTGGATCCTATCTCCATGCTAACGGATGACGCTACGGTGGCTAAGTGGAACAATGAGGGTTTGCCTGGTGATAAGATGTCTACCCAGAATGCAACCATCCTGTTGAACTGCGAGAGGTGGCCTCTGCTCATTGACCCTCAACTGCAGGGCATCAAGTGGCTCAAGAGTCGCTACGGCAGCAGCCTCTGGGTTGTTGATTTGGGGCAGAAGGGGTGAGTGTGTGTTGCCGGGAGGGAAATCGTTATGACAGCATGCAAGGACAGTTATGCATTTCTGAATTCGTGTGTGCGTGTGTGTGTGTGTGTGTGCAGGTACGTTGATGTAATCGAGCAGGCAGTAGTAACAGGAGAGCCTGTATTGATTGAGAACCTAGAGGAGACTATTGACCCAATCATTGATCCATTGCTGGGTCGCCACACCATCAAAAAGGGCAGGTGAGGGATTACACACACACACACATACACTGCAGCTCACATATCACCACACATAGAGGGCACATTTTCTTGCACAAGCTGAGCACATTTCTCAAACTCGAAGGCAAAACTCTTGTCTGGTGAGCCGAGTCATCTTGCCTTTGCTGAGAAGCTTAAACGTGATGCTCCCTTAAAATTTCTCCGAAGCAAAGTACCATACAAGACAAGTCGTCTTCTAAATGAGATGGTACCGATACGCTGTTTATCCTGACCAATCACTCGGGAATAGTTCATTTATTTATTTTGTCGCATCTGTAATAACAGTGCAGTGCATGTCCAGTATCACGGTATCCTGTTTCCACATGGCTTTTAATCTTATAATCTTTTCACTATAATAAACAACCTTCTGCTAGACTGCAGCACTTTCTCTGTCTTGCACTCTCTGTAGGTATATAAAGGTGGGTGATAAGGAGTGTATATTCCACCCTAAGTTCCGGCTCATTCTGCATACTAAAATGGCCAACCCACACTATAAGCCGGAAATCCAGGCTCAGACCACGCTTATTAACTTCACCGTGACTCGGGACGGCCTGGAGGACCAGCTCCTTGCTGAGGTCGTTAACCTGGAAAGACCTGACCTCGAGCACCTCAAGGTGTGTGGATGAATGCATGTTTAGATGTTTTCTCAAGCGCCCAAGTAACCTGTGTGTCTTCCGTTTGCAGTCCGAGTTGACAAAGCAGCAGAACACGTTTAAAATCGAGCTAAAGCAGTTGGAGGACGAGCTGCTGACCCGACTCTCGGCCGCTGAAAGTAACTTCCTGGGTGACAACATGCTAGTGGAGAAACTGGAAAGCACCAAACACACAGCTGCCGAGATCGAGATGAAGGTGCTTTTAATCATGTGTAATCCAGTTCACTATATTTATAAAGGATCGGAAGTCTTTTGCTGGTACTTTACTGTGCATTGTACTGACTTGTGAGGTTCTCCCAAGAACATACATGCTTACACACATAAACTCGCATGCTTAATCACACCTAAGGGCAATTTAGAGTTGCCATTGCTTACAAAATGTTATCAAACCCCTATGAACACCATCAGCCTCTTAGTAACAGCTCATTTGCTTCAGTTTTGAGTAGTACAAGTTTTTAGTGCTCCAGTGTGTGTGCATTGTGCAGGTATTAGAGGCAAAGGTCAATGAGGTGAAGATAAATGAAGCTCGTGAGCACTACAGACCTGTGGCAGTACGAGCATCTCTCCTCTACTTTATCATCAACGACCTCAACAAGATCAACCCCATGTATCAGTTCTCCCTGAAGGTCTGTCCTCCTGCGCTCATGTATGTGTGTCTTATCGCAATGAATAAATGCAGAATTTCTTATCCTATTTTACGCTCTATTAAACAGGCCATACAGGATTTCGCAGCATTTTTTTTCTCATTGTTGTGGCCAAAAAGCTTTATTTTGCGGCTTTGTCAAAATTTGCACTGTAAATTTGTTGGTGTTTTTTTTTTTTTTAGCAGTAAACTACTTGAATTGGTGAAATTGCAATTGTATGGTCTTTCACAGTGATGTTTGTTGGTAAATGAGACCTTTTAGCCGTTTTCGTATTCGATGACGTCACATGGTGTGTCTTGGCCCAAATGTGCAGAAAATTGTAAGCGCTTTTGAAAAAGAAAAATTGCAAGCACCTTCGAATACTCATTGCTTGATTTAAGTGCATTTGTTTCCATGATCGCAGAATCACGAAAACTTGGAGGGAGCATTTAAAGGAAACATTCAGTGAAAATAAAATATCAAATTCACCCTGATTGTACTCGACGAGCTGCATGAGCACACATTTTGTCTGATGTCTCCTTATTTTGTTTCAATATTTTCGTCTAATATAATAATAATAATAATAATAATAATAATAATAAAATAATATTGATCTCAGCCCAAATGTTATGTATAAACACGCACAAACATTTATAATTGTGTAAATTATATTAACCCTGTTTTTAAAAAAAACAAACAATGTGGTAAATTAGCCACCCCGCTGGATTCAACGTTCATTCATAGCGACTAAGGCATAAAAGGAATGAGCTAAATTCGCTTCGTAGCTCCATAACCATTATTTCTTGGTTGCATTCGCGGTATTGATCACAACGGTCTTTAAGATGCACCCGTTTGTGTTTCCTGTCCGCAGGCTTTCGATGTGGTTTTCCGCAAGGCTGTGCAGAATGCCGAGGCGTGCGACAACGTTAAGACTCGCGTTAGCACGCTTATCAACTGCATAACCTTCTCCACCTTTAACTACATCAACAGAGGCCTGTTTGAGAGAGACAAGCTCACGTTTACAGCTCAGCTCACGTTTCAGGTAGCACACATGCCTATGCCTCTTTGCTAAATATAAGTGAAAGATTAAAACAAAAAAATTACCATATAATTGGTATTCATGGTTTGAGGGTGTAAATGTGAAGAGCACGAAGATCGCAGTTTATCGGCTAGCTAAGGGCTTCATTGTCGCTGCCTTCTCATAGTGTAAGAAGTGTGTTTAGGTGCTGAGGAGAACATTGTGTGAAATACTTCTAATGCGTTAATGAGGGACGCGCTGACCTGTCTATTTTACAACATATCTAAATGCCTATTATACGTTTGTCTCATATGTTTATACGGAGGAGTAAAAACCATGACGTTCATGTGTGTGAGAGTCGTGAAAGCTGTGTTTGTGTTGTGTTTGTGTTGTGTGGTATGTGTCGCCCAGTTGTTACTGATGTATAAGGAGATTGATATGCGAGAGCTGGATTTCCTCTTGCGCTTCAACATTGACCACAGTTACATCAGTCCTGTTGACTTCCTCTCCAACTCTGCGTGGAGCGCCATTAAGGTACTACCATTCAATTCAATTCAATTTGTATAGCACTTTTAACAATGCACATTGTCTCAAAGCAGCTTTGCAGAAACATATAAACACCGATTACAGATATTAAGTGTGTGGATTAATCTCAATTGAGCAAGCCGATGCTGATGGCAAGGAAAAGCTCCCTAAAATAATATGAGGAAGAAACCCTGAGAGGAACCAGACTCAGAAAGGAATCCGTCCTCATCTGGGTAACAACGGATAGTGTGAAAGTAAAAGAAAGTTCATTATGGTTTTATATGAAGTGTGTTTGTTGAAATAGTCTACTGTTCACTAAAGGAGTCCTGAGTGCAAAATTGTATGTGGTAATTGCAGTCTCAAGACCATAGCAGCATCCCAGCAACTACAGCGAGAATGTCCATGTGGAATTGAGGTCCAGAAACTTCACAATTCCAGCTTGTCATATCACCCTCAGGTTAAAGGACAATTAGTAACCAGACTGACCGGATGCAGTGTTCAGACATCTTTTTCAGAACGTGATCATCTTTTTACACACACCACAGTACAAGCACTGTCTAGTCTATGAGTGGGTAAGAGGATATACTCCAGGTGTTCAAGCTGCTTTGTTAGTTGTATTGAGAGCAGAATTTTCCACACATGGTGCAGTGATCTAACACAAAAACGTAGGGAAGATGAGTATTACCTCAAATCTTACCCTTGAAAAAGATCTGACAAAATATATCCCAGACTATTTACGCAGCATGACGTTGTTAGGTTGCTCAATAATGTATATGATGCGCTTCACAGTGGGATAAATCTGCTTGTAGCGTTTAATAATCTGTAACGGTCAGAACAAAGCACAATGTTTATTTGTGTTTGTCTTTCCGCAGACGATGAGTTTCGCAGACGAGTTCCGGGGGCTCGACCGAGACGTCGAGGGCTCTCCTAAACGCTGGAAGAAGGTGGTGGAGTCTGAGTGTCCTGAAAAAGAGAAGCTCCCACAGGAGTGGAAGAGCAAGAGCTCACTCCAGAAACTCATCCTCATGAGGGCTCTCCGTCCTGACCGCATGACCTATGCTCTCAGGTGTGTACGTGATATCAGTGCATAACTGGAGGGTGAATTGGGACTCTTTTTTTTTTTTTTTTTTTTTTTTTTATAGACGTGTAGTATTGGAAATGTATGTGTGTGTGTGTACAGGAACTTTGTAGAGGAGAAGTTGGGTGTGCAGTACACTGAGAGCAGGAAGATGGATTTCGCTAGGTCGTTTAAGGAAAGTGGTCCGGCCTCTCCTGTGTTCTTCATCCTGTCACCTGGAGTCGACCCGCTGAAAGACGTAGAGTCTCTCGGTAAAGCTGCGTGTTTACACTACCCTCTCCTCCCCGCTGTCTCATTTTCGCTGTAAAATAATACGTGTGTCACGGTACTCTGCCGTTCTCTGATCGTGTGTGTGAGAAGGTAAGAAGCTCGGCTTCACTATAGACCTTGGGAAGCTGCATAATGTCTCTCTCGGCCAAGGCCAGGAGGCTGTAGCAGAGCTAGCCATGGAGAAAGCTTCCCAAGAAGGTCACTGGGTTATACTACAGGTAACGTGCCTAGACATCCAAATGTTTGTGTCTTTCACATGCATGCTTATTAATACTTTAGTACCAGCAGCTCCAGATCTATTCCCGCATCCCTGATAACATGTGTTTGTATTCCATTTAGAACATCCACCTGGTTGCAAAGTGGCTAGGAAGTCTGGAGAAGCTTCTGGAACAATGCTGTGAGAGCAGTCACCCGGACTACCGAGTGTTTATGAGCGCAGAGCCAGCAGCCAGCCCTCAGGAACACATAATTCCTCAAGGAATTCTGGAGAATTCCGTCAAAATCACCAACGAGCCTCCAACCGGAATGCTGGCCAACCTGCATGCAGCACTGGATAATTTTGACCAAGTGAGAGAGCAAGAGAACATCAACTGTTACAAACACAGAAATGTTTCATAATGATACTTGTGTGTGTTAATATGTGTGTGTGTGTTTGTTAATGTGTGTGTAGGACATCCTGGACCAGTGTTCTCGTGAGCAGGAGTTTAAGACCATCCTGTTCTCCTTGTGTTATTTCCACGCGTGCGTTGCAGAGAGGAGGAAGTTCGGGCCTCAAGGCTGGAACCGCAAATATCCATTTAACACTGGAGACCTCACAATTTCCGTGAATGTTCTCTACAACTATCTGGAGGCCAACTCTCAGGTGTGTGTGTGTGTGTGTGTGTGTGTGTGTGTGTGTGTGTGTGTTTGTGATGGATGTACTGTAGACTATTTTTAAACCCACTCTATGCTTCCACCACCATATTATTTTGGTGGTGGACCTTTCTCAGAACTTGGTGTGTGTGTTTGCTAGTGTAGTACAGTGTATTAAGAGGACATTACATGCACAAGTATGTTAATACGTGATTGTGTCAGTATACATACTCCTAAGTGTGTGTAAAACACGTTCATTTGTTGTTGAGTTCTAGGTGCCGTGGGAAGATCTGCGCTATCTCTTCGGAGAGATTATGTACGGAGGACACATCACAGACGACTGGGACAGGAGACTGTGTAGGACGTATTTAGAGGAGTACATGCAGCCCAACCAGGTACACAATACACTCACCGCTGTAACACTGTCGGGGTACCAATAATTTCACAACAATTCATAGTGAAGCAGCCTCTGGAGAAAAGAACATCACTAACTCTCCTGTAATGTTTAGATTTAAAGCATTTCTAGAGGATCCTGGACATTTTCCTTTCTTAAGTTTCTGCATGTGGAGTCCTCTCTGATTTCGTCTACAGGTTTTCAGTAGGGATCAGATTCATGTTTTGCGGTCATTATCTTTTTCAAGATCCCTCTGGAGTCAGTTTAAGAGTCTGCCAAAAATATTCTGGCACTTAGTGAACTTTGTGATATGAATGAAAAAAAAAAAGATAATGTATTTAAATAAAAATCTAAATATTATTTGGTGGTGTAAATAATTATGCCATGTATGTATTGAGAGAATTTTTTTTAAAGGAGTGTTTATGAGAATGATGTTCAAAATAGTGATGGTGAAAGATTTGAATCATTGCGTGTAGAGTAATTTTGTTTTCTTGAAGGGTGCCGATAATTAAGGACTGTCGCTTCACAAGTCTAAACTTATGTTCTGCCGATGTGTGAAAGCTTTAATAAACCTTTTTTTTGCCCCACAGTTTGACAGGAAGTTGGCTTTAGCTCCTGGCTTTGTTGTTCCCTCCAACCTGGACTATGAGGGTTACCACGGCTTTATAGACGAGATGCTTCCCCATGAGAGCCCGGTGCATTATGGGCTTCACCCCAACGCTGAGATTGAGTTCCTGACGGTGACCTCCGACAACCTGTTCCACACCCTGCTCGAACTACAGACCAGAGACTCATCCATGGGCGAGGGAGCATCGCAGAGCACCGAGGAGAAGGTCCGCTCAAGGGCGGGGATTTAGTCTTGGCTGATATTCGTTAGTCCTTGTCGGATATAAAACTCATTATGACTACTGTACAAGATGAAGATTACAAACGTGTGCTGCTTGGTTTGATGCATGATTTGCTGTAAATAATGTGACCGCATTACAAGAAGTCAAGGCTTAATAAACGTTAATCGCAATCTGGCCATGTCTGCAAACACAAGGTTGCAGGTTGTGGCCACAGCTCAACAGTAGGTCACGTTATAGACAGTGAGCCATGGCAACTAGGTTGTCGTATTTCTAGAATCAGGAACTGTGGACATCAAGAAGCAGAAGAGCAGATGCTCATATAAACAATTTCAATGTCTCTTTGATGTTGTAGGTAAAGACAGTCTTGGATGACATTTTGGAGAAACTACCAGAGGAATACAACATGTCTGACCTCATGTCAAAAACGGCAGAGCGCACGCCGTACATTCTGGTGTGCTTCCAGGAATGTGAGCGCATGAACACGCTGGTCAACGAAATACGACGTTCATTAAAAGAGCTGGACCTGGGGCTAAAGGTGTGTGTGAGTGTGTGTGTGTATGTGTATGCATTTGTGTGAGTGTGTCTGTGTGTATGTGTATGTGTGTGTGATTGTATGTGTGTGTTTGGTAGGGCGAGTTGGCGATATCTTCAGAGATGGAGCAGCTACAGACAGCACTGTTCTTTGATAATGTTCCTGACACCTGGACTAAGCTCGCTTACCCCTCTACCTACACCCTAGCTCAGTGGTACCCCACAAACACATACACACACACACACACACACGTTTGTCTTACTATATTTGTAAGGACTCTCCACTGATATAATGATTAATATTTATTGACATATTTTACATAACCATAGTATTTACAGGCATGTTCTGGTAATCGGTTAAACAGTATACATGTAGACCCTATACATTTTTTTTTTTTAAGCTTTCTCACGTGAATCCCTTTGTCTAGTCCAAACCAAAGTAAAATCTCTGAGTGGTGTGTTGAAAATGGCAAGGCAGGAAAGGTTTACAGGAGTGTGAAGAAATGATGTAGAAATACTGTTTGTGGAGGTACGATGATGTGTTGCTGCGCTGTCGCGAGCTGGATAGTTGGACTCAGGATCTCTCTCTGCCGAGTGTTGTCTGGCTATCAGGTCTTTTCAACCCCCAGTCTTTCCTCACAGGTAACTCTCAGACACACTATCCACACAATCCCTTTCCATCACACACTAGAGGTATGCTGCATAACTCTTGTGTTGTAGCTGTGATGCAGAGCTTGGCACGGAAGAACGAGTGGCCGCTTGATAAGATGACTCTAACAGTGGACTTGACAAAGAAATTCAAGGAGGAGTTTACCCAGCCGGCAAGAGAGGGTGCTTATGTCTACGGACTCTACATGGAAGGTGCGAAATACACACAACCACCCAGTCAGAGCACAGACAGGCTGAGTCTGGCCAATCACAGTACAGGTAGAACAAAACCCTCCAATCATACAAGACATAAGCCAAAAGTGTCCATTCACAGGACAGATAGTGCAGATAGAGTAATATGGTCCAATCACAGGACGGATATCACAATGTTGTTTAATCACAGGACAGAGAGCAACGCTGTGCAATTACAGACAGATATAGCAACGCTGTCCAATCATGGGACAAATGGAGCAATGTTGTCTAATTATAGGACAGATACACCAATGCTGTCCAATCACATGACTGAGAGAGCAACACTAAACCAACCGTAGTTTGGTATTTTTAAATGAACACTGAATCAATTCTAAAACTGATTCAATAAATTGGGTGATGTCTGAAATCTCTGACACTGAGCTGAGTGTGTATTTCATGCCCTTACGCTGGTTTCCAGGTGCACGTTGGGATATCCAGAATGGGACAATCACGGAGGCACGGCTGAGAGAACTCACTCCCTGCATGCCTGTGATCGCGGTGCGAGCTGTCCCAAACGACCGGCAGGAAACACGCAACATCTACGAGTGTCCCGTCTACAAGACCAAACTGAGAACAAACACCTACGTCTGGACATTTACCCTGAAAAGCAGAGAGAGACCAGCCAAGTGGGTGCTTGCGGGCGTGGCTCTTCTGCTGAGCGTGTGAGGTACTAAGCGCTGTGTGAACGCAAAGTGTCACCTGCAAAAAAGACATGACTCCAAGACGGCACATTTTAACGCATTTTCTTGTTTATTTCTTTAAATAATTGCGTCTTTATCAACTCCTAATGTTCCCAATATACAGTGTAATATATAATACATACCAATATACTGCGTATATACGAGAGAAAAAAAAGGAAACATTCTAATCTGACAGTGTCTTCTGCGTTGTAGAAAATACACTAGCAAACATTTAAAAACCCATTAAAAACAATTGTGTGTCAACAGCACTAGATTTAAAAAGTGACACTGTACAGAAAAAGTTTTGCAGTGCTTGTGCAAAAAATTGCAAAGTTGTATAGCAATCGCACTCGGCTCATGCTTTATTAAGCCTCTGGTCCAGGATCAGTTTTCAGCATGGACAGGCGAGAGCTGATCTTAGACCAGTGGTTATGCTTTGAGATGTTTTGAGGCTTAGGCCTCAAAAACAAACATTCAGCAGCGTTTCCAATGGAAGCTTATAAAATCATGAAGACGAGCCATGTCCAACTCAAATCAGCGTCGCAAGAGAGAATTAAATAGAAGAAAAGGATTTTGTTCAGGTTTTTTTGTTCAGAGTTGACAATTTGGGTTCTAAAGATACATCAATACCAATATTAAAATTATTATTATTATTATTATTATTATTATTATTATTATTTTTATTATTTGAAACCAATATTCAATGTTGCAGTGTAGCTAAAATTAAGGTGTGAACGCAACATGACGTCTGACTGTAACTGTGACAGCAGTCAAGTCGCAAGCAGCTCAAATTTCTCATTTAACACCTCCAAACCTACTGTAGAGGCGAACAACCTCCTCATCACCATTGAGTCACACCAGTCATCATTTCATCAGTATTACTGAGAATAATCACTGTGCATTCGAGTCCTCCTGGGAAGTTTACGAGTTGGGAAGTCGTACAGTAATTACGGTACTCTGGTTGGAGCGAGATGGCGGCGTACCTTGTCTTTATTAACTACAAAAAAACTACAGCAAGGTTTTTAACTCTTCTACAAAGCAAAGGACAAAGAATGTGAATCAGCTGTGTTTTGCTTTTTTATGTTATTTAAAGCGTATCTATTATGGTTTTGAAACATGACTAATTTTGTTTTAAAGGTTTCATAGAATAGATTTACATGCATCCAAGATCAAAAACACTTTAATGTGCTCATAATTTAAATCGCAGCATTACTTTTCCCCCAGTGTCACAAACGACTCATTAAATGATCTGTTCTAAAGGATTCATTCTAAACTCCTCCTTTCAGAGAGCATACTCTGCTCTACTTGGTCAGATGTCCCAGTCTGTTGTGACTGGTCTACTGCTGTCAGCGAGCAGCCGATGAAGACCAGAGGCTGGGTTTTTGTTACAAAACTACGTAGGTTAGTACAGGAAGTAGGTCTGGAATTACTAACGACTAATTTCAGCTGTTCAGGAGTCATTCAAAAACAGCTTTATAACATACTACATGGAAGGTAATATTTGAAAAACCATAATAGGTGGACTTTAACTAATGTATGAAGCCACTGTACACTTTATCGTTACATATTCTATCGTAAATATACAGTAATATCATATTTTGTACAGGAAATTACTTTGTTTTATTGTCGATAAAAAAGCAAACACATAATAACTGAAATCAGCTTCTGAGACTAGTAAACATTCAATTTCAACAAATTTACCGTCGACTACAGACGTTGCATCCATGCACCGTGTTTTCTTACTGACATGCCGCCAACTCGGAAACTCAGAACTCAAAGAAAATCCAGAGTTTCCCCACTAGTAATTATGGATTTTTGTTGGCGTTCATGGTCAAACTTGTAAACATGAACATGAATGCACCATAAGTCTAATCTAGAGATCAAGCTAGACTGGTTAGTTAGCCGATATTAGGACTGAAAAAAGAATGTAAAAATAAATAAATAAATAAATAAATAAATACATACATAAATAAACGTCAAGCATGAAGGCAGTTTCTGAACATGGCTCATAATTTTAAAAGCTCCTTTTTGGAACTCTTACAGTGAGGAAAAAAGTATTTGATCCCCTGCTGATTTTGTACGTTTGCCAACTGTCAAAGAAATGATCAGACTGGCCGCTCCAGGACCTTAATGTGCTTCTTCTTGAGCCACTCCTTTGTTGCCTTGGCCATGTGTTTTGGGTCATTGTCATGCTGGAATACCCATCCACGACCCATTTTCAATGCCCTGGCTGAGGGAAGGAGGTTCTCACCCAAGATTTGATGGTACATGGCCCCGTCCATCGTCCTTTTGATGCAATGAAGTTGTCCTGTCCCCTTAGCAGAAAAACAGCCCCAAAGCATAATGTTTCCACCTCCATGTTTGACGGTGTGGATGGTGTTCCTTGGAGAGCTCTTTGGTCTTGGCCATGGTGGAGAGTTTGGAATCTGATAGATTAATGGCTTCTGTGGACAGGTGTCTTTTATACAGGTAACAAGCTGAGATTAGGAGCACTCCCTTTAAGAGTGTGCTTCTAATCTCAGCTTGTTACCTGTATAAAAGACACTTGGGAGCCAGAAATCTTTCTGATTGAGAGGGGGTCAAATACTTATTTCCCTCATTAAAATGCAAAACAATTTATAACATTTTTGACATGCCTTTTTCTGGATTTTCTTGTTGTTATTCTGTCTCTCACTGTTCAAATAAACCTACCATTAAAATTATAGACTGATCATTTCTTTGTCAGTGGGCAAACGTACAAAATCAGCAGGGGATCAAATGCTTCTTTACCTCACTGTATATATTCATCATAGAAGCTACAGAAATTTCTTTCCGTGGAAATGTTTACATCATATGTTTCGTTACATGCACCCTTTTAGTAATCTACCTTCTACTTACATCTCGTGTCTAAATCTCTACTCTATAGTGGGTGGTCCCTGTTAAGACATGCATATGAGTTTACGCTGAAACCCCCGGAAGACCGTTTTCAGTGCAGCGTAGAACACGCCTCACATTTTGCCTACACGCTGAGCAGATTACAATACATTAACGAGACTTAACTTTGGTTAAAACATGCAGGTCAGTATTAAATGTAAGATATGAGTTTGGGTTTATACTGTATGTCCGTGAATAAATGGATATGCAGGACAGCTCTACTGTCGAGATGGTCCTCTATTAGTTTTGCGTGTGGCTATGATTCACTAGATGGCAATATTGCATCGTTAGCTCCAAATGGCAGAGCTAATTTCAGATTGGTTATTATCTAGGAATGCAGCTACAGCAACAGATACTGTGTCACTTTAAAATCCAATTCCATAAACCTGTAAACATAAAACTTCATGTTTTACATGTTAATGGACGTGAATTTCTCTCCATGGCATACATGCTCTTACTCAATTAAACTGATCGTCTAAGATATTATATATATATATATATATATATATATATATATATATATATATATATATATATATATATAATTTATTTATTTTATTTTTTTAAGGAGAATTGACATGATTCAGAGTGAACAGTGTGACAGAATGAATCCTTGGTGCTGACAAAAAAAAAAGTAAAGAAATTTGCTCTATGAAGGAAAGACGTATGCACACTCCTACATTCTGAGCATATCCAGTGTTTGAGAACATTAATATAGGAATTACAGTGTCTTGCGAAAGTATTCGGCCCCCATGAACTTTTCAACCTTTTGCCACATTTCAGGCTTCAAACATAAAGATGTAAAATTTTTATTTTTTTGTGAAGAATCACCAACAAGTGGGACACAATTGTGAAGTGGAACGAAATCTATTGGATATTTTAAACTTTTTTAGCAAATAAAAAATTGAAAAGTGGTGCGTGCAAAATTATTCGGCCCCCTTTACTTTCAGTGCAGCAAACTCACCCCAGAAGTTCAGCGAGGATCTCTGAATGACGCAATGTTCTCCTAAATGACTGATGGTGATAAATAGAATCCACCTGTGTGTAATCAAGTCTCTGTATAAATGCACCTGCTCTGTGATAGTCTCAGGGTTCTGTTGAAAGCGCAGAGAGCATCATGAAGACCAAGGAACACATCAGGCAGGTCCGTAATACTGTTGTGGAGAAGTTTAAAGCCGGATTTGGATACAAAAAGATTTACCAAGCTTTAAACATCCCAAGGAGCACTGTGCAAGCGATCATTTTGAAATGGAAGGAGTATCAGACCACTGCAAATCTATCAAGACCTGGCCGTCCCTCTAAACTTTCAGCTCAGACAAGGAGAAGACTGATCAGAGATGCAGCCAAGAGGCCCATGATCACTCTGGATGAACTGCAGAGAACTACAGCTGAGGTGGGAGAGTCTGTCCATAGGACAACAATCAGTCGTACACTGCACAAATCTGGCCTTTATGGAAGAGTGGCAAGAAGAAAGCCATTTCTCAAAGATATCCATAAAAAGTCTTGTCTAAAGTTTGCCACAAGCCACCTGGGAGACACACTAAACATGTGGAAGAAGGTGCTCTGGTCAGATGAAACCAAAATCGAACTTTTTGCCCACAATGCAAAACAATATGTTTGGCGTAAAAGCAACACAACTCATCACCCTCAACGCACCATCCCCACTGTCAAACATGGTGGTGGCAGCATCATGGTTTGGGCCTGCTTTTCTTCAGCAGGGACAGGGAAGATGGTTAAAATTGAGGGGAAGGTGGATGCAGCCAAATACAGGACCATTCTGGATGAAAACCTGTTGGAGTCTGCAAAAGACCTGAAACTGGGATGGAGATTTATCTTGCAACAAGACAATGATCCCAAACATACAGCAAAATCTACAAAGGAATGGTTCAAAATAAACGTATCCAGGTGTTAGAATGGCCAAGTCAAAGTCCAGACCTGAATCCAATCGAGAATCTGTGGAAAGAGCTGAAAACTGCTGTTCACAAACGCTCTCCATCCAACCTCACTGAACTCGAGCTGTTTTGCAAGGAAGAATGGGCAAGAATTTCAGTCTCTCGATGTGCAAAACTGATAGAGACATACCCCAAGCGACTTGCAGCTGTAATCGCAGCAAATGGTGGCTCTACAAAGTATTAACGCAAGGGGGCCGAATAATTTTGCACGCCCCACTTTTAATTTTTTTATTAGTTAAAAAAGTTTTAAAAAATCCAATAGATTTCGTTCCACTTCACAATTGTGTCCCACTTGTTGGTGATTCTTCACAAAAAATAAAAATTTTATATCTTTGTTTGAAGCCTGAAATGTGGCAAAAGGTTGAAAAGTTCAAGGGGGCCGAATACTTTCGCAAGGCACTGTATACTAACCTGGGTATACATTACTCTTGGAAGGCAATAAATTCAAACAAATAAATAATAAAGCATGACAACCCGAGTGAACACATGATCACGCATGCAGCCCAATTCAGTGCAGAGATGCACCACTGAGTGTAAATGTAGATGTTAATAAAGATAATGGGGAAGGTGAGGCGGGCTGTGTCCAAACCTGAGACCTATTCACTGTACAGTGCACTGTTTTCAGGAGAAGATCCAAGGCTGTCTTTTAAACTCACAATTCACCTTGATGTGTATCATGTATAAATTGTGCCCTAGTGTCCAAGTACTCAGAATGCACTGCGTTGTTTGGTTTCACTGGAGCGAATATTGTGTTGTCTTTTACTAGTCATGTATTTGGTTCATAAAACAAGCCTAAGTAAAACAACCTATTGTGAATAGCAAGTTACCCAACATTAGGCCTCATTTATCAAGTAAATGGATTTTTTTGTAAATTGTCCGTATGAGGGTTTACACAAGAAATTCAATATGCAATTTGAAAATCCACATGTGCGTGTGTGTGTAAATTTACGCCTAAAGGGGCAGTCACACAAAATGCTAAATTTCTTCAGATACCGCTGCGAATATGAGTGGTAACCAAATATACATTTTTTGTTTAATTTATCCACACATCATGGATTCTAAAGTGTTATTGTTGCGACGGCGAGAAAAGCTGTGTGGTGTGACACCGCTATAATCAGTGCTTCCTCCATCTTACTGAACAGGTCATGCCATGATGTGTCAATCTTCTATTGGTCACGTGTCTTCATGTGATGCGAGTTCACCAATCTTGAACTGTGGAACGCAGCGAAACTTCTTTGCATGAGCTTGAGTGTCCGGTCTCCAGCATTCACCTGGATGAATGGAAGTCAATGGAACAAAATGTGCAGTATGACACTTATGTCTTTCAGACCTTACCCATCATCATTCATTTTGTGCACTTGAATTTTTACGGGTGTCACTACATGTAAATGAGCCGTATCAGGAACACGCTTTTCACAAAAATATTTAGTTTGGTTTGGCTTATGCAAATTTACTTTTTAAACATTTACACATTTACACGCAACTTTACTAAAATATTGATAAATGAGGCCCATTGTATGCGTCTGTCTGTCTCAGAGTGGACAAATAAAATTTTTTTCACAACTGTAAGCTCAAGTGTAAGCTCAGGCTTATTTTCTTGCGACACGTTTACTGTGTGAAGTTACATGATGCTGGTTTGCTCTGTTTCGTCAGTGTTTCTGGCCTCTCATTCATACCTGCTAATTAACCCGTGTAGCCAAAACAGATGTACTACCTCGGTTAATGTGTGTAGTGCAGCAGGTGGTGGGATTTGGAACGATTGTGTGCTCTGGAGGTTCGTCACATCACCGTAAACCATCTTACATTTAAACATGCAAATGAATACTTTTTGTTTTGTGAAAGTCAGTACGTAGTAGGTTTTATTTCCTTTCTCTGTTTATTATTTTTTTTAAATCCTTTTTCATCCCCAGGGCAGCTGTGTCTAGAAAATGAGTATTCCCAAACAGGAAATCTGATTTGTCCACTCCTGGTATGTGATGGAATGGAACTACTATTTTTTTTTTTATGTATGCAAACGTTTACTTCAATCACAGATTCTGTTCCCCATAACAGTGTTCTGTGTAGATTTAATAATCCCAATTTTTCCTCAAGATAGATCTTACTGCAGAACCAAAAGTCCATGGGGTGGAGCTGGCTGTGATCCAACTCCTCCTATAAGCCTAACTCCTAACCCACACAATGCTGTACAACACGTTGAACACACTTATCCAGCCTGAAGCACACCCTGGACTTTGTCTTGACTCCGCCCAGATAGGACGACTCGGATCAGGTCCGACTCCACCTCTTGGACTTTTTGTCCTACCGTGAGGAATACTTGTATTTTCCAGGCACTAGATGAGACCATTTCAAATGCAGCACGTGTATATACTCTGAGATGATATGGTTCTTGTCTGGATTCTATCCAAGTGAATCCTTCTCCTGAAATCCAGGGAAAATATTATATAAATCAACCATTTTCTCAACCAAAGGTCAGATTTGAGAAAAAAACAAAAAAACACTCATGCCCAAGTCATGTGATAAGCAACATGACATTTTGTTGTTGTTTTTTTTTTATAAACATGCGACGATAACAAAAACGACACGTTCTTCCCACCATGCAGCTCTTCTGTTGCTACGGTTGCATGTCCAGTGCGGCTGATTTTGCGTGTAGTCACACTGACGTTATACATTCAAAGTTTTTGTTTGTTCTTTTTTGTTTGTTTGTTTTTTACATCTGTGTGCTGGAGTCAGAAAGCCAAAAAAAGAAAGATTTGGAAGATAATTAACATATTGTACTTTGCATACAGTATTTCAGTGTTTTTCTCTCTCTCTCTCTCTCTCTCTCTCTCTCTCACTCTCTCTCACACACACACACACACACACACACACTTTCACTCCGTACCCTGAGTCTAGCGTGCGCTGGTTTCCAGTGCAAGAGGAAAATGATGACTCTGGCATCCTATTTCCAGATATGGTTATAATCAATTATAAACATGTTGTATTAATGTAGATATCTGTGATAACCTAATGCTGGTTCCCTGGAAGCCCGGGGTCAGAAAAGGGCCGGTGGAGTCCTGGCGTCATGTCCTTGTGAAGAACCGAATCAGGGAGGGATGTCTGTCTGATTGACAGCTGAAGAGTCCTCTGATGCTGTGAACTGGAGGGCTCCTTTTCCTGTGTCGGTCTTAGCTCCGCCTCCCACTCCGAGTCTTTTATCCTGCTCACATCAGAGGTTGTCTCCATGGTAGTGGGAAGTACGCAGTCTTTGGGTTTGTCTCTCTCAATAGGCTGATTTTCTAAATCTGGACTCTGCGAACACTAATAATAACAGAACATTTTTTATTTAGTACTTTTCAGTATGCCTAATGGATGTGTGTTTATTTAAAAAACAAAACAGATAACAATCTCCACTAGGGAACTAGTGTTAAGAGGGACAGTTAGGCTAAAGCTGTGTGTGTGTGTGTGTGTGTGTGTGTGTGTGTGTTACCTGTGTATGTACACCAGTAACAGGCTGCACTCTGATGGCTGGTTTGTGGTATTCAGGGCTTGAGGCTAAAGTGCTGTAGGCCGGAGGCCCCAGGGCACTCTGTCTCTGCAGCATCTGCAGGATGGCCTGAATGTCAGACGTCATCTGAATCTCCAGTCTACACACACACACACACACACACACAAAAGAATATTTCCATCTAACTGTCCAAGGCTTTTGGATTGTAAAAGCGCTGCCTGGAGCACAAAAAAAGCATCTCCCACAGAAATAACAATGCTGTTAGCTCTGAGTTCTTCCCTGTATTCAGATGCACTGCTTATCTGGATTAAGAGACATCATTATTAATAATAAAGATAAGACAGGATTTTGGATAGGCATGAAATGGAGGAGGCAGATTAAAAAATATGAAGAGCAGCGAACTTTTGCAACTTTTGGAACACATTTCATGTGGTCAGCACTTCTCTCAAAACAAACAGTTAATAATCACGAGTTACATTGCAGTGTTGAAATCTTGCCATTAGATATGGAAGTAAGGCACAGACACGAGTATCGATGGACAAGAGTACACTGAAGCAGCATTGTACGCATATATTAATTTCTTACACGACTGGATCTTGCCGTTGATGAAAACTGGCCGAGTACACAGCGTTTCTGCTTTAGACATAATTCTGGATGGATTTCTCTATTTTTGTTGTTCCTTTAGATTGGTACTAGACCCTGAATGCTGTGAAGAAATTTGGGGGAGGGTGTTGGGTCAAGAGAAAGCCTTTAGCAACATGATTTCAGATGTGATACTAAAGATGTCTCACTTAAGATGAGCATTTACCAAGGATAGATTCAATAAATAACTACAATTTACTTAACTACATGTTGACTATACTGAAATGCTAAATCTGCCTGATAAGTGTGTGGGTGTCAGATTATATAATGATTGACAGTGAAGAAAGTGTTGCTTTTTGTTTCAAGTCAAAATCGTTACAAGGTGTTTGTTTTTTCTTCTTCACATTTCTGAAGGTGTAGAGCTCACAGAAACATGCACCTGACTGCTGCCTCTCCATTTCCAGCTGTGTTAAAAATCTACAGTGATTCATTTATTTACATAGCATGTAGTTTACTTTCCTCACATTTGCCTGCCTACTCTCACACTAATTGAACAGATTCCTAACGTTTACACAATAGCTGGCGATTACCTCAACATAATCGAGCCACTCTGTACACTTCATTCCTTTCATCATATTCTTTAAGGACAATGCATGTCACAGCCATTGACCATTACCACATGTAAACAACTGCACTAAAATGGTGCATTAGCTAATACTAATCATGTAATACTTATTATGCTAGCTAGATACACTAGGAGTATACTGTGGGGCATCCTCAAACAGAAGGTGGAGGAGCACAAGGTCTCTAACATCCATCAGCTCAGTAATCACTGAGGAGTGGAAGAGGACTCCAGTGGCAACCTTTGAATCTCTGGTGAACTTAACTTAACTTAACCATGCTTAAGGCAGTGCTGGAAAATAATGGTGGCTACACAAAATATTGACACTTTGGGCCCAATTTGGACATTTTCACTTAGGGGTGTGCTCACTTTTGTTGCCAGCGGTTTAGACATGGCTGTGTGTTTAGTTATTTTGAGGGGACAGCAAATTTACACTGTTATACAAGCTGTACACTCACTACTTTACATTGTAGCAAGTGTCATTTCTTCAGTGTTTTCACATGAAAAGTAATAATAAATATTTACAAAAATGTGAGGGGTGTACTCACTTTTGTGAGATACTGTGTGTATATGTGTGTGTGTGTGTGTGTGTATATATATATATATATATATATACATATATATATATATATATATATATATATATATATATATATATATATATACACACACACACACTTATATACATACAAATATCACTTCCATGTGTCAACACCAGGGGGCATCAATTACAAGTAAGCCTCTCTCTTTCTCTCACCTGTTCAGGTGTTCCTGCAGCAAGTCCAGCCTGTGCTCCATTTCCCCGAATGTGATGTCACTGTCACAGTCAACTCCGCCCTCTCTCTCCTGAAATTTTGCCGAGTCATCAACGTTCCCACAAGACCATTTGTCAGCACACACATCTGGACACACACACACAGACAGGCCCAGGGCTGTTAATTACGGACAACAGCAAATAAGCAGGACAGTGATCATTAGCCAGATGCATGGAAAATGCACACACAACCTGGTGTGCATGTGTATACCTGCAAAACACCAGATACTTCATTACCTATAAATTAATTTCCTTTTTAGTATAACATAGACCTTCACTGCTTCACTGGGAATGAGGGAGAGTGAGAGAAAGCTTCTTATAGGGAGTATAATTGTGTGTGTGTGTGTGTGCACGCAGCTGCTCAGACAGACAGCTCTGAGTGATAATAACAGTGTTCAGCTCTTCCGGAGCTCAGCGCTCAGACACACTCATGTTTAAAAGTGTGCTGTGTATTTAACGCCTCCAAAAGCATTCATAAAGTCATAATGCGTTTGTGCAACCTTATATTTTGTCAAAAGCAACCACTTATTTGCATGCATCTTATACATTCTATAGGAGTGGTAATAAATTTGCTAAATATTTATGAGAGAAAGTATTGCACGCAAATATGGCTGTGATTGTGTACAGACATCCCTTCCCATTCTCTTCAAGGGTCCCAATATTTATGAATCTGACTGTGTGTATATGTGTGCTATGTTACCTTTATAAATCACTGCACAGTCTGTAACGTGGGGGTCTGGGAGCGTGTCCAGGTTGAGAGGGAGGGAATGGTCGAGTATCCCCAAGCCCAAATTTCTCTTTTCCTCTTTCTCATCTATCTCTTCCTCACCTCTCTTCTCATCCTCCTCCTCCTCTTCATCCTCCTCTCCCTGCAGTGTATCTCCGTCTCTCCCTCTGTCTCTCTCCACCACTCTGTGTCGACTCGGAGTTCCTGTAGGAAGACCGAGAGGAGAGGCAAAGGTGAAATACATCAAACATTCTCCTTAGAGATGTTCACATTAATCATGAAAAAGAGAGAGAAGCTTTCTTATGCAGAAATGGATAGAGGGATTAACTATAAATTCATTTAAGGACAGACAGTAGACCGCCCTCTATATGATGGCAATGCATGCTGCATTGTCGTCCAGCCCAAAACCCCCTCCCTCCCCGCACACACACACACACACCCTGAGTGCCACCATGGAAACTGGCTGAAAATAAAAGATAGAAGTGATGAAAGGATGAGGAGGGGGAGGAGAAAAGAAGAACAAAACTAGACAAAATCTGAAGAGCAAACTGTCTATGTGATTTAAAGATTGCTATGAAAGAGCAGGTTTTGTTTTTTCCATAGACTACAGGATGTGTTTTTTTGTCATCATTTCTGTATGGACTATTATGGATTCTGATTGATCAGTTATAGAAAATATATCAAAAATATGTATAAAAAATAGCTAGGACTTGTAATCAATGTGTATAACTCACTTCTGGATATGTTAATGAAGTGTATTCAATATGTAACCTGCATTTAGAAGTATTACTTAAAGCATATTCAAATAACTGTATGGGTCAAAAAGTATAATCTGTATGTATAATCCATAGTTGGAAGCAAAATCTAAAATCATTGAACAATGGTTGGTCAAGTTATATTCTGAGTGTGGGTTGAGTAGAGGAATTCTGTCCCTTACTGAACAGTAGGCCTAATTGCTTTCTGTGGCAAATCTAAAGCTATAGAAGACTTCCAACATGTGTGTTCTCCTAAGTGGGTAAAGTAAGAGCCTTTGTTTGTCTAAACTCAGCTTCACTTCTAAGTGTGTAAATTAGGTGCTATGGGGGTGTCTAAAGCAGATTCCCGCTGTAGAAGTAAATTGGGAGCTTGTGTTTATCTAAACGCAACTTCACTTTATGGTAGTAATTTGGACACATTCCAGAACTGGCTTTCTAAAACAGAGCCTCTTAAGATTGTAAATCAGTGACAAAAGAAAAGATAAGAATCAACAGAAAGGTACCAAGATGCGGCTATAGGATGAAATATGTGTCATGGTAAACAAACCCAGGTCTGGTAAAACTTTTAAAGAATATACAACTGGCACCACAAAGATAAGGTATCCTATGGACATGAATAATTAGTTAAAGCAGTGGAGATTGGTCAGTTCTAAAAAGAAACATTGAATGCCACACCTAGGAATTAGGTTTACTGTTTTGGGAAGTATATAAAGACATGTTTGTGTATGTACAAGTTGGACTCTCTGCAGACAGTCACACTTTGTTGGTTTCCAATAAAGTTGATTACGTTTGACATCTACTAAACTCTCTGTCTTAGAAGTTTTTTGACTTAGGCTAGAAAGGTTGATTTTATCCACAACATAGTAATGCTGAAAAGCTTTATTATTGTCCAAAAAAATACAGTCCGTGGAATGAGGGGAATGAAAGCAGGATGGGAAGACGTAGCTGGAGAGAAGTAGAGGTTTACCTGTAGAGGTCTTGCTTTTAAAGCAGGCTTTTGACCCGGCGTTGATCTCTTCCTGCTCCGAGTCACTCACTGCCGTGTACAGGTTCCCCTGGCGAACACCACTGAACTAGATAGAAAACGAAGTGACGGGATTCTCAAACTTCTACACATACACGAACTGTGTGCATGCGTGTGCAGTGAAGGACGTATAAGATATATTGTGGTGTGTGTTTACCTTGGCGTTCTCGTCACGCAGATTAAACGTGAGCTCCAGGTTGGACCAGAAGTAGTCACCGAACTCTGGGTACATATCCAACACCTCCAGCAGCTCCTCTCTATCGATGGTATGTAAGTCGCAGTAGCAGAGAGCTCGCACGTCTGCGATGGCTTTGCCCGGCTTGGCGTATAGATGGATCATCTCACCAAAGATATCATTTTTGCCTATGCCATTGAGAGAGAAGGATCATCCAGATTGATTTTAAATTGCAATAGTTCAATGCAAATGGATCGCATTCAAGTGGTGGACATTTAAGGATTTAAACAGGGTTTAATTCATCATGAAACTTATTGCCTTCACGTGATATTTAATTCTGGAACGTTTGACTTTGGTTTGAAAGATTCCTTTTCCACTTCTTCACTTTGGACCAGTCATCTTCTCTGACTAATATTTCTGAGTTACTTTTAGGTGGAAGTAAACTGCCGAATCTTGGCCTAAGGAATTTGTTTCAGACATGGGCTTATGATGAAGTGCTTGTTTTGTTACACTTTAGGATTCCTCACTGTACTGGACTGTGTAAATTATGTTGCTCTGCTCGTGTACACAGCGATGAGTAGAGAACTTATCACCGCTTAAGAACCTGAGAGCTGCCTGCCAAGATATTTATAGTCTGAGACATGATCAATGTTTCTGAGATCAGCGAGTGAGAGAAAAAGGTGATAAGACAAATATTATATCTGGCGTACCCGAGCCAAGTTATGGATGGACGTGAACTGGCAGAAAGGCCAAGACTTGGCATTTAATTTACGAATTTACATACACCAGACGTGCTCAATTTACCGTCAACATTACGATAACAAAACAAGTCTGAGTGAGTAATGTTAGTTCAGTTTGTTAGATGAGTTTCCAATAGCAGATTTTTGTGTAGCACATTATACACACCGAGGCAACTTAGGGCCAGATGTACTGAGCTGTTTGCTCGTTTTCAGGTGGAATTAACTGCATTCTTTGTGTTTTGTACAAACCTGGCATACAAGCATAAATACTAAATTTAAGCACTGAGCGAGAGGAAACACATAAAGCGCACTTCTTTCCCCTCAAACATAAGCACTTTAGGAAGGATCATGCAAAACAAATGTGTGGGTAAAAAAATGGTAAATGGCACACTTTAAGCAGAAAGTTTTCACGCCTCCTGAAACCAAGGGTACATTCAGATCATACATTTTCCTTGGAGAAGTTTACACACTTTTGCCAGGCAGCAGTGGGGATACTTCTGGAGTTTTACTCCATTCATTCTCACAAATATTATTGTGATAAAATGTGTTAATACTCGGGTACACTGTCTTTTAATACAGCTTCACTAGAGGAAGCTTTTGTGCAGATCTGGCAACTGATTTTTATTTTATTAACTCCTGAATGTCTCAGAAAAGCATAATCCTTATTCAACAGGACAGCTGGGCCTATGAGTCCATTGTGTTAGTTCGATACCCAATCCCTCATAATCTCTCAATTATTTAAAACATGTTAACATGAGCTGAAATGTTCACACATGCAGGATGCATGCAAACCTAACTGTTGAAGGTATCAGATTTACTTACATGGTTATCATTCTTCTGTGTAACAGGTTATTAAGAGGATTATCTACTTTTTTCGAGCATATAAATGGACTTCTGATTTAAATAAATTCTGTTTTCATTCTGCCTGAGCTCCCAGTCGGATTATTATTCGTTATTATAAATTATTGCTGTGAGTGTAAACATAGCTTATGATCATGAGGACAGGACAGAACGCTGAGGTTGTGGATGTAAATACACACTGGATCAGTGGCAGTAACTGCAATAACTGCAATAATTAAAATTTTCCTTGGACACTTTGTTATGAGTTCCTGCTGAGATGGACGTTTCCTGACCTGTGAGCACATGTATGCCGTAGAAGCTTATATCAGCAATTTTCTAAGTTTGTAGATTCATATTGCTGAGATTTGTGTGTGTGTGTGTGTGTGTGGGTGTGATACAGCGTCCTCTAGTTTCTTGCATGGCCTTATTATGTTGCTGCAGGCTTGTTTGGAGAAAGAGTAATGAGCTGTTTTAATTCAGCGTACTCTGCCCCACCTGTGTGTGTGTGTGTGTGTGTGTGTGTGTGTGTGTGTGTGTGTGTGTGTGTGTGTGTGTGTGTGTGTGTGTGTGTGTGTGTGTGTAAGAGAGATAAATATGGCTGCAAGTGAGCAAAGTAAAAAATAACCGCTGTCTCTCTGGCCACGCCCATAATTTTTAAACTGATGATACCAGATGCATAATGAATGGCTTCACAGGCCGCATCCTTCTCCTTCCTCTGTTTTTCTCCCCTGAAATATTCCTCTACTGTAGAACATTTTTAAATAAATCGTCTGTCATTCTGAGTGCCACCTGCGATATGAATTATAATCACAGTGAAATGCTGCCAAGCCTCGTCCTTTTCCCCAAATGAATGTGTCCCCCTTGCTCAAACTACCACCTGCCTTGTGAGTTGCCTTTTATGGAAAAAGAAGCAGAGCTCAGCAGCTCTGCTCTGGTCATTTCTGGGTCAAAAAAATATTGTGAAAAGATTAGCAAGTCCCCATGAAATCAAAATAGGAGTTTTGTGGTTTTTAGAATATGTTTGCCTTAAGGTTATCTCTAAGCTAGTGCGCTCCAAAACAATGACAAAATTCACATTTAGAAGATTTATGCGTTCAGAACTTACAGTCTCTCTCTACCACCAATTCGGATAGACAAGTTCAATGACATCATTCTGTACTTCTCATCAGCTTCTCATCAGATTTTCTGCCCAATCAAATGCTCTCTAGAATCTGAAGTGTCCCGACTCGAGCATTATAAAAATCACCTTTCCAAAGTTGCTGTTGTTTAACGAGATAAATCATATCAGCAAGCACGGGTCATTAGTGTGTCTTTGGCTGTTTGAATGTGTGCATTTTATTCAGTTATCTAACTGTAAGTTGGTTAAGAAGGAAATTGCTTGAATTCATTCACTTCCTATTTTTTAGCCCGTAGGCTGTAAGATAAGCTAAAGGCTATTGGCTATTTTAAAAAAGGGGAAGAGGCACTCTGACTGTTTCAGTGAAAATCATGTCAACACATTGTATAATGCTATATGTTTCAAGGCACTTCCCGGGGACTTTACAAGTAATAAACTAGTCAATTTTATTACCTGGAAATTGATTTTATTACCTGGAAAATGTGAATCACATTTTTATTTAAAAGGCATCTTTGAAATTATGGTATAATTACATGTCTAGAAATACATAAAAAATGTTTTACTTCAAGACACAAATAGTTAATATAGTTACTCAATTTATACATTTAAACATATGCAGTTTAGTGAAAAGTTTTGCATTACTCTCGGTTTCTGTGTTTAAATTATTATTTTATTTATTTTGGTCTCCAGACCTGATTTGAAGAAGGCAGAGTATGACGTTCTGTATTGTACATTTCTTTTCTTCTTTTGTTTTACCTTATGATATGACTTGTTTGTGAGAGTACTTTCTTTTCTCTTTAGACACACATAAAGAGAAGAGCTTCTCTTACACACCAGTCTTACACCCCTTTATTTGTCATGAAATAATGGGGAAACAGGCCACACCTGGCCATGAAACTGCTTATAAGCCAGTTCTCCAATTACTTTTGAGCCTGTGAAAATGGAGGGACTATGTATAAATGGCTTTGCAATATATTTGTTAAACCCCATGAATTAAAGCTGGAAATCTACACTTCGATCACATCTTCATTTCAAATCCATCGTGGTGGTGTACAGAGGCAAAAGTATGAAAATATGTATGGGCCGACTGTATATGCTTACTGTATATGTGGTTTAGTGACAGAGACCACAGTGACGTACCCTTCCTCTGCCAGTGTAACCAAATGTGTTCCTGGGAACACCCCAGTCATAGTGCAAGTAACAGAGCTCGAACTGAACTAGAAGTGTGAAAAAAACTCATAATTTAGACCTTTATTGTTTTTTTATTAGACCTTTGTTTTATTTTTTATAGACAGCTTAAATTAAACACAGAACGGTGTACAGTTCTAGCTTAGAAGTGTGAAGACAGTGTGCTATATAAGAGATATATGGATGCTCTGTGTCGTTTACTAGTGGAGAAAGCTGAATCCGGTAAGCTCTGTTTTCATTCAGATTGTTTTCATGGTCTGAAAGCTAAATAAGTGTAAGGTATGTCATCACTCTGCCTTTTTTTTAACAGTTTGTTTTTATTTCCACCTGAAATTAGCTATTTCTTCAGACTGACGTGTCATTGCATCATTGTTTCAACTCCTCTGGAGAAATCTGCTGTACCCTGAAGAGCTTTCGTTGGCTCAGTGTAAACTGAGGAGAGGATATGACCTGAGCTCAGGAGGTTTCTGTTACTTTCCGGTGTCATTTATTATAGACTAGGGTGTTAAAATTTTCAGTTTGAGTCTCAGGGGTGACATTTAGATACTTTGGAAACACAGTAGCAATTAAGATAGCACGTTAGGAACTGAGAGTGATTAAGGTTATGTATGAGGCAGTTTGAGAAAATGCATGCTGCTGCTGCTGTAGCTGAATTCTGGGAAATAGTCAAAGAACAACAACAACAAAACAGGTTTTTGCCAAAGCTGGATTTTCTGCCTATAAAATACTCGAATAAATCATCTAAATAATCACGTTTAAGAAACCATAAATACATCTCACTGAAAGTATGTGCAGACCTTTTTGCAAATATGTTGCTCAAGGTGTCAGTCAGTCTGCATAAAGCTGCCTAAGATGTAACTAGCTAAGTGTGTTGTTTTGTTCTCACACAGTGAAAGGTCACACTGTGGTTTATAATACCCACTGTCAAAATGCTATGCCATGCTAATGAACCGCATTCAGAAGGAAATCTCTAGATTAAACTTTCTCTCTTTTCACTTTTGGGTGTCACCAGACTTTAAAATGTAAGAATTTCTGAGTTACAGCTGAACCATGTTTCAGTTCAGGAAAGTCTGTATGTTTCAGACCTATATATAAATAGCAGAATGATTTCATAATTTGAAGGGATTTCCAGACAGCCACACATTTTGTCTTTAATAATTAGCAGAGTTTTCTTAACACCATGGATTGACTGACAGTTTAGTGAGTGCAGAGCTTAGACAGCAAATTTCTTCTATTACAGTAGTAGTAGTAGAATGGTTTTGTGTTTTTTCATCACCTTTCATCATCTCTATTTCCGGATCAAAATCAGCTATTGTCCGTATTTATCTTACAATGTAATCCATGTAATTTAGGAATTCTGATTATCAGCATCAGGTCAGAATTGGTTAATTAACCCTCAGGATATCAACTAGAACAGAACCGCCAAAGTAGTTTGTCAATGTACGACACCCCAGTGGCTATAAAGTCTTGACTGGTTAATTGGAGTTTATTGGAAAAAAAATTTGCCTAGTAAATTAAATGCATGAGGCAAAGTGATTTCCATCACTAATATTTGTATTACATTTGAACACATTTGTCACGGTTCTCCCGGAGTAACAGCGCTAACTGAGCGCTGTTGCGCACGCGCGGACTTCTTCCGGGGTGATGTCATGTTTCGCCCCCTCGCGTCATGTGTGACGTATGCGGAAGTGCCTGCAGCTGGAAGCTATTGCGGGCTAATGACTGTGTGGATATATACCGTGAGCCGTGCTTCACACTGAATGCGTTGAATACATGCGTTGAATATATGTATGTATGCCATGTATAGCTCGAGTGCGACTTTAGCGAGTCTTGGTTTCATGTCCTGTTTATGCCATAGCCTTAGCATTAGTGTTTGCGTTAGCCACACTCTTAGTTTAGTTTAGCTTAGCTTAGTTGTAGAGAGAGCCTTGTTTCTGTTTATTTTCATCACTTGTAAATAAACCTCACCGTTTGAACTGTGAATGCATCCTGCCTGCTTCCTGCCGTCACGCCACGTGACAACATTACATCATAGTACAATCTTTTTTTTTATTACTTTAAAATTTAACCTAATGGTGTACAGTTCGGAGGAGAATATCATATTTTTCCAAAGTGAAGCATTATGACCATGACTAATCGATATCAGTAATTAGATTATAAATTATGGTCATTATGTTCCGGTCATTCTGACTCAAGAGTAAAACCATAAAAAGAATAAAAGTATAATAAATATGAAGCACAAAGATAGTTTGATATGTGGCGTGACAGCAGGCAAGTAGGCAGGATGCAAACGCAAGTTCAAATGGAGATCTTTATTTATAGAAAATCAAACCAAACAGAAACAAGAAACGAAAAGCAAACAACAAACTAAGCTAGGCTATGCTACGAGCTAGGCTCACTTTGCTAAGGCTAATGCTAATGCTATGGCTATAACTAGAACAGGGCATGAAACTAGGACGCTCTATAAGCTCTAAACATGGCAAAACAACAGATACATAAATCGCTAAAACTGTTTATCGAACCGCACCATCTCGAGCATGGCTCACGATATATATATAGGTCTCTCAGTCATTAACCCGCAACCGTTAGCAGCTGCCGGCAATTCCCAAACACACGTGACCCAATGAACTATGACCCTTGACGAGGCGAGACGAAGACCTGACGTCAACCCGGAAGTGGTCCGCGCTCTTGTACAGGAGAATCATGACATAGTTGCTGTCACATTCACTCTTATTTGCAGTTAATTCAGGGAGAGGAATGGGTGTGGGTGTTGATAAATGTTGTTTTCGTTAATAATATCTCACATTAGGATATGGCGTATTGTGTAGTTTCAAAATCAGTAGCGTTATTGTATTGCTGTTAAATAAAATTGCGTTAGTGTTGTTTGTAATTGTAGGACTGAACAAAGCTTGACTCACCTAGAATGGCCACCACGATGTCGTCCTTCAGGATCTCTATTGATCCTCGGCCAAGGAAATAAAGGGCAGTGAGCACATCTCCGCAGTGTACCAAGGTATCGCCTGGTGGGGCGTGTGTTGTCTTAAAGCGCATAGCCAAAGCACGCAAACACCCTTTACTGGCCCCTCGGAACGCCTTACAGCCCTCCAGCAGAGACTGATTGAGATGTAGACAGATGTCTGCCTGCAAACACTCAGGAAATCCCTTCAATACCTGCAGAGGGTGAAAAAGAGTGAAGAGAGAGAGAGAGAGAGAGAGAGAGAGAGACATTCACATAGAAGAGAGAGAAAGAAAGAGTCAAAAACAAGTTAATGTATGTGCAGTGATGGGAAGGCTGAAATCAACATGCACCTGCTTTTGGCTCTACAATTAAAGACAGTCTGCAAGACGGAAGAAATTCAAGCCATAATTATAAGCTTTGGATTTGGATTGCTTTTACAGATGGAAGATGAGAGACACAGCACAGTTGCCATTTGCGTTGTCCTTTGGTTTTCAAAACTGTTCTCTTGTCTGTAGAAGGGTTGCTAGGTCTACTTGACAAAAACAGTCCAATTTGTATTCCATTGTAGGCACATATATTGTAATATTCAAAAGTAATCAGACCACAAAAAAAAAGTTAATTTCTTCTTTTAATGGCTTACGTAAATAGCTAGTTTTCACTGAGGTATTCCTTGTATTATAACATTAATCACCATAAATAATGAGAATGAGTTTGCAAATTCACTGACACACAATGTAATACAATCATAAAGTGCGATACCGAGCTAATGTTGAGAACACAATATGGCCAAAAGTTTGTGGACACCTGACCATCACACTTGTGCTGTATGTGCTTGATGAACATCCCATCTCTTCTGGGAAGGCTTTCCACTATATTTTGCAGCATGGGTGTGTTCATTAGTGAGGTCAGGCACTGATGTTGAGGAGGTCTGGGGTAAAGTCCAGTTCATCCCAAATGTGTTCAGTGGGGTTGTGGGGGTCAGGGCTCTGTGCAGGACACTCAAGTTCATCCACTCCAACCTTAACATGCCACATCTTCATGCTGGAACAGGTTTCAGCCTCTTAGTTCCAGTGAAGGGAACTTTTAAAGCTACAGCACACAAAGACATTCTATACAATTTTGTGTTTCAACTTTCTGGTAAGAATTTGGGGAAGAACCACATATGGGTGTGATGGCCAGGTGTCCACTTTTCTCCATATAGTGTATATATACAGTGCTGTGGAAAAATATTTGCCCCCATCCTGATTTCTTCTGTTTTTGTGTAAATCTCATTCGAAATAGTTTTAGATCTTCAAACAAAATACAAGATAAAACAAAGGCAACCTGAGTAAACACACAATACAGTTTTTATTTATTTATTTACTGACACAAACAAGTTATCCAACACCTATCAGCCATGTGAAAAACTAATCGCCCCTTTAAACTTAAAATCCTTTAGCAGCAAATACTGCAACCAAACGCTTACAATAGCTGGAGACCAGTTATTTCTAAGACTAGGATTTACTCCTATTCTTTGGATCAATGTCTTGCTGCATAATCCAGTTTCACTTGAGTTTCAACTTTTGGACTGAAGACTAGACTGAAGACCTTTAGGATTTTCTGGTAGAGAGAATTCATGTTTCCCTTAATTATTGCAAGTTGCCCAGGCCCTGAAGCAGCAAAGCATCCCCACACCATCACACTGCCACCACCAGGCTTGACCGTAGGTATGATGTTCTTTTTGTGGAATTCTGTGTTTGGTTTACACCAGATGTAACGGGACCCCTGTCTTACAAATAGTTCCACTTTCGACTCATCAATCGACAGAATATTCTCCCAAAAGTTTTGAGGATCATCAAGGTGTGTTTAGACGAGCCTTAATGTTCTTCTGTGTTAGCAGTGGTTTTCACCTTGCCACACTTCCATGGATGCCATTTTTGCCCAGTGTCTTTCTGATAGTGGAGTCATGAACATTGAGCTTTATTGAGAGAGGCCTGTACTGTAGGTCCTTTGATGTTGTCCTTGGCTCTTTTCTGACTTGCTGGATGAGTAGTTGCTTCGCTCTTGGAGCAATTTTGGAAGGTCGTCACTTCAACGAAGGTTCTCTATTGTGTCGAGTTTTTCCATTTGGAGATAATCACTGTGGTTTTTTGGAGTCCCAGAGCCTTTGAAATGGCTTTGTAACCCTTCCTAGACTGATGATTTCAATCACCTTCTTCCTCATCATTTCTGGAATTTCTTTCAACGTTGGCATAGTGTGTTAATGGGTAAGAACTTTTAACCAACATGCTGTTGAAAAAGTTCTATTTAAAGTGTTGATTTGATTGAACAGGGTTTGCAGTAATCAGGCCTGGTTACATCTAGTCCAGCTGAACCCCATTATGAATGCAGTTTCATAGATTTGGGGAATTAGTAACTATGGGGAAAAATAAATTTTCACACAGGCCCAGTTGGTATTGGATAACTTTTTGGTTTCAGTAAATAACATTATCTTTTAAAACTGCATTTTGTGTTTATTCAGGCTGCCTTTGTTTTACCTTAGATTTTATTTTAATTTTTGAAACAATTTAGTATGATATATACACAAACAGAGAAGAAATCAGCATGGTGCAAAATACTTTGCCACAGCAGTCTACATAGATATAATAAACCTTATGTGTGGAAAACACTCCCAACTTTCAGCCAAAAATATGAACCCACTGTGGCAGTTCAAAAATAGCCCAGTGTTAGCAGGAAAACTGCAGACCTGTCAAAACTGGTATTAAAATAAAAATCAGTTGCATATATAAAAATACATGCTGACAAAAGAAAATAATAAAATCTGTAAAATAGTCCTTGGGAAAAAAGTAAGGGTTTAACAAAAATGAGGGTAAACTTACCTGTGAAACAGCTTTGAGACTACAACTCCATTTTAAAACAAACGAGCAATCATTCCATGCTTAAAACATCCAACAAAATCACTTGAACTAAATTAACAAACTGGTTAAGGTCTGAAATAACCTCTTGCTAAACTGACATCAAGATCATTTTAAAGACCTGAGGACTCCTTTGCAGTGACAGAAAGACCAAAGAGGAGATTTGGAAAGGAAAGGGTTAACAGCATTTGGCAAGTGCAGCTGTCAGTAGAGAGCTCAGTTTGGCAGTGCAAAAAGCACCAGGCTGGCTCTGATGCTCCAACTCGCCCTCTTAACAAAGCATCCACTTAAACAACAGTGTTTATCTGAAGCCGCTGCTGATGATGTGCACAAATCACTTCATAGATCCACTGTTTATTACGGTTACGAGTCTATTAGGATGCTATTACGCATGCATAACAACCTTTACAGAGCGAAAGAACATCGGCATTACTTCAATTAATCTAGCCTTATGAATGAATAACATGAACCAAGCATTTTAATCTTGGAATTAGTTGTTATTAGTCATGAGTTATTTGTACCTCCTGTTCTTACCAAAGGATTGAAATCCAAGTGAAGCAGATAAGAGAGAGACAGAAACACATCAGCGTAAAACACATAACCTCGCAATCTAATCACAGCAGAAGTTAAGACATGATCATGTTTTACATCAACCCTACATTGGAAGACTGACATAACACTCTCACAAACTAATAATCTTTAATGAGCTTACTTAATTGTAATGATCACTACTCATAAGATCCAGTCATTAATGAGTCAAGGAAGACGTCATATCTATCCTGAGTTGCCATGACAGTATACCGTCAAACTCATCATGTTCACTATAGTAATGTTTGATACCAAGGGAGCTCATTCATGTTTGTGCATTGATATAAAAATATATGTATTTGTTACATATATATATATATATATATATATATATATATATATATATATATATATATATATATATATATATATATATATATATATATATATATAATTATTATTATTTTTTACAGTCTGTATCACTGTGTCTGTACCCACAGCACAGTTATTGTGATTATGTTTAATCACATTTTATTGGCTATCAGCTGCTACAATGACAGATAGGCTTAACCAATCAGGATCATTCACAGCTCAGGGATATTAAAGTCACCGCAAAGGAAGAACCAGTAGAACTTCTACTGTAGTGGGAATAAAATAGATAGATCTGATTGTATAAGATAAAATGAAAATTTTCCCTATTACTATTATATTATTTTCATTATTTTCACTGGAACTGAAAATAAAGCTATTTTATGTTCAATAAAAATCAATTATACTTATCATTATAATTGTACAGATCAGTGACTTTTTTAAAGCATATTTCCTCACCCTACCCTGATATTAATTCTTGGCAATGCACTGAGTTAAGCTGTCATGGCAACAAAGGATATAGTGACAAGTAAAATATTCTCCTGTCTTACTTCATCATTTAGATTAGCTAAACAAATTGATGCGTCTCCATTGTAGCTAATATATTCAGGATTAACAATAGTATTAGTATCAAGAATGCCAAATTCATATCAATTATTCAGAATTCAAATGTCTTCTCACCAATCAAGAGTGATCTAGAGATATAAAAAAGAAGTGGACACACATTAATACCCAGGTGCACACACACACACACACACACACACACACACACACACACACACACACACACACGAGTTCCTATACCATGTTCATGTCAATGCCGTTGGTGTAGGTCCAGGCGTGTTGGAAGTACTCCTCCAGTCTCTGGCGCAGTGGGTTGGGGATCTGGTGGAAGCGGATGAACTCCTTGACGCGGAGCATCTGCAGATGATATCGTGCCGTTCCCGAGTACAGACGCTGGATGATGGCCGAAACGTTCCCGAAGATGCTGGCGTACATCAGGGCTGGGGTCAAAGATCAAAGGAAAGGGGTTCAGCATATTTCAAGAGGACAATCTGAAGTAAACTCTAGAATTATTGGCACCCTTCAAGAGAAAGTAATGGATATAATGTCCAGAACTGAAAAAACATTCTCAATTCTTCGTATATATTTGTATATTTATTATTCATGAATTACACCTACATCAAAATGGTTTATTTCAAAAACAGACTGCTATGATGATTTCATGGAAATTTGCTACTCACATCCGATGAGCATGACGCAGATGGAGAAGATCTTTTCCGAGTTAGTGTTAGGCGAGACGTTCCCAAAACCGACGCTCGTCAGGCTGCTGAATGTGAAATACAGCGCCGTCACATACTTGTCCTTGATCGACGGGCCCGAGGAGGGGTCGCTGTAGTTGTACTGCTTTCCGATGGACATGCCGAGGTTGTCGAGCCAGCCGATGGTGTGCTCCAGATAGGGTTTCTCTACGTTGCCAATGGCGTACCAGATACATGCCAGCCAGTGAGCGATCAGCGCAAAGATGCACATTAGCAGCATGAGCACAGCAGCGCCATACTCGGAGTAACGGTCTAGCTTACGAGCCACACGCACCAACCGCAGCAGCCGGGCCGTCTTCAACAGACCAATCAGAGTTGTGGTCTGGTGGAGAGAGAGATAGAGAGAGAGAATAAGGAATAAGGACATTGTGTGTGATGCTATTATAGGAGAATAATCAACAAGAGTGTGCTGGGATATAGTGGAGTTACAATTGTTTTTTACCACTTCTACTACACCAATTGCTTTATTTTTTTTTATTAAAGAATGACTTTTGAAGTTGTGAAGTGTTCATGCATTCCTTCACCAGTCTTTTTTCTCTCTGTTTGAGGAAATTAGAAAAAAATGGCATTGTGGTTATTTTATTATTATTTTTTTGTATAGAGAAACACAAAGTGTAAACCCCTCTGTCCTGAAGACTTTCCTGTATCATAAAACTTTGCCCTTGTCTTTTACAAAGACACTGGAGATTCCAAAAATTCCAAAAATGTTGGGAAAACCTCACCATATAGACATTATACACTTTTTGAATCCTATTACACCGAGTGTCCACCATACACATCCCTGTGTAGGCTGTTGCTATAGAAATAATACCATATTAGTTAAACCTTTGATTTGCAGCTAATCTGCTGTTATAATATATGATATATAATATTAAACTCTGATAGGTCAAATGTGGTATTTAAGAGCAGAGAAAATAATAAACCTGGATCTGAATTCAGACGATGGTTAAGCATGGTCTGTATATTTACACAGTGTGTTCAATGACCCAAAATTGAGAGCTGGTGCATTTGACCATTTAACAGAATAATAAACACTTATTCAAGAGCAGTGTTCACTACATCAACATTTATTCTAGCAAGCGTCAGCTGTTCTAAAGATCAGAGCACATGTAACACTTGGGCTGCATTTTCTTTTAAACACAAGGTTGTGTTATGATGTGTTCCATCATGACAGCTGACTTTGTAGCTCGAGCTAAATAAAAGATATATTATATATATATATATATATATATATATATATATATATATATATATATATATATATATACCTATCAGAATCACATAATGCTGAGGACCGTTTTGAAAACTCGTGCTATTGTCAGGACAGTAATGTAAATATTTTTCCCCTAACCTAATCTAAACTGAGTGTGATTTTGATGTTTGATAAAACTTCACCACTGTTATGTGACTACACCCGAATGCACCGTCATGACGTTTTAAAATGCGTCAGAACAGAAAGAGCGAAAACACAACAAACGGTCTTTATGATGTCTGGTTCAAATAAGCCTTTGTGTAAGATTCATGTAGCTGATTGGTCATGTATACTTATTGTGAGATTTAAAATCTTTAAAAATTCAAGTTAAATGGTGCTACTATGCAGGAACATCCGCATTACATTTAAAAGTGCGCCCTCCATTTTAAAAAGTTGTTTTTCTAACCTGTTGCTTTGTCACAGAGTATTGAAATAGGTACCCTGCTGAAAAAAAAACAAAAGAAACAATAGAAACTCTCATAATATTTGTAATGGTTTTAATGGTTATAATGAGTTACTGAGTGAAGATCATGTTTGATCAACTCACCACCAATGTGTGACTGAATTGTGTGGGAATTGTATTGGATTTAATGGAAACTGTAATGGTCCATATGGGTCTCTACTGGTAATTCATTGCCTTCTATTGGTGGCATGTTATGTCTAGTGGATACCATTAAGGACCAGTAATGATAATGGTTTTAATGGTTAGCTGATATTTTGTAGTGGTATTTTTTCAGAAGGGTAGTATCTAAAGTGACAATATAAATCACAATGGGAGATGTTTCTCACCTCCTCTGATCCCGATCCGAATATGAGGAGGTCAAAGGGAATGGCGGCCACCATGTCGATGAGGAACCAGCCTTTAAAGTAGTGCACGGCGATCTTGGCCGGGTGGCTGACCACTTCGTCGTTGGCGTTGACGTATGTGGTGCGGAAGTTGATGAGGATGTCGACGATGAACATGATGTCCACGATGAGGTCAACCACGTTGAGTGGGTTACACGAGTAGCCACACACACGCCTTTTCTTCTCCTCGGGGTCGTTGAGCAGGAAGGCGGCGCTGTACGGCGTGAAGATGGCCGTGTAAATGACCAGCAGCAGGATCAGCCAGTCCCACACGGCCTTGAAAGGGCTGTAGTGCAGGATCGTGAACTTGTCGATGCGCTGTGTCTGTAGCTTGTACTCAGGAAGTACATCGGCACCCAAAGACAGCACCTAAGGAAGAGAGGGTGTACGTGTTGAATGAGGTTGAGTATTTTCCTGTAACACGTACGAAAGTGTATCATTACTTTTATAATTCCTGTGAAGAACAACACATCAGACAGTCTGCACAGGATTTTGTGGAATTTATTTTGCTGTGGCTTTTTTTTTCCAGAATTTGCGATGCAATTTGCAGAATTTTTTGTGCTGAAAACGACTTGAATTGGCAAAATCGCAATTGCACAAAATTGTTTTGCACAGTCTTTTGCAGTGATGTTTGTTGGTAAATGAGCTGTACCTTTTAGGTGTACTCGTGTTTGACGCATGTGAATGGAAAAGGGCTTCAGCTGAATGTGCGTTGTGATGATGTCACATGACGCGTCTTAGCCCAAATCTGTGATCTATTAATTCATTTCTGCGATCGCAAAATCTTGTAGGCACTGATCAGACTTTTTATCCATGTACAGGTGCATTTCTTTTTGTGGAACATTTGAGATAGTACTTGCTGCAGAAACAAAAGTCCAGGTTGTGGAGCTGGATCTGATCTCTTATAAGCCTAAACCCTAAGCTCTAACCCACAAAATACTGGTAAATATACTTAACACACTTATCCAACCAGAAACACACTCTACCGCTGAACTTTTGCCTCACCTCCGCCCAGCTCTGCCCAGGTAGGAGGAGCTGGATCAGGGATGACTCCACCCCATGCATTTTTTTTTACTGCAGCAAGTGTACTTCAGAGAAACAAATCAGTTCCTGTAAACACTGATGTTATAGCAGCTATACACAGTCTGCCTCTCTTTCATTCTTGTTTAAAAGACAAAAACACAGAACTTGTCAAGCACAAAGCAAAGACTTTCTCATGTCAGAAATCTGACAGTTCCATTTTACACTTTTTTTTTGCGTTTTTTGGCCCTTTCAAAGCACTAAAGTATAAATTAAAAAAAAATATTTTAAATTATGTCTATACGTGTGCGCAAAATTTGTGTAGACTATTGTGTGTGTTTGTGTGAGAGCTGTCCTGCAGCCTATTTTTCCCCAGACACTTCGGATTAGTTGTGCAGAGAGCCTTTTTGGTTGTGCACTTAGAGTCTGACGGTGTGTGTCTGTGTGTGTGAATGTGGGAAAGGATCCTTCAGGCAACCCCAGTGTTGTGGAGATAATTACCAGAGCCATTGTGTCCTCTCAGCGACCGAGACAGAGGGAGGGAAAAGAGACGGAGTGGGAGAGAAAGAGAGATGGAGACAGACAGACAGACAGCGATCCTGAAGGCACAGCAATTACTGCCACAGAAAGCAGGAGGAAACTGTCAGGAGTAGAATCAAACTCGCATTGCGCCTTTCTCGCCTTCTCTCTCGCGCTCCCTGATGCATCTGTAGACTTCGGCGGCTTGGGGTCAGAGGTTATGCTTAAAATAGCTCTTCCAGCTGCTGAACAGGAAGCATAATCGAGTAATTATGCACGTGAAATTTCAGGAGGCTTACCGGCTAGATCCAATCAAAGTTTTTTTTTTTCACTGCATGTATAGCATAACTGAACATCTCTTTAAATCATGATAGATCTCACTTGAATCGTAACAATGATTGAAAATAAAATGGTGTTTCCTAGTTACCAGATCAGAAAACAAGGTTTAAAGAGTATGCTTCATTGAGGGCTGTATTCACTTATGTTTAATTGATATGTGTGGAAGGTTCTATATATTCTTAACATGATTTTCTGTTCTGATTCAACAACAAAACAGGCACTTTAAAACAACTGCCACAGTTTGGAACACGACTGCACAAAACTCTTGCACATAAGCAAGAGAAGCAAAACGCAATACGGTTGTGATAGAAGTAGACAAGGTTTGTTCATTCAACATTCGTACATTAATGCTCAGTAAGCCTGTAAACGTTATCCTGATTGAAGTCTAAGTGGGTCCGGAGTGGAGCCTATCCCAGGAACACACCTTGAATGGGATGCCAGTCCTTCACAGGGCACTGCACACAGTCACACACTAATTCACACCTACGGGCAATTTAGATATAGGTTTACCAGTCCAGCTGCCTGCATGTTTATGGAATGTGGGAGCAAACCGGAGAACCCAGAGGAAGCCCACAGACACACGACAACAAACCGGAGGAAACCCGCGAAGCACAGGGAAAACATGCAAGCTCTGGATTTGAACCCCCAACCACATAGGTGGGAGTCAAAGGTCCTAAATTCTAATAACAATAATATAGAATTGGGCCACACTAAGAAAATCTATATTAGTCAATAAATGAGATGTGCATCTGTTATTCTGCACAATCTCTTGAACATGCAAACTCCTGAGCAGCAGTACATTCTGAATACTGAACAATGTTTGCACTTTTGTAATTAACTCCTCACTGTTAACTCAACTCTGAATACTCTGAATACACAATTTAGTGTGCATTATATGATCACTGTGTGTGAGGTTGCAGGACCGGCAGCATTCCTAATGTGGATAAATAGAGTATTAGGACTTTAATAATTAAGCAAAATAACTCTAAACCCAATATGGATCTGTTATAGTGTGTGTGCGCACATGTGTGTGTATGTATGTATGTATGTGTGTGTGTGTGTGTGTGTGTGTGTTGTTTTTACATTTTCAGTGTTATTTGTTTTGTATCTAGTGGAGTGTTACTGTCTTGTCTCTGTGCTAATGAATCCAACATTGTAAATGATTGTACATGACAACTCAGTGTATTTAACTCCTGCTTTGAGAGTTTGCGTATACACACACAACACACACTCTCTCTCCTCATCTGGTAATAAACACTAGAATGTGGCCATTTGGGAACGTTTCCCCTTCATTTCAGCAAATCTGAGCACCTAATGCTAACTGCAGCCATCTTCATGAGATTTAACCTAGTCATCTGGTGTAAACGTTTCACTCCTTAAAGGGTCGTATTTTATATTAGCAGGGTGTGCGTGTGATAGAGAGAATTACATTCAGCACAGTGCTTATCTATTTAGGCAGCCTCCAAGCATCAGGTCCTGAGGTGTAGTTTAACAAGTGTCCAACTCTTGGGCTTCAATAAAAATGTTACGAGAGATGAAACTGGCCATCTGTGTGTGATAAATGCCATCTGCTTAGTTACAGTCCGACAACGTTTGAGAAAACAAACAATCACGGAACACGTTAAGGATGACGATGAAACAGGGAGCTGACAAAATGACGGTCTGGGAGAGAGATTAACAACGTGAAATGTGTTTGTGTCTGATAGTTTATTTAAAGCCTTTTGATTCTGGTAATCCGAAGACATGTCAAGAGTGTGTGTGGATTAGAGTGTATTCTAAAGACCTTTGTGTTTGAATGATTTAAGAGATTTACTGTTCTGATGAGCCGTAGACCAGAGCAAATATTAGCTTCTGAGAGTAGCGCTACTCTAAATCACATTGGTATCACGGAAGTGCATCACAACTAAAATAATTATGAGAAATAATCATCAATGTCAATGTTTTAGGTTATTGTTATTTCTCGTCACTGATATTTACAGTGACGGAAAAAAGTATTTGACAGAGTATTTTACTGTCTATTATTGATAACGCTTTTTCAAAGGATGAGACTAAATTGAGTCTGTAACAATCCGTACCATGATTGAGTCTCTGTGTATGTTTCCTATCACAAACGTAACCATGAAAGGGGTATTGGGTATTGAGTCAAGGCTGTGCTCATATAGCCACCTAACTTGAAGCCCACAAATGGATTTTTTTTAACATTAAATAAAAAAAAAGATCTCATTGTATTTCTTGTTGAAACATGCATGGCTCTGGCACTTAAACTAACTATTAAGACAGTGTTTGTTTCAATTAATACATGGGGCAGTGGTGGCTCAGTGGTTAAAGGCTCTGGGTTACTGATCAGAAGTTCACGCCCCAGCACTGTCAAGCTATTACAGTTAGGCCCTTGAGAAAGGCCCTTAACCCTCAACTGCTCAGTTGTAAAAAAAATTAGATAAATGTAAGTCGCTCTGGATAAAGCGCCAAATGCCGTAAATGTGAACGTAAATGAAAGCAAGCAATCTGAAAGATTTCATTTGATAAAATTGCCTACAAAAAAGTTTGAAGAGAGAAAGAATGTGGGTTCATCGATTATTAACTGTACCATTAGTTACCATGACACCCCAAATCCCTGAAATCTTTAACTTCTCAAAAATACACTATATGGCCAAACATATATGGACACCTGACCATCACACCCATATGTGCTTGTTAAACATCCCATTCTAGATCTAGTCCTCCCTTGCTGGTATATTAAGTTTCACTCCTCTGGGAAGGCTTTCCACTAGATTTTGGAGTGTGGTTATGGGGATTTGTGCTTATTCAGCTACAAGAGCATTAGACAGGTTGAGATCAGGGACTGATTTTGGGTGAAGAGGCTCCAGTTCCAGTTCATCCCACAGGTGTTCAGTGGGGTTGAGATCAGGAGTCTGTGCAGGACACTCGAGTTCTTCCACCTTCTTCCAACATTAATACACCATGTCTTCATGAAGTTCGCTTTGTGTACAGAGGCACGATCATGCTGGAACAGGTTTGGGTCTCTTAGTTCCAGTGAAGTGAAGACATTCTATATAATTGTTTGCTTCCAACTTTGTGGTAACAGTTTGGGGAAGAACCACATATATGGGTGTGGTGGTCAGGTGTCCACATACTATTGTCCATATAATGCATATTTGGATTCTTTCTGCCTTATGTGTTTGTCATGTTGGTTGACATCTCACCTGTGTGACCTTCTCTGTGACATTGTGCGTGCGATCTTTGACCTTCGGGGCGATGATGGTTTTCTCTGAGGAGGGCGGTGAGGCAGGGCGTTTGTCGTTGTTGGTCTCTGAGAAGTTGAGTGTGATGAGTGGGATCTTGTTGATGGTACTGTATTTGGTGAGGTTCGAGTCGGACGTGGAGCCCAGGAGACTGCACTTGATCTGGCTGAACGGCCCTGTCCGACGACACACACACACAAACACACGGTTTTACCTCATGCTTTTCTATTCACATCCACCAAGAATAACAGCACAGAAACACTTACTGCAATTCAATACACAGAAACACGGCACTAACATGAACAACACACACCTTCACAATGCACATCTTACTCATCTTGGGGTTTAAAACAGTATATATATATTTAAAGTGAGACAGAAAAAAAGACAGACAAAAAGTGTCATGCTGATCGATTACAACACAAATAAGAAAAGCACAAGCCATACCCCCAGCCATCCAAGAGCGCGATACTAGCCAATCAGAAACATTGAAAGAGAAGGAGGGGATTAGAGTGATTCAGATTGGGAGAAAAAAAATTATCAGTCTGCCATCTTGGCCTTGTATAAAACACGACAGAGAAAATTACAGCAATTATTTGACTTTGAAATGAGGTGCTTAAATGCACTCTGCACACCTGAAATGAAAGGCTATGTTTATACTGAAGAATAAAAAGAAAAATAAATAAATAAATAAATAATATATGATTTTAAAAATAAAGAAACAATACAAAATAAATAAAATAAAATAATAAACTAATTCAAATAACTAAAAGGTGGGGGGGCAGTATTCCCGCAATCGGAAGGCAAAGATGGCAGAGATTTGAAGAAGGTTAAGAAAGGCTGCCACTTCCTGTGAAACTTGTCAGAATTGGCACCCAGAGAATGCCTAATCTTTTCCAATTTTAGAAAAGACATTACATCCCTAAGACACTGAGTGCTGGAGGGAGGCTTTGTAGATTTCCAATGGAAAAGAAGGCGCCGTCTTGCTAACAAGAAAGTGAACGCCAAGAGATCTAATTGGTTAGAATTCTACCTGTTATAATCCTCCGGATACCCAAATATGGCAGAGGGTTTAACAGTAATGGACAGTATTTTTGAGGTGCTATCGAAATACTTCTGCCAGAAGGAGAATACCAATGGGCAGGAGTAGAACATGTGATTGAGATTGCAGGGAGAGGCATGACATTTATCACAGCGGTCAATGACAGTGTAATAAATCTGTGACAAACGTGTTTTGGAGAAATGAATCCTGTGTAATACCTTGAACTGTATCAAAGAGAGACGAGCACAAAATGCACTTGTGTGGATCTTGCTAAGGGCACCGTCCCACCAGGCTTCCTGTAGGGTCAACCCCAATTTGCCCTCCCAAGCAACCTTGATTTTAATGATAGGTGAGCTGTCGTAGGATAAAAGTTTATTATAAATTCTTGAAATATGAGATTTCTGTAGAGGGTCAGATGAGAGAAAATCATCCCATAGTTGATTTGGGGGTGAGAAGGGAAAAGTAGGAAACAGTGATTTTGCGCAGTGTCTAACTTGGAAGTAGCGAAAAAGATGCGATGGTGGAAGCTGAAATTCGCTCGACAGATCTGCAAAGCTACAAAAATCCCCGTCCTTATAGAGATCTTTGAAGTTTTTGAGACCTTTGTCATGCCAGATAGCAAATGTGGGGTCAGATGATGCAGGTTGAAATGAGTGATTTTTCAGTAATGGAGCTAAGGCAGACACGGAGACGAATTTCAAATTCTTCCTGAACTGGTACCAGATTTTTAGAGTTGAGCTAAACACAGGTTTGTCTGTAAAGCCAGAGAAGTTGGTAGAATAGGTGAGGTAAGCAGAGCCATTGGAGAGGACGAGCCACATGAATGTACCTCTAACGTACACCATGGGGAATGCGCTGGTCTCAACCAAAATAAGATTTTATGAATATGTGGTGCCCAGTAATACAACTGGAAATTTGGAAGAGAGAGGCCAGCATTGAGCTTACATCTCTGAAGCATTGACTCACTTATTCTGGGTGTCTTACTATACCATAAAAAGCTAGAAATGTCCTGATCCATAATTTGTATAATATTTAAAGCAAAAATGTATGCGCATTCAATCATTTGGAACAAAAGTATTGTTTAACTAAAAGTAGCAAAATAATTTACAAACTTTTAACCAAAAAGCCCTTACGTCACTTTTTGATGTTAGAAAAAGCTCGGAATAACTTTCATGTACACTATGTATGTGTATATGTATGTATGCACAGTGTCTCACAAAATTGAGTACACCCCTCACATGTTTGTAAATATTTGATTATATATTTTCATGTGACAACACTGTAGAAATGACACTTTGCTACAATGTAAAGTAGTGAGTGTTCAGCTTGTATAACAGTGTAAATTTGCTGTCCCCTCAAAATAACTCAACACACAGCCATTAATGTCTAAACCGCTGGCAACAAAAGTGAGTACACCCCTAAGTGAAAATGTCCAAATTGGGCCCAAAGTGTCAATATTTTGTGTGGCCACCATTATTTTCCAGCACTGCCTTAACCCTCTTAGGCATGGAGTTCACCAGAGCCTCACAGATTGCCACTGGAGTCCTCTTCCACTCCTCCATGACGACATCACGGAGCAGGTGGATGTTAGAGACCTTGTGCTCCTCCACCTTCCATTTGAGGATGCCCCACAGATGCTCAATAGGATTTAGCTCTCGAGACATGCTTGGCCAGTCCATCGCCTTCACCCTCAACTTCTTTATCAAGGCAGTGGTCGTCTTGGAAGTGTGTTTGGGGTCATTATCATGCTGGAATACTGCATACTGATCATGCTCTGTTTCAGTATGTCACAGTATATGTTGGCATTCATGGGTCCCTCAATGAACTGTAGCTCCCCAGTGCCGGCAGCACTCATGCAGCCCCAGACCATGACAATACCACCACCATGCATGACTGTAGGCAAGACACACTTGTCTTTGTACTCCTCACCTGGTTGCAGCCAAACATGCTTCACACCATCTGAACCAAATAAGTTTATCTTGGTTCCAGTAATCCATGTCCTTAGTCGGCTTGTCTTCAGCAAACTGTTTGCGGGCTTTCTTGTGCTTTCTTTAGAAGAGACTTCCTTCTGGGACGACAGCCATGCAGACCAATTTTAAGCAGTGGTTTTAGCATATGGTCTGAGCACTGACAGGCTGACCCCCACCCCTTCAACCTCTGCAGCAATGCTGGCAGCACTCATACATCTATTCATTGAGGGAACCATGAATGCCAACATGTACTGTGACATACTGAAAAAGAGCATGATCAGTATACATGATTCCAGCATAATAATGACATTTACTCACTTTTGTGAGATACTGTGTGTGTATATATATATATACTCCTGCTAATATTGACTCCTATTACGAAACTTTGCAGCCCTGACGTGCACACACAAACACACACACATCACCATATATCACATGCTACCTATAATTCAGAGTGCATTGCATTTTAATAAGCGCATCGAGCATATTCCAGCAGGGCATTCATTTTCATATCCCGGCATTTGTTATGTGGCTTGGCATGCTTCCAGGTGGTAGGCGGGCAGGCACGTGCTCATCAGGACAGAGTTGGTACGGATACCTTTAATGCTCCGCCCATTGTCTGAAGGAGGGGTGTTAGAAAGAGAGAGGAGGCAGGGTGGGTGAGAAGTGGAAAATTAATAGCTGGGCCATGCGGCTGTGAACCAGGCTTGTTAAAGCTGTGTGTGTGTGTGTGTGTGTGTGTGTGTGTGTGTGTTTGAGATAGACCTATAGTCAACCCTGAAATTATTGGGGTCCTCAGTGTAAATTTTAATCATATATACCAATAAGTTTAAAGGTACCAATAATTCTGGAGTTGACTGTGATAGAAGGTGTGATCACCTCAGTAGTGTGTCTCAATAGCTAAACTGTCCTTTTGTTTCTACTGTCATGAAGTAGAATGTGTGTGTGTGCGTGTAATGCATGTACCTTCGCTAGCATGGCGGCCACGGTACGCCCTGTCCACATGTGTGTTAAATCCCTCGAGGTCATGCGAGGATGAGACTCTGCGCAGCGTACACACACTCCCGCTGCCCACTGATCCAGAAGGTTCCGTCCTTTCCCTCGTTTGCCGTGGCGAGGACTGGTCCTGAGGTCCGGAGGCTGGAGAGGAGGAGTTTAGCAGGTTCTGGCCAATCAGAGCCCTGGTGTCATTGCGGTAGGAGGGGCTGCAGCTGTCTTGCATGGAAGGGTGGAGCTCATGTGGTGAGAGCGATAGAGATAAGGAGGAAGAGGAGGAGCAGGACGAGCGCATGTCCATTTGTTCGGGCGAGTAGACGGTCACCTCGTCCGGGTCCTCCTGAGGAAGGGACTGCTTACTCAGTCCCAGCATACTTAGTGGCATGGGGAGGCGAAAACGGAAGAAACGGCCCTTTCCTGGTGGGGCACAAAGTCAAAAACATCACGTAATGTTAAAGTCTTCACTGTAATTGATATGCTCCTACTTTGCTGTTACTCCCAACATCCTGCACTTGTGAAGGTACATTTCCACCACATGAACCTTTTAAAGGAACATAGGAACCTTTCACAAGAACCTAAAAAGCAAAGGAATGGAGTTAACTTTATTTCCTAAAAAATTTTAGTTCTTGCTTAACAGTAGCTATGTTTCTGTGGACCAGGAACTACGGGAGCAGTTTGGATTAGTAACTTTATAAAACACGTTCATCCTCCATTTTTCGAATATGTGTTTTAAATCAGCGGTTGCCAGCAAAATAGCACGCTAGCATGTTTTATATCAGCAGGTGCTAGCAAACAACTAGCTAAACAAAATGTTTTTGTGATTCTTTTGGCTTTTATGCAAGTAGCACACCCTAAAAAAAGTCAGAAACATTGTACAGTTTGCATTACTTCTGTTATCCGTGATCATATAGGCATACTACTGATCCAGGGTATCATATAGAAATACTACTGATCCAGGATATCATATAGACATACTACTGATCCAGGATATTGTATAGACATACTACTGATCCAGGATATCGTATTTGCATACTACTGATCCAGTATAGGCATGCTACTGATCCAGGATATCGTATAGGCATGCTACTGATCCAGGATATCTTATAGGCATTCTACTGATCCAGGATATCGTATAGGCATGCTACTGATCCAGGATATCGTATTTGCATACTACTGATAAAGTATATCGTATAGGCATGCTACTGATTCAGGATATCGTATAGGCATTCTACTGATCCAGGATATTGTATAGGCATGCTATTTATCCAGGATATTGTATAGGCATACTACTGATCCAGAATATTGTATAGGCATTCTACTGATCCAGGATATTGTATAGACATACTACTGATCCAGGATATCGTATTTGCATACTACTGATCCAGTATAGGCATGCTACTGATCCAGGATATCGTATAGGCATGCTACTGATCCAGGATATCTTATAGGCATGCTACTGATCCAGGATATCGTATTTGCATACTACTGATAAAGTATATCGTATAGGCATGCTACTGATTCAGGATATCGTATAGGCATTCTACTGATCCAGGATATTGTATAGGCATGCTATTTATCCAGGATATTGTATAGGCATACTACTGATCCAGAATATTGTATAGGCATTCTACTGATCCAGGATATTGTATAGGCATACTACTGATCCAGGATATTGTATAGGCTTACTACTGATCCAGGATATTGATAGGCATGCTACTGATCCAGGATATCATATAGGCCCTAACATGTACGGCATGTAGCTCATATACACAGCATCCATGTCCATTATCGTTTGGCCATAATGTAGTCACTGATGAATAAGTGAGAGGAAGATTTCTGATTAAATCTGATGGACAGCCGCTGCTACAGAAGGCTTCAGCTTTGTTAGACTGCAGTAAATCTCTGCAGCAAGGCAATGTGAGGAATTTTTAGCTGGATGTGCTCGGATGTCAGACAGAAATATCATTGATGGGAGAAAACTGGGGCGTCAGCATCCATATGACGCAGGAAGGAGGCGAGAAAGGGCGAATCTCAAACATTCCGCCTCCCAAGCTATATTCTCTCATCAAAGTCAAAATGAATTCCTTTCTCTCTCTCTCTGTCTCACATCAAATATCAAAGCATCAACAGCAGCAGAGTGTGATATGAATCATCTACAGCCATCAAGTCAAGCTCTGAATGCTTCAACTGATTACTGCTTGGTGTAATAATTGTAGTGAAGTCAAACGTACATTGATATATTATATTTCACATTAATGAACACATTCTCATAATGAAAACATTCTCATTTCAGTTTTACCGAAAGCGAGGGCACCACATCAGTGCATCTCTCAAGCAGGAAATCAAGCAGAGATGAGAGCACCATCCAAAACGTTACTAATGTGAAATGAAGCAAGTGGGTGGGGCTTTCTGGGGTGTCATTTAATATAGGGGAGTTCAAAACACCTTGCACAACTGTCAATCATTCCAGAGTAATGTCAACTGATATTATTTGCTGGAAAAGAAGACTCTTCTTGCATATTTTTAAACATTTTACATTTGTGTTATATGGAAACGCCCCTGTTCATTTTCTCACCTATAACAAACAAACTCAGAACATTAAATTTTCCAAATGTAATAAAAGTTTTCAATTCAATTCAGTTTTATTGTATAGCGCTTTTTACAATAGACATGTTGTCTATATATATAGTTGCATTTTGTGCCATGCCTCCTCACGTACGTATATACTTTCCCTTCACCAATCCGGTTTTTCTCTCCACCTTTCTTTTTCTCCATCATCTCATCCTCTCTTCTCGTAGTTTTCTCCCCATCCCTCCCCCATCTTTTTCTCTCCTGTCTCTACCTTTTCAAATCTCCTCTACTTCCTTCTCTCTCTCTCTCTCTCTCTCTCTCTCAATAACGCTCCTCCTCCTCCACCATTCTCTCCTGATGTCAATCTTGCCTCGTCTCTCCTTCCTCTTTTGTCCTCTCCATTCATTCCTCTCCCTCTCGCTTTTCAACCCCTCTCTATCCATGCTCAGACTTCAAATCCCTTGCCAGCATTAATTAAATCACTGGCCAAACAGGCCTATTTATACACCGGATCAAACACGAGCCCCGAGCCTCCCACAGGACCCGTATCTGTTTTTTGGGAACTTCCTTTAATTCTTCCTCGTCAGACTCAGAAGCCATGCGGCACTAACGGGGTTACTGACAATACAATTCTGACATCTAAGAAAATGTGAACCTTAATTTCTCTATTTCAGCACTTCCTCTGGGGGTGTTTGGGAAGGGGGAGGGAGAGGGGGTATGCACAGATGCACTGATTTGATTCACTGCAGAATAACTAATAATGGTGCCACAACCTTGACTTTGGCAATGCAAACTATTTGGTATACAGCTCCTTCCTAAATGGTAACAAACACACACACACACACACACACACACACACACACACACACACACACACACTCTCAAAACCCTCTCTGTTGCTATGATACCTGTGGACAGATTTGCATAGACTATTAATTGGGATTTATGTGTGAAATATGACTTGGAGACACAGTGTGTATCTGCTGCAGAGTGTATGGAGCTGCATTACTGCACAATAAAACACAGAGAAGTGTTATGTGTTAATTGACCCTGAGGTGCATAAATATTGACCCCCATTTCACTTCCTGGGCTGCTTGGAGAATACAGTTATGGCTACTATCACTATCCCTTCTCTTCTCTCTCTCTCTCTCTCTCTCTCTCACACACACACACACACACAGTGCACAGTATTAAAATCGTCTGATTTCTTTTTCCCCTCAGATGCAGGGATTTTCTTCATATCCATCTTACAGAGGTCATTTATGAGAAATACTCTTCTCTCCTATCTGCCCCTTTTCCCCTCCTTTCTTCTATTCTCTCTTCCTTTCCTTTCACTCGTCTTCTTTTATCTTCTCTTCTCTCATTTTCTCTTCTGTCCTCTTCTCTCCTATCCACTCCTCTAGGTCCCTGTGTTCCTTTTACTCCGTTCATGCTGCAATTTCCAGAAAGTGCCTGTTTTAATGTTCTTGTGGTTACAGTTGTGGATATATATGTGTGTGTGTGTGTGTATTTGTGTTGTGTGTGTGTGTGTTTTAGTTATTAGCCTCACTGTGTTGGGGTCTGGATGGCGACGTGTGGTTGATGCGCTCCAGTGAGTCGATGCTAACGTCGTCCAGGATGTAGTCGAAGCTGAGGATGAACATCATGACCACGCCCTCTTCGTTCTTCACTGGGATGATGTGGGTGTTGCACAGGAAATCAGAACCTGGAAGAGGGAAATTGCAAATCATTCACATAAGCCTTCACACAACACAAACCACCATTAACCTTTCACGAGTGATATATGTGTATTACAATATTCGTCTCCTTAGTAATAAATGCTCTCAACACGTCACACACGATCACATTACTGGCTTGTGAATGGATTTCTACAAAACTGTCTCATTTTGTCCAATGGGAATACAAAGTGAAACTTTATTTTGTAGCCGTCATTATAATGGCCCAAATAAACAGCCTTTCAACCTTCAGCTTCCAGAAAAGACAGAAAAGCAGTAAAGTATTAATAACTAATTGTTCCAAAGCATCCATTATTTTGTTAGACATTAAACATCAGAGAATTTAAGCACAGACAGCTGAAGTGGTGGGAAATAACTCTATGTTAATGCGACAAGATGGCACTAAGAAATAGCATCAGGATCTATGGTCAGATTTTGAGCTGCTACAACTAATCGATAAAATTGATAATAATAGATTATAAAATCTATTGTACGCTGCACGGCGTACATTTACTCATTACGTTACTTCTGTTCCGAAAACACGCCTCGGAGAGTGTCCCAAATGACGTACTATACACTTACAATATGCATTAACTACTCTACTGTCTAGTGTATGAATTTTAGAAAGGTAATACTGTCTCAAATAGAACAAGGAAGTATAAGTCGCTTCCTAGTCGACGGCACATGACGTCATACGCACGTAACTGAGGCTTTAGCCTCAGTGTCACCGACAATAACTTTCTTCAGTTTACTGTCTATGTCACTGTTACCTTTTAATAAAAAAGTAATGCATAAATACAATTATATAATATAAACTTATATTAGTTTATATTATATATAAATATACTGCTCAAAAAAATAAAGGGAACACTTGGAGTTACATTGTGCTGTTTAAGTTGTCCGTCCCCCCTCCCCCCATCTGATTAATCGAAATAACATAAATAAAATAATCGGCCAACTAATCAATTATTAAAATAATCATTAGTTGCAGCCCTAGTCAAATGCTTGCAAAGATATATATATATATATATATACAGTATATGTGTGTGTGTGTGCGTGTATGTGTGTTGTCACGTACCAAAATTGAGGCGAAGCAATTGCAGATATTAACAATTATTTAAACAAATGTACAACAAAACAATGACACGAAGGCAACTTGGCATAACACTGTGGCATGAAACAAAACACCGTGACATAAAAGACAAAAGTCTAAGACAACGAAAGACAGGGAAACAGTGCAGACAATGACTATACTGTATACACACACAGACACGAGTGCTCATTAACCGAATGTGAATCAGGCGCAGCTGGTCATGTTACAGGTAGTGCAGTGCAGTGGCTGATGGTCCAGAGTTTCTTGATACATGATGTGTGTGTATATATATATATATATATATATATATATATATATATATATATATATATATATATATATATATACAGTATGTGTTATATATATATATATATATATGTATATATATGTATATATATATATATATATATATATACAGTATGTATATATATATATATATATATATATATATATATATATATATATATATATATATATATATATATATATATAATGTTTGTGTGTGTGTGTTTATTTATGTATTTTTCTACATTATTGTGTGTACTAGTGTGGGTCTGTATGTTTGTGTGTGCACTTGTGTGTGTTCATATGTGTGTGTGTGTTTGTGAGACTATGTACGCGTGTGCATCCACATGTTTATATACGTGTGTTTGTGTGCATTTTGTTTTTATCCATATGTTAGTTTTTATCCATGTGTCGGTACTCTTTATCGCGTTTATCCACATGTTTATATGTTTATGTGTGCACGTGGGTGGGTGTGTCCACATATTTGCATGTGCACATGGATACACATGCACATGGTGTGTGTGTGTGTGTGTGTGTGTGTGTGTATATCTCAGGCTTACTGATCTTGACTGCTCTATCTGGAGACCATGACAGTAAAGTAACCATGGCAACTAAAGGGCCACTTAGCCTTTGAGGAAAACGTGTTGTGTGTTTTTGTGGCTGTGTGAGGATTTTTTTGTGCTGCACATATAACTGCTTCATCATCTCCCTCACTGTGCCATCGTACTCACATCATGTCATCACTATTTCACAGATGATCCCGAGTTAAAGTTCTCCATCAGCATGTCATGTTGTGTATCTGCTCTTTACGCTAGTGTAAAAAAGATTGTGAGGGGAAACTCTGAGTCTTTTTTACACACTACAGCTGCTGACCTGTCTGCTTATTCATCACCACGTCCATCAGTGTGAGCGAGTCATTAACATGTGAAGGGAAGACACACACGGGCATCTCATTTCCCTGTCATTATTCAGTGTGACATGATTCAGCTGAAGTGGTGGAAATTAACAGCTGTTTTGTGGGTGTGTGCATGTGTGTGTACATCCTTCACCTGAATATACGGCGTGATGAGGGGAAAAAGACTCCACAAATATAATACAAGTCTCCACAAATAAAAATGCATAAAAGAAACAGGCAGGAGAGACTAGGTGTGTGTGTGTCTGTTTAAATATAGCACAGGCTGTTCTTTCTTATCCAATGTGCTGTGAGCTTCGCTGTCAAATTGAGCTATTTTTGTCAGGGGCAAACACAAACACAAACCAATGGCAATCCCACAAAGCTGACGCTATCATAATCTGCATTTCCACACACACAACGCACACAAACACACACACCTACACCACACAGCAGCCATCTGTTTATCATTACGGCAGTAATGCAGTTGGATGATGAATCAAATCTCCAACAGAAATCTACAGATTCGTATGCAAGGTTTATTATTAATTTTTTGGTGCATGATCGTCAGATCGGCGATGTTATAACTGTGTTCCGTTGGATATTTTGCCGTTATTTCCACCTCTACTTGTACTGAATTTGATTCTCTTTCTTCCCCAGTTGCCATGAGTACCAAACAGCATCATGTGGGTGGAGCTAGAAGGGGTGCTGCGCACGGATTGGTCAAACACGATGGATAAGCTGTTTCTTCCTCAACAACCAGCTCACAGTCCACTTTTTCCATGTGATCCTACAGAAAGTGACTGGAATGTGACCGCTTTTTAAAAAACACAGTTTTCCACAGTTTCAGCATTTCACACTTCAAGCTAGATGTATTCAACCGTTTGAACTGAAAGCACAGTTTTTGACTATTTTTTTGGGTATCCCTAGTAAATAGAATGATTTGATGTTAACTATATACTATATATGTACTATACTATATACTATATAACTATATAATGATAGTTAAGTTGGAAATACACCGATAGCATTTATCCATACATCCATATCCAAATTCTGTACCGCTTATCCTACAATGGGTTTCCAAGAGCCTGCAGCCTTTCCAAGTGAATTTGGCGCACAAGGCAAGGGACATAATCCATTGCACACTCATTCACACACTACGGACAATTTAGAAATGCCAATCAGCCTACAGTGCATGTCTTTGGACTTGGGGGAGGAAACCGGAGTACCAAGAGGAAACTCCTGAAGCACGGAAGAACATGCAAACTCCAGGCACACAGGGAAGAGGCAGGATTTGAATCCCCAACCCCGGAGATGCAAAGCAAACATGTTATACTACTAAGCCACCGCATAGTATTTATTTCACATTAATAAACAAAATCACGAAAAATTTTATATTTACCATGATGGAAAACCAAGAGTGCCTCTCCAGTGCATCTTTAAGGTGGAGAGCTCAAAACACATTCACCAAAGTCAAGCATTCACGATTCATATGTTCACTGGCTCATCTGACCTATTTATTATATTCTTTAGTATAAATTTGCTGTATTTTTGTGTTCTGTTGTTAGAATGTGGAGCTCCTACATGAAATTGTCAGGTCTTTTAAATGATCGTTGAATCTCGCCTCTGCCACCACATGCAATTCCTTCCCACAGTTTGATTAAATCTGCGTCATATGTTTGTTTGTTTTACCCCCTGACTAAATAGGGGGCAGATTTGCATGGTGAGAAATGCAAATATTGGAAAAAATTGTTGTGGTAAAAGAGGAATAAAACTGTTACGGTGTGCGACTATAAGCAGAAGCAATCACAGATCAAAGTCTTTATTTGCAAACTGAAGTCATTAAAAAAGAAACGTGGTCTAGACTGGAAGAGATAATCAAGGTTAAACATGAAACTAGATTCAAGGCATGGAACAAGAACAGGACACAAAAACATGACCGCTTAGCATACTTAGCATATTCACCAATACATTCATTCATTCAGTTAATACTGCACAAAGTGCACAGCAACACGAGGGCTTTACATAACAAATATAATTATGCTTAACATAGACAGTTGGGACCAATAATGACACACCCTCGAACATCAACCAATGCCTGAACAGGAAGAGAATAAAACCAAAACAAAGGCACGTGTCCATCGGAAACAGTCCTCACTCCGTGATCTCATGCACGCGTGCGCGCTCTGCAGCCGTCCGTGCACGCCGACGCTGCAGCGCCATCTGCCAGCGAGATCGTGACAAAAACACTACCAGGTAAGTAATACGTTTTAAGTAATTATTATCCTAGAAAGTAACTACTGCTTAACACATACGCACAACTTTATGACATCTCTAAAAGAGTAAAACCGGATTGACATCTGAAAAATCAGAAACATCTGATTCATCATGGAAGACCTGCGTCAATCCACAGACTACATCCAATTACCTTAGGAATTAATGTATTTTCCCAATCTTTTCACAGTGCACAGAGACTCCTTCTAGTGTTTCAGGTTTTTTACATAAAAGCACTGTGGTTTTTCTTTGCACACGCAATAATATGGTCAGTGTAGAGCTGAGTATTTATAGCAGTGCGCTAATCCAGCTCATCTCTCTCCCTAACTCGGGATGATGAATGCAGTGCGAGGGGCAGATATGTGCAGCATCAGGCCCTGCACTACAACACTGTCAGTGACCCCTCACCATACATCCTGCAAAAACATTGTCCAATGGGAGAGACATGGAGAGAGGTTTCCCCCAACTACCGTCCAGTTTCTCTAAAAGCGGGAGGTTAGAAGATGGGAAAGCCCAAGAGTGAAGAGTTTTTCTGCTGTTATCATAGGTTCGAGTGCGCTCTCACAGCAGGCAGCTTGGCGTAACATTTCTTCGGGTTGACGTTTCACTATATGTTAGCCTCAAGATCATGATAAAGGACAAATGAAGAAAAAACCGAGTAGTTTCAAAGATTAATCGAGCATTTTCCCGTATTTCCATCTGTCCATATGAGTAATTACTGGAAACGAGAATTTCACCTCATTTGGTAATGGTAAATGGTCTGCACTTACAGTGCCTTGCGAAAGTATTCGGCCCCCATGAACTTTTCAACCTTTTGCCACATTTCAGGCTTCAAACATAAAGATATAAAATTTTAATTTTTTGTGAAGAATCACCAACAAGTGGGACACAATTGTGAAGTGGAACGAAATCTATTGGATATTTTAAACTTTTTTAGCAAATAAAAAACTGAAAAGTGGTGCGTGCAAAATTATTCTGCCTCTTTACTTTCAGTGCAGCAAACTCACTCCAGAAGTTCAGCGAGGATCTCTGAATGATCCAATGTTGTCCTAAATGACTGATGGTGATAAATAGAATCCACCTGTGTGTAATCAAGTCTCTGTATAAATGCACCTGCTCTGTGATAGTCTCAGGGTTCTGTTGAATGCGCAGAGAGCATCATGAAGACCAAGGAACACACCAGGCAGGTCCGTAATACTGTTGTGGAGAACTTTAAAGCCGGATTTGGATACAAAAAGATTTCCCAAGCTTTAAACATCCCAAGGAGCACTGTGCAAGCGATCATTTTGAAATGGATGGAGTATCAGACCACTGCAAATCTACCAAGACCTGGCCGTGCCTCTAAACTTTCAGCTCAGACAAGGAGAAGACTGATCAGAGATGCAGCCAAGAGGCCCATGATCACTCTGGATGAACTGCAGAGAACTACAGCTGAGGTGGGAGAGTCTGTCCATAGGACAACAATCAGTCGTACACTGCAAAAAATCTGGCCTTTATGGAAGAGTGGCAAAAAGAAACCCATTTCTCAACGTTTGGTGTGATGTTTGGTGTGTCTCCCAGGTGGCTTGTGGCAAACTTTAGATGAGACTTTTTATGGATATCTTTGAGAAATGGCTTTCTTCTTGCCACTCTTGGGCCTCTTGGCTGCATCTCTGATCAGTCTTCTCCTTGTCTGAGCTGAAAGTTTAGAGGGAATAATTTTGCACACACCACTTTTCAGTTTTTTATTTGCTAAAAAAGTTTAAAATATCCAATAGATTCCGTTCCACTTCACGATTGTGTCTCACTTGTTGGTGATTCTTCACAAAAAATTAAAATTTTATATCTTTATGTTTGAAGCCTGAAATGTGGCAAAAGGTTGAAAAGTTCAAGGGGGCCGAATACTTTCGCAAGGCACTGTATATAGCGCATTTTTAACCTTAACAGTTCCAAAGCACTTTACACTGGTTCTCATTCACACACTCACACACACAATGAGCTGAGCTCATTGTGAGCAGAGCTGCCATGCAAGGCGCTAACTTGTTATCGGGATTTGGGGTGCAGTGTCTTGCCCAAGGACACTTCAGCATGTGGAGTCATGAGGGCCAGGAATCGAACCTCCAACCCTATGATTAGTGGACAACCCGCTCCACCACCTGAGCCACACTACCCATTTCCCAGTTGTGAGAAAAAACAGAAAACTCAAAAGCCTATGGATAGCTGTTGAACACAATAAACATTTGAAATACATAAGGAATAGAACACTTGGGGGAATGCTGTTATGGGAATGCTGTTATGGGAAAACAATCAACAACGACATGATGTGATGCGGCCCCACAGCAGAATTACTGCAAAGTTGATTATTTTCCAATAACAGCATGTCACAAAGTGAAAAAATGTCTTATGAGTACAAACATGAGTACAATTAAAAGGTCTCATTTACCAACAACACCACATCGTGAAAGGCCATGCAAAACAATTTAGTGCAGTTGCAATTTCGCAGATTAAAAAAAAAAAGCACAAAAAAAGCTGCAACAAAATCAAGTGTTTTTGGCTGTAAAAATCACACAGACACTCTGTGAAATCCTGTGCAGACTGTTATTTAGTAAATGACGAGTTACAATCCATTTACAGTTACAATCAAAGTTGTGGAACATACATGAAACAAGCGAGTTCCTGTTATTACTTAGGTTATAGCCGTAATAACTCTCTCTCTCTCTCTGTATAAAGAAATAAACGCAGCCTGCCATTTTATCGAGAAACTTGAACGTGTAAACTCCTCTGTCCTGAACACATTTCTGAGCTGGGAAGCTTTGTTATTATGTGCTCACAACCGAGACTAACAAATGTCTCCTAAGAAAGCACCAACATCTGCGGTTATACGTTTTACTTCTTTAAACAGCAACATGTTTTTAAAATGTCTATTATTAGTATTAGATTATGTGGAGCGTCCGCAGTACAAGTCCCTGTGTATGAGCTGTTACTATAAAAACAATAATGTGTTAGAACGAGTGCATTAATATTATGGCTGGAACCAGTCTGAGCCACACTGTTTAGAACTGCAACAACGATTGAAAATCGTTGTCAACAAATCTCATTATTGATTAGTTGGTCTATGTGGGGTACATTCACTCATTACGTTACTTCTCTTCTGAAAAGAGGCAGCTGAGAGTAAATATCAAAGTTGCATCCCAAATGACATACTATACACTTACACTATGTGCACTTCCGTCTAGTGTATGAATTTTAGAAAGGTAAGATCATCTCAGATAGAAAATAACATTTGTTTTTTTTACTAACTGGGAGTATAGGTCACTTCCTATTTAGCGGGGGATGTCATCATACACATGTAATGTGACGCCGTTAGCTTTAGCCTAATACCCAGTATCACCAACAATGACTTTCTTCAGTTTACTGTTTATGTCAGTGTTACCTTTTATTCCCAACATGACCTCAGTCACAATCAGATGGAGGCGAAATCGCCACGTGACTGACGAAGAAAGTCCTCTAAGGTAGGGGGCCGTTTTATATTAAACACCGTGGAGAAGAGCAATCTTCATAAAGTGGAGATTGTGTAGTAGGGACACAGGATAGTGATGCATGAGCACAAACTTATTTTTGTATCCAAAATAATATGTCTAAAGGCAGTGAGTAACTGAAACCACAAGGTGTAGTGTAAGTGAGTTTGACTTATTCATCTAGGACTGTAGTTTAACTCATTGCTTTTTGTGCATCCATAAAAATGTAATACATAAATATTATTATGTAATATATATATATTAACTGCAGCCCTAGCACTGTTATACAATAATAATGCATACCTTCTGACCAATCAAATTCCAGAATTCCACCATGCTGTGGTAAAAAAAAATATATAAGAAACTACAACCCTTAGCCTACACTTAAACAATAAAGCTCTTCGGATGAGACAGACACGGGAGAGATTCTTACCAAATCTGTTATTTATAAGCAGTAAAGTAACAAATAATTCTGTTGTTTACACGTTTCTTCAGATTCTGGAAGAAAAACACAATTCCTTTAATCACACTTTCTTTAAGAAGCTAGATGGATATTTCAGGATATGATTCTTACAGAGAACAACACAATGCCAAGTCTAACTCCACTGCAGATTTGTTATTTGAGCTGAACAGCAGTTAGGAAACAGGACAGGGAATCCTCAGTGTGTGTGTGTGTGTGTTTGTGTGTGTGTGTGTGCATATATAGCAGGTACACAGCCTACACACATGGACACAAAATCTAATGAAACTCTTGCAGGATTTGTACAGAACCTGTAAGTAGCTACTCGACTTGTAACGTAAGATTTAATACATAAACACCATCTGAGATTTGTGAATATACATAATAATCTTTAATATCTGCTGCTGTGTGAGTTCTTGGTTCTCTTCTGGAAAAAAAAAAAAAAAATATATATATATATATATATATATATATATATTTATATTTATATATATATATATATATATATATATATATATATATATATATATATATATATTTATTTTATTTTTTTTTAAGGAGAATTGACATGATTCAGAGTGAACATTGTGACAGAATGAATCCTTGGTGCTGACAAAAAAAAAGTAAAGAAATTTGCTCTATGAAGGAAAGACGTATGCACACTCCTACATTCTGAGCATATCCAGTGTTTGAAAACATTAATATAGGAATTACAGTGCCTTGCGAAAGTATTCGCCCCCCATGAACTTTTCAACCTTTTGCCACATTTCAGGCTTCAAACATAAAGATATAAAATGTTATTTTTTTGTGAAGAATCACCAACAAGTGGGACACAATTGTGAAGTGGAACGAAATCTATTGGATATTTTAAACTTTTTTAGCAAATAAAAAATTGAAAAGTGGTGCGTGCAAAATTATTCTGCCCCTTTACTTTCAGTGCAGCAAACTCACTCCAGAAGTTCAGCGAGGATCTCTGAATGACGCAATGTTCTCCTAAATGACTGATGGTGATAAATAGAATCCACCTGTGTGTAATCAAGTCTCTGTATAAATGCACCTGCTCTGTGATAGTCTCAGGGTTCTGTTGAAAGCGCAGAGAGTGAAAGTGCCGGATTTGGATACAAAAAGATTTCCCAAGCTTTAAACATCCCAAGGAGCACTGTGCAAGCGATCATTTTGAAATGGAAGGAATATCAGACCACTGCAAATCTACCAAGACCTGGCCGTCCCTCTAAACTTTCAGCTCAGACAAGGAGAAGACTGATCAGAAATGCAGCCAAGAGGCCCATGATCACTCTGGATGAACTGCGAAGAGTGGCAAGAAGAAAGCCATTTCTCAAAGATATCCATAAAAAGTCTTGTCTAAAGTTTGCCACAAGCCACCTGGGAGACACACTAAATGTCACACCAAACGTTGAGAAATGGCTTTGTTCTTGCCACTCTTCCATAAAGGCCAGATTTGTGCAGTGTACGACTGATTGTCGTCCTATGGACAGACTCTCCCACCTCAGCTGTAGTTCTCTGCAGTTCATCCAGAGTGATCATGGGCCTCTTGGCTTTATGTTTGAAGCCTGAAATGTGGCAAAAGGTTGAAAAGTTCAAGGGGGCCGAATACTTTCGCAAGGCACTGTAGGACTAGAATACATCTGTTGTATGTATGTAGATTTGTTGCATAAGTGAGTGAGTGTTTGTGTGTTTGTGGGTGTGTGTGTGTGTGCGCGTGTAGAAGAGAGGCTTAAGAGCTTAGCTCCATGGGGCCGAATAATTGCTTAAGATCCTTAAATTTCATGCTGTGCTGGTATTAGTGCATTAAATAGCCTACTGAATGCGGTATTAAAGCATAACACACACACACACAAACACACACACACACACACTTTTACCACAATGAAGGTTTGATGATGCAAACAAACATTTGAAAAAGATAATGGCCAAATCAATTATTCACACAGGAAGAGTTGTGGTCAGTCAGGATGAGAAACCCTTACTGGTGTAAAAAATAGAAAAAAAATTTTAAATATAAGTGGCGATCCCTAGAAAAGCCCACAATGATGTTATTATATTAACACTTGTTGAATTCTGAATGAGTGAGCGAGTGAATGAGGGAGTGAATAAAGGAATGAGTGAGCAAGTGAATAAGGGAGTGAGTGAGTGAATGAGGGAGTGAGTGAGCAAGTGAATGAGGGAGTGAGTGAGCAAGTGAATGAGGGAGTGAATGAGGGAATGAGTGAGCGAGCAAATGGGGGAGTGAATGAGGGAGTGAATGAGGGAGTGAGTGAGCAAGTGAATGAGGGAGTGAATGAGGGAATGAGTGAGCAAGTGAATGAGGGAGTGAATAAGGGAATGAGTGAGCGAGCAAATGGGGGAGTGAATGAGCGAATGAATGAGCGAGTGAATGAGCAAGTGAATGAAGGAGTGAATGAGGGAATGAGTGAGCGAGTGAATGAGGGAGTGAGTGAGCGAGTGATTGAATGAGGGAGTGAATGAGGGAGTGAATGAAGGAGTGAATGAGGGAATGAGTGAGCGAGTGAATGAAGGAGTGAATGAGGGAATGAGTGAGCGAGTGAATGAGGGATTGAGTGAGCGAGTAATTGAATGAGGGAGTGAATGAAGGAGTGAATGAGGGAATGAGTGAGCAAGTGAATGAGGGAGTGAATGAGGGAATGAGTGAGCGAGCAAATGGGGGAGTGAATAAGGGAGTGAGTGAGCAAGTAATTGAATGAGGGAGTGAATGAGCGAGTGAATGAAGGAGTGAATGAGTTAGCGAGTGATTGAATGAGGGAGAGAATGAGTTAGCGAGTGATTGAATGAGGGAGTGAATGAGGGAGTTAGTGAGTGAGTGAGTGAATGAGGGAGTGAGTGAAGGAGGGAATGAGGGAGTGAATGAGTCGCTCGACGTCAACATCACAATCACCAAGCTTCCCACAACTTTTACAAACATGATTTAAAAACATTTTCCATAATACCGATTTACTCTGTGGATGAATCCATAATTTTGGGGTGGGATTTTTTCCTGTTTAGCGTTATGACGTTTGATGTCCCCAACAACCTTTACAGTCCCCTTTAGCAACTTGTTAGCAACCACCTTTTTCTATACACATAAAAGCATTAAAAAATCATGAGTGGGGTATTATTGACTTATTATAAGTCGTAGAATAAAACGAAAAAATTTTGAGCTTGTGTTCACCACAGACCTTATTTCAGGCTTTTAACCAAAATCCCATTCACAAAACCCATTGACTTCAGGACGATGGAAAAGAAGGGCTAAAATGCTAACTCGTCTCCAGGTTTTGGCATACAAAATGACTTCATAACTGCACCGCTCTATGGTGATTTTCTGTAAGTTTAGGAAGCGCTTCATTTAATCTGCAGCGGAGTTATCGCAGTCGATCATGTTCATGTAATCGTGGGCCGTCAAAATGGTAATCACGATCGATATTGAATTAATTGTGCAGCCCTAGTTTATATGAATGCACTCGTTCTAACGTGTTATCATTTCTATAGCAGCGATTTAAGGTATGCACACACATACAGCGAGTCAAAACGACAAAGTAAGCGTAGACCATTTCATTTTTAATGACCACACTGAAAAAAGGGAATATGTGGTTGGTTAGATTTAAAGGGATAGTTCACCCAAAAATGAAACGATTTCTGTCCCTCTATTAACAGTCCAATAATCCAAATTTTCAAGCTCCAAAAAGTTCATAAAGACATTCTAAAAATGAATCCATGTGACTCTAGTGGTTTAATCCCTATTTTATGAAGCAATATGAATGCATTGTGTGCACAAAAAAATTAAGTCTTTATTCACAAAATAGATCTCATAGATCTTTGATGAGAGAGAGAGAGAACCGCAACGCATACGTGTTGTTGTTGCCAAAAAAATGCAAGTCCTCCTCTATGTTGAACTCTGCAGACATGTTTGTTAGAAAGATTATTCTGTGACTCAGGTTGTGTACAGCGTCCCTCTTCCTCTGCTGTAAATAGTGCAGCTCTTCCGGGTCCCGTTGTAGCGCGAGAGCGGACTCTCTCGTCAACAACAACACGCATGTGTCGTGGTTCTCGCGTGAATGCGCGTCAAGCATCTACTTGTTTCAGTAACCACACCCAATCCCCTATGCACACGGTCGGAAATATCCCTTTCATTTTTATGAGTTGTTTCTCCTCTTTGCTCCCCTTCAGAAGAACAAACAGGGCTTCCACCAGCAAGGGAACCCCTCTAGACCAACCTGCAGGAGCAATTCAACAAACACTAAAAGTTTCATCAGGAGGCTTTATTTAGAACGGCAATATCCACAATAAGACAATTGAGCTCTCCTCTTACGCAGACTAACTTTCACCCTCTGTGAGATGATGTTATCTGTTATACGAGATGCAGGTCAGATATCAAGGTCAGGATCATACCACATCACAAATGGTTAAAGTAGCAAAAATAATACTTTCTGGATTGACACTGAATAAAGAGATTGCTTCATTTCAAAACCAGTAGGTTCAGAACACTTACTGTTGTTTGGGTCCGCTATAAACGTATCACATTTTTAGTATGTTTGTTCACCGTTTTGGTATTGTGCTTGGAAATGCAAAATTGTACCTTTTGGCATTTTTTTTTTTACTATCTCCTATATTTAGGAACACAACATTACATGCCAATTAAAATGTTGTTTCAGAGATATTTCCATTGTTCGCAAACCTAAATATTATATACAATAATTCAATAAATTATTCATCATTTGTGATCCCCCTTTTCTTTTAAGAAAATTCAAAACACAGACACACTCACACACTCTCTCTCTAACATAGTGAGGTCTCTGAGGGACGGCAGTGGCATGACAGATGAAGTGCACTAGAACAGAGAGCGGACACTCTCTCTTTCTCTCTCTCTCTCAAACACACACACACACACACACACACACACAGTATAGATGTCAGGCAGGCAGTAATAAGCACTTTGACTGACTGCAGGTTCCGAAATTAAACCGAGCTCAGGCTGTGTGTGTGTGTGTGTGTGTGTTTTGTTTAGGTGTTTGTGTGTAGTTCCAATCTTCATCTGATCCTGTTTCCCTGTCAGTACCTGCAGTGCACATTCACTCACTCACTCACTCACTCACTTAGTCACTCAGTCATTCAGTGACTTGCTCATTCACTGACTCATTAAGTCACTGACTCACTAAATTGTTCACTCATTCACTGACATTCATTCACTCAGTCACTCATTTAATCAAACTCTTTTAATCACTCATTCACTAACACTCATTCACTCACTCACTTTTCATTCATACACTTAATCATTTATGCACTCACTCTCTCATTCACTTACACACTCCCTCATTCACGCACTTATTTACTTATTCACTCACTCACTCCCTCATACACTTACTCACTCCCTCATTCACACACTCATTTACTTATTCACTTACCCACTCCCTCATTCACTTACTCACTCCCTCATTCACGAACTCATTTACTTACACACTCACTCACTCCCTCATTCACACACTCATTTACTTATTCACTTACACACTCCCTCATTCACTCACTCATTTACTTATTCACTCACTCACTCCCTCATTCACACAATCATTTACTTATTCACATACTCACTCCCTCTTCACTCCCTCACTCACGCACTCATATACTCATTCACTTACTCACTCCCTCATTTGCTCACTCATTTACTCACTCACTCACTCCCTCATTTACTAATTCACTTACTCACTCCCTCATTCACTTACTCATTTACTCACTCCCTCCCTCCCTCCCTCATTCATGCACTCATTTACTCATTCACTTACTTACTCACTCATTCACTTACTCACTCCCTCATTCACTCCCTCATTCATGCACTCATTTACTCATTCACTTACTCACTCCCTCATTCGCTCACTCATTTACTCACTCACTCACTCCCTCATTTACTCATTCACTTACTCACTCCCTCATTCACTTGCTCATTTACTCACTCACTCCCTCCGTCATTCATGCACTCATTTACTCATTCACTTACACACTCCCTCATTTACTCATTCACTTACTCACTCCTTCATTCACTTACTCATTTACTCACTCACTCACTCCCTCATTCATGCACTCATTTACGCATTCACTTAATCACTCCCTCATTCACTCACTCATTTGCTAACTCACTCCCTCATTTACTCCCTCAATTACTCACTCACTCCCTCATTTACTCATTCACTCCCTCATTCACTTACTCATTACCTCATTCACGCACGCATTTACTCATTTACTAGCTCACTCCCTCATTCAATTACTCATTTACTCACTCAATCCCTCATTCACTCACTCATTCACTCCCTCATTCACTTACTCCCTCCCTCATTCACTCAGTCACTCCCTCATTTACTTATTCACTCCCTCATTCACTTACTCTTTTACTCACTCAATCCCTCATTTAGTCATTCACTGTCAATCACTAATTTACTCACTTGCTCATTTAGTCATTCACCCACTCACTTCCCTCATTTACTCACTCACTAACTCAATCTCCATCACTGTGTGGATGTTCATCTCTTCCCATCTTTTAAAGCTGCAGTTTGTTGTGTTTAAAAATGTTTCTAGACCAACTATAATGCTACAACCATAAAGATGCATTTTTGTGTTTTCTAATGGGTTTCATGATGACTTTCGGGTATAACAGTGAAAAGCCTTTAGCTATTTATAGTGCAAAAAAACACTTTACTTTAGGTAACAGATTTTGCAGCAGGATTCACATGTTGAACCGGGATACATTTTCCTGACAGTATCATTATCAGATAAAAAAAAATTCTTTTTCCCCCCAACCCCCCCAAAAAAAAAAAAACCACCCCCCCCCACAAAAAAAAAAAAAAAAAAAAAAAAGAAGAAAAAAAAAAAAAAAAAAAAATTGCATTGCGGTAAAAAAAAGGAGTGGTGTAAAAGGGGAACCAAAAACGACATTGGTGAATAATGTCTCAACAACTAAAAAAAAAAAAATGTGAGTAAAGCTTTTTGTGTTTGTGGTAGGGTGTGTGCCACGCTTTTTTTTTTTTAAAAAAAAAAAAAAAAAAAAAAAAAAAAAAAAAAAAAAAAAAAAAAAAAAAAAAAAAAAAAAAAAAAAAGGAGAGGTTACTGTCTTATTCGTTAAAAAAACCACAGGGCCAGAGACAGAGAAGTTCTTACTGGTTTACATTATGTTCTCATCTCAGAGTTTCAGTAGCTAATTTCAGATCTGCAGTATTGTTAATCACTGAACGTCATCTCAAGATTTCACCATTTATCCCATTTATCATCTACAGCTTACTTGTCCCAAATAATAGTGAAATTGTTACAAGTTAATATTAATGCACTCTTTCTAATACGTTATTGTTTCTATAGTAACGTCTCATACACAGAGATTTGTATGGGGGCCGCCCTACATTATCTAATACTATAACATTTATAGAATGAGCCTCAGTTCTAAGCACTTTGTAACAGTCAAAGTTTCCCAGCTCAGGAAAGTGGAGTTTAGTGAGAGAGAGAGAGGAGAGAGAGAGAGAGAGAGAGAGAGAAAGAGAGAGTGAGAGTGTGTGCGTGTGTGTGTGTGTGTGTGAGAGAGAGAGAGAGAGAGAGAGAGAGAGAGGGAGTGAGAGAGAGAGAGAGAGAGAGAGAGGGAGAGAGAGAAAGAGAGAGTGAGAGAGAAGAGAAAGAAAGAGAGAGTGAGAAAGAGGGGAGAGTGAGAGAGTAAGAGTGTGTGTGAGGGAGAGGAGAGAGTGAGAGAGAGCCAGAGAGTGAGAGAGAGGGGAGAGTGAGAGTGTGTGAGAAAGAGAAAGAGCGTGTGTGAGAGAGAGAGTGTAAGAGAGTGAGAGAGAGGAGAGTGAGAGTGTTTGAGAGAGAGAAAGAGAGAGTGAGAGAGAGGAGAGAGTGAGAGTGTATTAGAGGAGAGACTGAGAGTGTGTGAGAGAGAAAGAGAGAGTGAGAGAGAGGAGAAAGTGAGAGTGTGTGAGAGAGGAGAGACTGAGAGTGTGTGAGAAAGAGAAAGAGAAATGGGCTGGTGATAGAACAGCTTGTTATTGCAGTTAAAACATAAGTGAGAACTTTGTCTCTCGGACGTTCCACAACATTAAATCTAACTAGAAAACGTTGTTCATTAATAAATGAAACATTGTGAGTTATTGCAGATTGCTGTGGTATAAGCAGAATAACACACTCCAGACCGTGCTGTTATACAGAAGTAATGTACTTTGGAGAGGTTAGCAGTACTCTGTGTGCGTCATGCTGCATCGACCACCATCCCCTACTCATTACACACACACACACACACACACAAACACACACACCACTTTTGTTTACAATGTATCTGAGTGTGTATTTTCTCTCACTTCCTCTTGTTGTCAAGTTACCAAGAGCCCAGAAAGCATAAACTCCTCTCTTCTGAAGGATTTAACCCTCCTATTATCTTTGGGGTCAGTTTCACCCCAGACTCTTTTAGCTGTATAAAACACAAAAATATCCCAATTTTACACACACTTGTTTTAGTTGTTTTATCGAGGTCATTAAAATGCATGCTATAATTATATAATGCTCACTATAATGTTATATTTTCAATATACAATCAAAATTATTCAAGCCCCATTGCAAAACAGGTTTATTCTCAAAATGTACAGACTTTCAGCTGTTTGCAATGAACAAATCAAACAAGAGCAATTGAAATAGTTAAACACGACGAATGCTTCAAGTGCTTTCCCCAAATTGGGGTATTGAATCATTTTGATTGCAACTGTAACATTCAAAACACTTCCCTCTGTTTTAGGGCTTCATCCAACCATCCATCTTCTACCACTTACTCCTTTTCAGGGTCACGGGGAACCTGGAGCCTATCCCAGGAAGCATCGGGTACAAGGCGGGGTACACCCTGGACAGGGTGCCAATCCATCGCAGGGCACAATCACATACACACTCACACACCCATTCATACACAACGGACATTTTAGACATGCCAACCAGCCTACCATGCATGTCTTTGTACTGGGGGATGAGACCAGATTACCCGGAGGAAACCCCCGCAGCATGGGGAGAACATGCCAACTTTAGGTCAATCAGTGAGATTTTATGGTGATTTGCAAATTTGTCCAATACAATAGGTATTATGGATGTATAAGGTAGGGATGGGCGATATGGACTTAAAATTATATCACGATATTTCCTGGTATTTATAGCAGTGATGATATAAATATAGTAGCGTGCAGCACTGTTTTTGGCTCCAAGTGATAGCTGTGATCTTGAGAGCCTCAGAAACACAAACATTGGTCTAAAAGTAAAACTGATTTTCAGTAACCAAACCAGTTCCAGATTGTAGAGGTACAGTGGCTCCTTGTTTAGCGATAAACTCCTCCTCAGCTTCAGGTCCGTCTTCCGCTGTACTCATGTTCGCACACCGTAATACGGCATCAACTAGGCTTTATCCTTATTATCGTGGGAAGACTAATTCTTATTGTGGGGAGAATTTCTACCAGCGTATCGCCCATCCCTAGTATAAGGGGTGGGGGCAGGTGGTTTATATAAAGGGCTATTTAAGTTGTCAACAAAGACACATACATGACCTGAGACATAAACCTTTGTTTAAAAAATCATAATCTGGAGGTTTAAATTGCTTGAGTCAAATTGAAATTTTTTAAAATCAGATTTGAGGGTAACAGAAGGGTTAATGAAAAGCTTAAAAGTTACACCTTCACCTCTGACTGTTAGGTGTTAAGTGCTCACACTGGAGACTTCCGTCCATTTTCTGTCCATTTTCCATACCACTTGCCAACCCATCGCAGGGCACATTCACACACAATTTGGGAATGCTAGTCAGCCAACAGCGCAAGACTTTGGACTGGGGAGGAAACCCCTGAAGCACGAGGAGAACATGCAAACTCTCAAACTCTGTGCATGTAGGCCGGAGGTGGGATTCCAATCCCCAACCCCAGATGTGCAAGGCAATTGTGCTAAGCCACCGTGCCTACAAAAACTACGGAATTAACTGGAGTGCAAATGAAACCGTGAATGTGAGCAGTTACACGGGCTCTGTTTATGTGCTGTGAAACCGAGATCACAAATAATGAATTATTGAGATAGACAGTGGCGTGTGTCAGGATAAGACCTTGTAAGTTGCACCACACACACACACAGACCACACACACACACACACACAACACATTCATCTACACTCTGACACGTTGCTGGAGTCTAAAGTGCTAAATTATATGCACTGACTCTCACACCTGCTAAGCATCTTATAAAAAGCCATTTTTATGACCCAGTCGTCACACGCTTCTCTCTCAGAGCTCTGTGTGAACAGCGTCGTCACAGCTGTGCGTAGCCTTTTAGCCAATTGCACATCGCGACAGGTGATTGAGCCCCAGAGCAGCCTTCTAACTAGTGGCTTAATGTGCTTGCGAATAAACCTCATTAATCATGTAAACAGGATGTCAATCTACACAACCTGGATACTGTGTCAGATTTATTATGGTATCCGGGATCTCCCTTGTTCACACTTTTTTATTCAGGAGCAAGCAAAAAAAAAGCGATCCGGGTCATTTACAGACACAGAGGAAATGCGTGCATAAAATAAACAGCATTGATACTGAAAGATGAAATGAATACATTTGGATAATGTCTCCAGTTATTCTGCATGCTGAGAGAATAAAACGACACAAAACACGAGACGAAGGACTACACGTTTAATACAATACGATACGTTTAAGAAAAGAACTGAGATAATTCCCTGGAACTGGAAGGAATTTGAATCAATGGAGCAAAAGTTGGGAAAAAGATTTCATATTATTATTCTCATCAAGAGCCGAGTAATGGAGGCGGATTTAATTCTGCTCAGGGGACAAAAGCCACCATTCGTAATTTTCTCACTTAAAGCACACATGCGCTATTCAATATGAAATAGTTCCCAGGCTCTGAATAAAGCAATGCCGCATTGTGAATAGCTAACATTATAATATTCCCTAGTAATGAAAGGTAATTGCATTGCTGTTGAATGGTAAGCTCTGCCGAGAGGTTTTGGCCAGCAGTTGGGAAATAAAGCTTGCAGATATAACAGCACTCTCTGCAGAACTATAAATTCCCAATAAATCTCAGCGCATGTGCCAATCACGCTTTGGTGTTCTGCATTATATGGGTCAGGGAGCCAACAAAGTTTAACAACAAAAGGTGTATCCGATTAGCTCAGTAACAAGTGAGAGGAGGATGTGCATGAACGTGCAGAAGAGTAAAAGCAGAGGAGATCTGAAATATCTACGGGGCGAGACCATGCAGGGCTTTAACAACAAACAATAGAATCTTGAAATCAATTCTGTATTTCACCAGTAACACCGGTGGAGTGAAGCTAAGATATATGTGAAGTGCTCTCTCTTTTTGGTCACAGTCAAAAAGCAAGCTGCAGCGTCCTGTACGAGTTTCAAGCGTGAAAGTGCAGATGGGCTAATTCTAGCATACAGGACCTCGATCAAATAAAAGCATGAATAACAGTCTCAAGATCTTTAAAGCGCACCAATTATGGTATCTTATTTTGTTTTAAAGGTCTCATTCTCAATGTGCTCATATTTTAAACCACAGCATTACCCCCCGCCCACCCCCACGGGTCACAAACGACTCGTTAAATGATCCGTTCTAAAGGATTCATTCTAAACTCCTCCATTCAGAGAGCATACTCTGCTCTGATTGGTCAGATCACCTAGTCTATTGTGATTGGTCTACCACTGTCAGCGTGTTTCAAAAAGGAAACACTCACTACCATAACAAGCTCCAGCTCTGTCTGTTCTCGAGCATGAAGACCAGAGGCAGGGTTTTTTTGTTACAAACCTACATAGGTTAGTACAGGAAGTAAGTGTGGAATTACTAATGACTCGTTTCAGCTTTTCAGAATCGTTTCTTTCTTTCGGGAGTCAATAACGCCGTTTGTCGTGCGTATTGATTTCTGAATCTTTGCAGACTTTTTACATTCACAAACAGCTCTATAAGACACTAAATGAAAGGTAATATTTGAAAAACCATAATAGATGCACATGAAATGTGACCTAAGCTGGAAAAAAAATGAATTCTGACAACAGAATTTATTTGTTTGTCAAATTTTAAATCCAAATAGAACATCACCCCCAGATTTTTTAATTGGGTAAGGATGTTGTCTTGTAGGGAACCCAGACTACAGCTAAAACTTTATATCATTCAACAGGATTGCTTCAGTCATTTTATCATTTAGCTGAAGGACATTTTCATCCATTAGACAGTCTAAAAGAGGAGTCAACAAATTTTTCCCCGGATTTTAATGGGACGTAAAACTGTGTATTGTCTGCATAACAATGGTAGAAAACCTTGTGACACTCAAAAATGGAGCAAAGAGGTAGCAAATATAAAGAAAATAAAATCGGACCCAGAATAGAGCCTTGTGGCACTCCACAGATAATGGGGATTGTGGTTGATGAGCATGGAAAAACTCCTAATTGTAAGATATGATATAAACAGTCTAGTGCAGCATCATGGATGCCGACCTCTTGTTTTAATCTATTTAGGAGGATATGGTGATCAATGGTGTCAAAAGCTGTGCTTAAGTCCAACAGTACAAGGATGGCACAGTTTCCAGAATCTACAGTTAATAAAAGGTCAGTCACTACTTTTAGAAGGGCAGACTCTATACTGTGTTTAGCTCTAAAACTTGATTGAAGGGGGTCCAAGATGTTATTGCTAACTAAGTAAGGGGAAAGCTGAGATAGTACAACTTTCTCCAATACTTTTGATAAAAATGGCAATTTTGAGATAGGTCTGTAATATAAATAAAGACAAGAACATGGCTGAAGCTGCTAGGTGCTATCATTAACATGTAGTCAGTATTTTTTATTTTTTATTAATTATCATTAACATGGTCAAGGATGCCTGCAATACTGAAGCAGGGACTAAAGAGAAGCTGTAACTAAGCTACTCCTTAGTCATAAGCTCATGATTGATGTTTTTGTTCTGCTCAGAACTCAGAAGTCAGAGAACAATCAGCTGAGCCAACAATTTAAATTACGTGACAGTTAGGAAGAAAAAGTTAAGCAGTTAAGTTAGCAGGGTTTATATAGCAGGTAAGGTGTGTTTGACTGCTGGATCAGTGGAATGCCTGGTGGTTTCTCAAAACTGAGAATTGTTGTTTTGTGCATAGTAGGGAGTCCTTAGAGAAGTAGTTAGACAGTATTAGAAGTGCCTCGGGGTGGAGTTCTAGGTGCATTAGATGTAATAAATCAATGGAGTCTCCAGTTTGGGAATATTTTTTCCACATTTATTTAAAACTGGCAGCCTTTTTAAGCCAAAAAAGACTGCTTTCAACTTTAGTGATATTTACGGAATGACAGTGAAAAGCCTGGAGATTTATTTTAATTCCTGAGAGGTGCTATTTAGCAGGCAGGAGAACTGAAGATTTTTTTTTAAATAAAAGAAGATAAAGTGCTATAAGGTGTTGTTCTGTATGAGTTACACATTATAGGAAGATCATGTTCCAGCTAGTCTTAGCCTCAGACACTCTAACTACAGGATATCAAGCCACTTTTGAACACTTTTCTGGCCACAAGCTTCAGAATGGCTCTTCACAATCTGACTGGCTGTCCATAATTCTAACTATACACACTGCTTTATTCTGGTTTCCAGCAGGAAAACAAACATATAAACTAGAGATAATCGGTATTGGCGGATAAAAGCAATTTTTCACGGTATCGGCTATCGGCCAATAGTTTAAAAACATCCGATGATCAGGGGCGATTATATATCCGGTCAATCAAAAGAGGGCGGAAAAACAAATTGAATTTGTGCTGTGTGTAAAGATGATGTCTCGTGTGGAATGATGGCAAAACTGCAGTTTGTAATCTCTGCACTGAAATTTTTTTTACACCGGACAATTCCAGCACTGTTTTGCTTCCAGTTTGAGCAAACCTATACATTGCGATACATATCGTGCATCCTAGAAATGACTTAGAGTATAATATGATATGGTATTTTCATCATATTGTCCACCACAAGCCCCAAACTAGTTGTGCTTATCACACTTGGTTCTAGCCATGTCTCAATAAACACAATATATAATGATATATAGTGCATAAAATATTTTCAATCCTGCTTCAAAATATTGTCACTAGCCATCTGTATTTGGGAGGCAGCAGCCCAGGCAGACAGCATTTCTGTTAGCATTTGCATGGCATAAAGATAAAGGCTGTCACATTTGGAAGGCACCATAAGACAGCTGTCATCGAGGGTACCTTATTTGGGCCTAATTTACGCACATGGATCTTTCTTGACTAATGCAATCCTATAAGTCTGTTCACCAGACAAGGCTCCCGTGAGAACATGACAGACAGAACTCTTACTGAGAACTCCTTAATGTGATACCTCCTGTAGCTCCATTTTTAGTGATAGCAGTTTGGTTTAAAAAAAAATCAGATTAGTGTTATAAACTGGGATGCATGCTTAGGCAATTACCATGATGGAGAATATTTATTTTGGCACATGTCTGTCTGCATACTTTTGTTATAAATGTTGAAACAGTACACACTTTCTCTTTGTGTCTAAACACTGTATATAAAAGACAAAAGGTCTTCTTATCCAAAAATGTTGGCATTAATTAAGTTCTCTGTTTTGGTTTTACACACTTAGCTTTTGCCTGGTTCCTGGTTTAGGAATCTTGTCGGTGCTCAGTGGTGTTCCTTCCCCAGGGATCAGTCCTCGGCTCCCTGCATTTCTTCACTTACATGTTACCCCTTGTGTGCTACTATGCAGTGTCAGTATGGAATCTACCACATTCCTGTCGCCACCTTCCATTATATCAAATATCTGTGACATAAAACTATGGATGAACACCAACTGGGGTGGCTGTGGCGCAGTTGGTAGAGCGGGTTGTCCACGAATTGTAGGGTTGGCGGTTCGATTCCTGGCCTGGGTGACTCCACATACCAAAGTGTCCTTGGGCAAAACACTGAACCCCAAGTTGTTCCCGATGGCAAGCTAGCACCTTGCATGGCAGCTGTGCTACCATTGGTGTGTGAATGGGTGAATGAGATACAGTGTAAAGCGCTTTGGATAAAAGCGCTATATAAGTGCACACTTACTTACTTACAAATTCAGCAATAAAGTTCAACATTCTATTCTAGATGTCTGGACTGTTCTATTAAAATGAATAGGTTGGTTATCAAACCATCCCCTGTAGAAGTAGAATAAAAATGCTTTGGGGCTTCTCTTCCATTTTCTCTTTCATAGCCGTGCTAAAATCCCCCCCCCCCTTTTTTTCTTGGCTTTCACACGTGCCAGAAAAAGCTCTGGCTGGATCACATCTTGTGCTGATAATGTAGATGTACCTGGTGATGAGAAGGCTCTTTGCCTTCACTGTAGCTTCGGAAACAGAAAATCAAGAGAATTTGAGCTGCTTGCATGACTTGACTGTTATGGTGGGAGGTCACATCATGTAAGGGTGAATGTCACAAAAATACACTCGTTATTTTTAGCTACCGTATTTTCCACACTATAAGGCGCACCTAAAAAACTCAAATTATCTCAAAAGCCGACAGTGCGCCTTATAATCCGGTGTGCCTTATATATGGACCAATATTGAGCCACAACAGGTCTCGCAACTACGATAAGCAGCCGCCGACTTCCTTTTCTTCCACGTGTGGCAGGGACAAGGTGCATCTGAGGATTTGTTGCATCAACTACGGCACCTAGGGGACGGGAGGCCGGCCCCCAGGACAAGGAACTAAACTAGATTAACCCCTAAGGGTAATTCGAGCACACAGGTTCGTAAACTCAAGGAGCCGGAGACATGCGTTACATCAACGATATTTATTCCAACAAAACACATTAATTATTATAAACCCACAACCGAACAAACAGCTAAGATTCTACCTCAAAAAGAGTCATTTAAGCAAATAGGAAAACAAGCAGTGCTTACCTGTTGAGCCAGCGGTTTCACGTACACGCACACCAAAGCTACCGGTATCCCACGTCACTAACCAGGAAGTCCTTTCACTGACTGAACGACGTACCAGTCAGTCGAAAACCACTTCCTGAAATACTACTCCAGGACACGCCCCCCTCAAGATGACTCACGGGGAAACCCATTTCACCACAAACGCGCGGTGCATGCTGGATATATACCGGTATATATATTTCATTTCCATTTGTTTTTTATGTAAAGACCCCAAAATGGCTCTTATTAAGAGACACGCATATGACGCGGAGTTTAAACTCAAGGCGATCAGTCACGCAGAAGAACACGGGAATAGAGCAGCAGCAAGAGAATTTAGCATTAACGAATCAATGGTGCGAAAGTGGAGGAAGCAACAAGATGACCTACGCCGCGAAAGAAGACTAAACAGAGTTTCCGAGGGAATAAAGCGAGATGGCTACATTTGGAGGACAAACTCGAACAGTGGGTTGTTGAACAGAGAGCAGCAGGTATAAGTGTCAGTACAATCACTATTCGATATTATGCAACCGCCGCTAGCGAACTTGGCATTAATGACTTTAAAGGCGGTCCTTCTCGGTGCTTTCGGTTTATGAAAAGACGTAATCTCTCCATCCACTTCGAAGAGACAGAGCCGGGCATGTTGGATCCCGTATTTGCCCAACTGTTTAATTCGGACACCGAAGAAGAAGAATTCCAGGGATTCGTGGATGAGGAATAACTTAGTAAAGTGAGCTTTACGTGTTTATTTTGTGTGTTGTGTGATTTTAACGTTTGAGCAACGTTGAGTTATTGATATATTGTTATCGCTTTGCATTATTTCGAGTGTTACTATATTGTGATTATTATTATTATTGAATCGAGGAAAAGTCCCCCCCCCACTATGTGGGGTATATTAACATTGCACTACATGTTTTACCTTAAACTACGCTGGGTTGTAATCTATTAATAAAGTTGAACTGACCTATGTGACTGTTTTGTTGACATTCCCTTTAGCACAGCTCCATCTAATTGATGCATAACGTAACCCCCAGCCTCTACTGTAGCGTCTATTGTATGCGCCTTATAATCCGCTGCGCCTTATAGTGCGGAAAATATGGTACACTGCAACGTCAGAATGTTGGTACTTGTATTCAACATCATCTCACATTTGCTCACAAACAAGACTCCTCCAAATCCTCCATTTTGCTTTTCTCGCCTGTTCCCCAACTTGTGACCTGATTGATTGGGAGGTTAAAAAACAACAAAACCTCTCTGAGCTTTTCTAAAAAGTTTCTAGAAGCTCTGCAGTGCCCAAAAAAATGGCTGTAGCAGCACTTTTTTAAAGTGACCACAAGTCTGCGCACCTTGCAGCCACTTCCCATAGGAGTACATTGAAAACGAGTGATGTCGGTCCAGAACAAAAATAAGTAAGTAAATAAATAAATAAATATTTATTTATTTGTTTGTTTGCTTGTTTATTTTTATATCAACATCTGTAAGCTAGGCGTTTTTGTGTTTCTACAGTAAAGTTTCAGTTTTCTGCTTTCTATAAAACAATAGTCTGCTTGAGAAAGGTAAACGTAAATCAAACGGATTATGATCATCATCGCTTTTACAAACACAGCCTCCTTATTCTGTGTTTCTCCAAAACCCATGGCCTCCAAAATATAATCTATATTATAATGTATAATAATATATTATAAAATACTGACTTAAATATCACTAGGTTCAACACTGAGTTCAAGAATTTCAATTTCAGCAATTTTCTGACATTAAACCACACACAGCCTGTTGGGACAACAGGGAAAATAATGTCCGATTAGAACAGATGGCACATTAGAACAGATGGCACACGCCCTTTCCTCATTCATCAGCTCCCTCCGTTCTGCACCTGATAATTCACTGGAGCGCTGACTCATGAGCCGTGGCCGTCTGAGTGAGCCAGAGTTGGCCCTGCCCTGACCTTCAGCCTCCGCTGCGTCACCCGACACCCTCGACACTGACGGACACGTGTTAATTACCACAGGTGTTACTTTCCATAACGCAGTGACTCTGCTTTATGGGTTTGCACATACACTTAGACACCCATGCATGCAGAGAATATTTTTATTTAGACCTCACTCAGGTCATGCTGCTTTTCTTACACAATCCTCTCTATTCTCATTTGGCAGAAACATGCGAACGCTCTGAGGTCATCTCTGGGAGCTTTAAAATACCCCCCCCACCCCCCGCCGCGTGTGTGCTGTCAAACAGTCAGACAAAAAGTAGCCGAGCTGGACAAACGCTTCTACCTACCTACTGTCCATCTGTCACTATCGAGCTATCTATCGGTTTCTCTCTCTGTCACTTCCCCTTTCCTGTCAGTTATGTGCAGAACTTATGGGAGGCCATGTTATGCTTTACGTTACTGCTCAAATGCCTTACTTCAGTATGAATAATGACATTTATAATTATTATACAGCAGTGGCACAGAAGCAGAGGTCAGGGAGCGACCACATTTGAACTCTGTATCACCCTCATGTTTTTTTTGTTTTTTTTAATCACACCAGTCACCTGCTTCAGAGACAGATTTGAATATATCCACAAAAAAATAATACATTCAAAACAGTAAGACAGAGTCTTTACAGTGCTTAAAGAATACCTAAAAGGATACCTGCATTACACTGGCAATGTCAAGCCATGTTACTGTTGTGATTGGAACATTATTATGAACGCAACATCTAAAATGTCTCATAAAACGGTGTTTCGGACTTCAGTGAGTCACTACTGCAATACTTTTCAAATGCTTCTCCATTTTTTCTATATTGCTACAAAACATAGCTATCCCACACGGTAAGTCCACTTTAATAAATATTCCAACATATTCCCCAATCATTCATTACTGCTACCGTGTTAAAGGCATTTTTAATATCTAAAAAAACTAAGAAATGTTATTTGGTAGTATTATAACAGTAATTATATGCAAAAATCATTATGCACTGTATCTTTCTGTTGGTGTTGCAAAAACATGATATTTTTGGGTCAAACCTCAGTACTGTTTGGAAGAAGTGTATAATATAGATCTTTCAGATCTTGTACAAACAAACAAATTTCTGAACAATATAGTCATCCAGTTAATTCTTACATACCTAAATGGTTGTTGTTGGGGGTTTTTTTTGGTCTAAAAATAGACATGCACACGAAGCCCCCATGCACTTACCATCCTTGCGGTGGTACGTGATCTCCACTTTCCTCTCCTCCGAGCCGAGCAGGGCCTGTGCTATCTGTGCAACGGCGTGCCTCTTGGTCAGCTGGCCATGCAGGAAGTCGCACGTGCATGGCTTCTGCATGATGTCCGGCCGCGAGAAGCCAGTCATTTCACAGAAGCCGTCGTTGCAGAAGATGATGGCGCAGTTTTGCACACGGGCATTTGCTATCACAAACTTTTTATCTGTGGAGGCAGAAAGAAAGAATAAAGTGTTGCGCGTATAGTGAGTATATATATACATATATATATATATATATATATATATATATATATATAAAATATATATAAATTAACCATTTATGGAAATTTACACTGCTGTGAAAGAGTATTTCCTGATTTTTTCTGATTTTGTGTATACAGTGAGGGAAATAAGCATTTGATCCCCAGCTGATTTTGTACGTTTGCCCACTGACAAAGAAATGGTCAGTCTATAATTTTAATGGTAGGTTTATTTGAACAGTGAGAGACAGAATTACAACAAGAAAATCCAGAAAAACGCATGTCAAAAATTTTATAAATTGATTTGCATTTTAATGAGAGAAATAAGTATTTGACCCCCTCTCAATCAGAAAGATTTCTGGCTCCCAGGTGTCTTTTATACAGGTAACGATACAGCATACAGCACTCTTAAAGGGAGTGCTCCTAATCTCATCTTGTTACCTGTATAAAAGACACCTGTCCACAGAAGCAATCAATCAATCGGATTCCAAACTCTCCACTATGGCCAAGACCAAAGAGCTCTCCAAGGATGTCAGGGACAAGACTGTAGACCTACACAAGTCTGGAATGGGCTACAAGACCATTGCCAAGCAACTTGGTGAGAAGGTGACAACAGTTGGTGTGATTATTCGCAAATGGAAGAAACACAAAAGAACCGTCAATCTCCCTCATCCTGGGGCTCCATGCAAGATCTCACCTCGTGGAGTTGCAATGATCATGAGAACAGTGAGGAATCAGCCCAGAACTACACGGGAGGATCTTGTCAATCATCTCAAGGCAACTGGGACCATAGTTACCAAGAAAACAATTGGTAACACACTACGCCGTGAAGGACTGAAATCCTGCAGTGCCCGCAAGGTCCGCTGCTCAAGAAAGCACCTGTACATGCCCATCTGAAGTTTGCCAATGAACATCTGAATGATTCAGTGGACAACTGGGTGAAAGTGTTGTGGTCAGATGAGACCAAAATGGAGCTCTTTGGCATCAACTCAACTCGCCGTGTTTGAAGGAGGAGGAATGCTGCCTATGACCCCAAGAACACCATCCCCACCGTCAAACATGGAGGTGGAAACATTATGCTTTGGGGGTGTTTTTCTGCTAAGGGGACAGGACAACTTCACTGCATCAAAGGGACTATGGACGGGGCCATGTACCGTCAAATCTAGGGTGAGAACCTCCTTCCCTCAGCCAGGGCATTGAAAATGATCGTGGATCATTTTCGTGGATGGGATTTCCAGCATGACAATGATCCAAAACACACGGCCAAGGCAACAAAGGAGTGGCTCAAGAAGAAGCACATTAAGGTCCTGATGTGGTCTAGCCAGTCTCCAGACCTTAAAACCATAGAAAATCTGTGGAGGGAGCTGAAGGTTCGAGTTGCCAAACGTCAGCCTCGAAACCTTAATGACCTGGAGAAGATCTGCAAAGAGGAGTGGGACAAAATCCCTCCTGAGATGTGTGCAAACCTGGTGGCCAACTACAAGAAACGTCTGACCTCTGTGATTGCCAACAAGGGTTTTGCCACCAAGTACGAAGTCATGTTTTGCAGAGGGGTCAAATACATATTTCCCTCATTAAAATGCAAATCAATTTATAACATTTTTGACGTGTTTTTCTGGATTTTTTTGTTGCTTTTCTGTCTCACTGTTCAAATAAACCTACCATTAAAATTATAGACTGATCATTTCTTTGTCAGTGGGCAAACATACAAAATCTGCAGGGAATCAAATACTTTTTTCCCTCACTGTATCTCATACTAAATTGTTTCAGTAAATTCCCCCAGTACAATCAAATCAACACTTAAATATTACTCAGTAACACACTATGCCAAAACTGAAAGAAATTCCAGAAATGATGAGGAAGGTGATTGAAATACATCAGTCTAGGAAGGGTTACAAAGCCATTTAAAATGCTCTGGGATTCCAAAGAACCACAGTGAGAGCCATTATCTCCAAATGACTCCACTATCAGAAAGACACTGGGCAAAAATGGCATCCATGGAAGTGTGACGAGATGAAAAACACTGCTAACACAGAAGAACATTAAGGCTCGTGAATTTTACCAAAACACACTTTGATGATTCTCAGACCTTTTGGGAGAATGTTCTGCGGACTGATGAGTCAAAAGTGGAACTGTTTGGAAGACAGGGGTCATGTTACATCCAAACACCGAATTCCACAAAAAGAACATCATATCTACGGTCAGGCCTGGTGGTGGCAGTGTGATGTTGTGGGGATGCTTTGCTGCTTCAGGGCCTGGGCAACTTGTAATAATTGATGGAAACTTGAATTCTGCTCTCTACCAGAAAATCCTCCTAAAGGAGAATGTCCAGCCTTAAGTTGAAGTTGAAACTCAAGCACAACTGGATTATGCAGCAAGACACTGATCCAAAGCACAGGTGTAAAGGCTGATCTCCAGTTATCGTAAGTGTTCAGTTGCAGTTATTTCTGCTAAAGGTGGCACAACCAGATTTTAAGTTTAATGGGGCAGTAGTTTTTTCTAAATTGGTGATAGGTATTGGTTAATTATATATTTTTTGCTTCAAAAATAAATAAATAAATAAAAACTGTATTGTGTGTTTACTCAGGTTGCCTTTGTTTTACCTTGTATTGTGTTTGAAGATCTAAAACTATTTAATATGAGATTTACACAAAAACAGAAGAAATCAGGATGGGGCAAATACTTTTTCACAGCATTGTACAGGTATATAAAGCACAAATTAATAACAGATTAATATCTGAACTTAATAATGAATCTTAATAATGAAATATGTCTTTGATGCATTGCTAATATTTAATGCACACACCTAAATGCTTAAATGTGGATTCTTAAAAAATTAAATAAACAAACAAACAAAAAAATCTCATTAATGCCACAATGTGTGTAAAATTCTGAGATTAACTCTGAAGTGTTTTAGACTCCTTGTGTTTGGATTCAAGTAAAATTTACTTTTGCAGATAATAACTTTCCATAGACTCCAGACAGGAAACCAGCAGGTGTAAACACAAGAGTGTTTGTTTTTCATTAATTATTTGCATTAATAACCTATAATAATATGCAAATGATCAGGCTAATTAGGTCACGTGCGTGCAGATTATGCAAGCAAAAGGAAAACAACAGAATGGGTTTAAATGTACAGAGTGCTGACTGCTCAGGATATTATTGGCGCCAGTGCACGTATGGCTATACAGTAAAATCCCTAGCGTTCAATTAACACGCACAGTGTTCATTTGTGTCCAGCGGACTTATATAAACACTGTAGGGTGTAAATTCAACACTCTGGTGTTAAATTTGGGGGATTTTGCTGTGAACAAAACGCAGGATCAAAACAGCAGGAGTCAAAGAATATTCAAACACACACCCACACACACACACACACACACACACACACACAAGCACAACGTGATACAGTAAAGCGTGTATAAAACGTGTGTAAAGCGAAAAAAAACCATGTGAATCAATCAGATTCATAAACTAGCCTATAAATAAATCACAGCATCGCTCTGACCCGAAAATGACACAATATTACTTAAATAATACTGTAAATCAGGATCAATACAGATTAGAGGTCATCTGTGCACCGCATGACGCCGACTGTGCGACAGTCGCGCTGTTCGGTAACGGAAACGTGACATGACACTTACTCTGACCCTCGAATTTGCGGATTATGATCCCCAGGAAGGTGTTTTGCGGCGCGACGTGACCCCGACGCACCGGCATGATGATCGCGTGCAAAATCCAACAGAGCCAAACGAGGGGTGTGTGTGTGTGTGTGTGTGTGTGTGTGTGTGTGTGTGTGTGTGTGTGTGTGTGTGTGTGTGTGTGTGTGTTAGTGTATGTAGTTACGAGCGGTGTGCGGTCGCACGGGGACGTCCGTCACAAGTCGTCATTCCGGCGGAGTGTGTGTGTGTGTGTGTGTGTCCTGTGTACGCGTCTCCGATTTTTCACGGCTCGTCTTTTCCGCGTGTCGTTCTCACGCAAGAAAGCGGTGTCACGCGGCCGCGCGGATGCTGGCGCTGGAGCGGGCGCACGCGCATCACTGAGTGAAGGGCGCGCGTGGAAACGGCGAAACGGCTCTCGCACCGCATGTCGAAACCGCTCATGGTATCGACGCGCGCTGTTCTCCTGACATAGTGCTCGGCCAACAGCGCGAGCCAACAGCTGACAACCAGTGACGTCGTTCCGCTCCGCTGTAAGGTCGTGCGCGAGCAATCCGTATCTGAGACAACAGCGTCCAACGTGGGCGGGGGGCGGGGGGTGTACAGTTAACTGAAGTAGTCCGATCAGTTATTTCGGTGTAGCTCGAAGTGTCCGCTGCAGTGGTGTTAAACGCGTTGGAGAATTCGTGAGAACCAAGTTCTTAGAACAAAATCAAAGAACAAAGTGCAGGTGCAGTCATATAATCAGGCATCATTACTGGTAAAGAGGAAAGATGACACCAAGAGGAGTAGAATAATCAGGAGAATAAAAATGGCCGAGGGATGAAGTCTTACTCGGACGTTATCCGTTCAGAGTTTTATCCCCAGTCAGGGTGGAGGTGGATCCGCAGTCGATCCCGGGAGCACTGGGTGCGAGGTGGGAATACGCCCTGAAGGGATGCCAGTCCATCACAGGGCAGTGTCACACACACATTTACACCTGGGGCAATTTCAAGTGAACACCTGGCATGTTTTATGGAGAGGTGGGAGGAAACCAGAGAACCCAGTCAACATGGAGGCAGGAATATATGGACCCTGGAGTTGCAAGTTGTTTTTTTTTTATTATTATTCGATGGTGGTTTCATTATATTTTACTAAATGTCCTTTAAAGCACTTATTGTACTTACGCCGTGGTCCGATCCTGAGCTGGAGTTATACGGTCTATGTGGGATTTCACATGTTTTTCCTCTATGCGGATTTCCTTCAGGTTCTCTGATTTCATACCACCTCCCAAAAACATTCCAGTAGGTGTATTAGCTAGAGTAAGCTACTCCTATATGTGGACAGGTAACCCCATTCAGTGTGTATTCCCACCACACACCAAGTGGTCCCGGGATTAAGCTTCGTATCCCTGACCAGGATAAAGCGCTCACTGATGAATGAATGGATTCATTTTGTTACCATAAACTGGACTCATCAGGAGCACGTAAAAAGTCCTGAACAATGCTCTCTAATGGTTCTGGGTTCCTCAGGAATTCCAACGAAAGGAAAGTGTCCTACATAGAACCTTTAAGTTCCCCCCAAAGGCCAACGGCAAACCAACGGCCTCATTAAGAATCTATCTAACAGTCTTTCTTTCTAACAGTCTTCTAAGGAGTCTTCATAAATAATGCAGCCGTTTGAAAATTAAAATGACGATCATTACGGAATCTTTAAAGAGCATGTCTCTGGTGCAAAAGAGCCGTTCCAGTCACTTCTTTTTTAATAACTATATCAGTGCCTCCATCTAGTGGTGTGAGTGAACTGTGCAAAAGTTTCTTGTTTCTTCGACTGCATTTCGGAGTCTGCAGCATAGCCTACATGTTAACACATTTAGCATCAAATCACTCTATGTAGACTAACCTAAACTAAAAACATTTAGTAAAAAAAAAAAAAAAAACGTGCTTTTCAATCTCATTTCAAAACCGGATTAGACCAGTTCAAAGCTCAGTAACTATGCTGAATTCTCGATTCTGATTGGTCAGTAGGTGTTGATCAAGTTTCTATAAAAGCAGTAGTTCCGGCTGTAATTCAAATCCCAGATTTTTGTGTATTAATGCGCTCATTCTAATACAGTTCAGTTCAGTAGTGATGCTTTACATAATCTAAGCCTAATCGTAATAAACAGGTTTTTAAAATGTACTGTTACTTAACAAAGAAAAACTGTTGATGAAGTTCATCTTCCTGTCGAGGCGCTTATTTAACATGTATGGAAGGAGTCTCCAGTGTCAGACCTTTGCCTTTGCGGTTTCTCGGGAAGTGCTTTTTTTATTTTTAGTAATTTAAAGAGAGGCTGATGAAGGAATAACTGTTTATAGCATATGTTTATAACTGGAAACAACTGTTAAGGCTGGTGTGTATATATACCGGGAGCCATGACACACACAACGTGGGAAATTAGATATAGTGTTAGAATTAGATAGCAAATATAGTTAGAGTCTTTGTTCATGCCATGTGTCTTAGTTCTTGTTCATGTTTCCTAGCCATAGTCCATGTCTGAGTTCATGTCAAGGCTAGTTAGCTTATGGCAAAGCTTATAGCTTAGCCTGTAGCCTAGTAGCTTATAGCATAGCTTATAGCCTAGTAGCTTGTAGCATAGTTTATAGCCTAGTAGCGGATAGTACAGCTTAGAGTTGTATAGACTTAGTTTAGAATATAGATGTAGAAGTGGTTTATAGAGTATAGATATAGAGTCTTTGTACCATGCCATGTCCATGTTCATAGTCATTGTCACGTTTCAAATCATAGCTAATGTTTAGGTTAGTTGGTTTAGTTAGCTTAGTTCATTGAGTTGGTCATGTTTTGTGTTTCTTGTATCTCTTGAGTCTGCTCTCCTCTGTTTCAATAAAAGGTCTCGTCCTAACTGCACTTGCATCCGTCCTGCTTTGTTTACATCACAAATCATAACAGTTACAACGAGGACACCTGTGGCTTATAGACAAGTGCGGCCTATATATGTCCAAAATAGTTTATATTTTTAAAGTTAGTGGGTGCGGCTTATATTCAGGTGCGCTCAATAGTCAGAAAATTACGGTACTTATTTTTTGTCTAATAGTAAACTTTAGTCTCTGCGAACTTCAGTGATAATGTTAATTATCACCAGCTTGCTGGCTAAGTGATTGAATCATCTTGAATCAATATATGTGTGCAGCAAAAAAAAAAAATTATTATGGACAATGTATTGCTTTAACGTGTATCCCAATACAGAGTGTTGATTTTACTTTCAATGTGAAGACACTTCCAATCAGCAGCATAAATGTGTAGGCCTAGCTTTCAGAACTCCTGAGATATCACTGTCTTGTAGGAGAGTTTCTTCAGACTGAATAATTTGAAATAATCATGAATCAGACCGTTTATTTATTTATTTATATTTTTGCTATTTTAATAGAAAAGAAATGTGTCGAAGAATGGCCGCCTGCTGAGGGTCTGAGAGATACGAGACACACATACTGTTGCAGAAGAATGTGTGGGAATGATTTGTGTTGTGAACTTTCTGAAGAGAGGAAAAGAAAGTGGCTGAAACACTTGGAATTTAACTTGTAAATCATTTGAGTTTTTAAAAATATATATTTTGGCATGCATACACTTACACATACAGTGGGGGAAAAAAATATTTGATCCCCTGCTGATTTTGTACATTTGCCCAATAACAAAGAAATGATCAGTCTATAATTTTAATTGGAAGTTTTTTTTTTACAGTGAGAGACAGAATATCAACAAAAAAATCCAGAAAAACGCATGTCAAAAATGTTATGAATTGATTTGCATTTTAATGATGGAAATAAGTATTTGACCCCTCTGCAAAACATGACTTAGTACTTGGTAATGACTTAGTAATTACTTTTAATTTTCAATGCCCTGGCTGAGGGAAGGAGGTTCTCACCCAAGATTTCATTGTCCCTTTGATACAGTGAAGTTGTCCTGTCCCCTTAGATGAAAAACACCCCCAAAGCATAATGTTTCCACCTCCATGTTTGACGGTGGGGATGGTGTTCTTGGGGTCATAGGCAGCATTCCTCCTCCTCCAAACACGGCGAGTTGAGTTGATACCAAAAAGCTCCATTTCGGTCTCATCTGACCACAACATTTTCACCCAGGAGTCCTCTGAATCATTTAGATGTTCATTGGCAAACTTCAGATGGGCATGTGTATGTGCTTTCTTGAGCAGCGGACCTTGCGGGCACTGCAGGATTTTAGTCCTTCACGGTGTAGTGTGTTACCAATTGTTTTCTTAGTGACTATGGTCCCAGCTGCCTTGAGATGATTGACAAGATCCTCCCGTGTAGTTCTGGGCTGATTCCTCACTGTTCTCATGATCATTGCAACTCCACGAGGTGAGATCTTGCATGGAACCCCAGGCCGAGGGAGATTGACAGTCCTTTTGTGGTTCTTCCATTTGTGAATAATCGCACCAGCTGTTGTCACCTTCTCACCAAGCTGCTTGGCAATGGTCTTGTAGCCCATTCCAGACTTGTGTAGGTCTACAGTCTAGTCCCTGACATCCTTGGAGAGCTCTTTGGTCTTGGTCATGGTGGAGAGTTTGGAATCTGATTGATTGATTGCTTCTGTGAACAGTTGTCTTTTATACAGGTAACAAGCTGAGATTAGGAGCACTCCCTTTAAAGACACCTGGGAGCCAGAAATCTTTCTGATTGAGAGGGGGTCAAATACTTATTTCCCTCATTAAAATGCAAATCAATTTATAACATTTTTGACATGTGTTTTTCTGGATTTTCTTGTTGTTATTCTGTCTCTCACTGTTCAAATAAACCTACCATTAAAATTATAGACTGATCATTTCTTTGTCAGTGGGCAAATGTACAAAATCAGCAGGGGATCAAATACTTTTTTCCCCCACTGTACACACACAACACACACAGAGGTGTAGTATACGCAGGGTGATTTTGTGATGGACAGGTATGTAAACTTATCATCTGTCAATCATGATGTGTGAATGGCTGGAATCTGAATTATGAATTATTTGTTTGGGTTTGTATGTGCCGTGTGTGTCCAATGTGTGTGCGTGTTTGCGGTGTGTGTGTGAGTGAGTGTGTGTGTGTGTGTGTTTATGTGTGTGTTGAATTTCTGTATGTTTTACAAGATGACTATAAGTCTGAATTTAATTCACCTCATTACTTATTAATGCCAATTTCTTTAGGCTCAATGAGGCAAGGTGTGTATGCGCATGTGTGTGTGTATACGTGCATGAATTTGCTCGAGCTCTCCCTCATTTCATCTGAATGTCATCACTAATTAAATTAAACTATAAAAAGCATCAAAGGTATGACTTCTCTTTTATCATTAATTTCAAAAATGAAATGTAAAAGTGTGTGTAAGTCATAGAAATCAATCACTATTCATTTCTCTTTGTACAAATGGAACATTATATTCATAGGGAAGTAAGAAAGGGAAACAAACCACTATGTATCTCATCTGATTTGCTCAGAAAAAGACAACAGACTTATGCATGATTTATTTAACCTCTGTCTTTTGTTTCGTTCAGGACCGCAGTGTTAGGTTCAAGGTTAATGGATAGTGATACGACTGCATTACACCTGAGTAAGATGGAGGAAATTGGACAACTTGTCCTCCAGGCAGCCTTCTTTCCTTTACAATGTTAATACTCTACACTTTCCATCTGATCACTGTTAATTAGCCAGAGAGGTCGAGAGCGAGAAATCCAGTAAAGCAAGTCTCCCTTACAGGACACACGTCTGATGGGAAAGTGATCTTAACTCGCGTTTTGGTTTAGCTCCATTCTTTAAATTTCACAGGATCATAGGTATAGGTTACAGAAATATAACCACAAATGAGATTGACAAGAATGACATCCATAATTCCAACATATTTTAATTGTTTGAAAATTAGATTATTCTTGTGTGGATTTAATATAGATTGATTAGATATTGGATATTAGATTCTCAAAAGAAATCTGGTTATAATGAGCAAACCAGAGGCATCCATCCATCCATTTTCTGTACTACTTATCATACCCAAGGTCAAGGGGGAGCCTGGAGCTTATCCCAGGGGACTCGGGGACAAGGCAGGGGATACCACACACACATGCTATCACACACATATTCATACACCTATTCACACACTATGGACAATTTGAAATGCCAGACTACAATGCATGTATATGGACTGGGGGAGGAAACCGGAGTACCTGGAGGAAACCCCTGGATCACCGGGAGAACATGCAAGCTCCAGGCACACAGGGTGGAGGCGGGATTCGAATCCCCAACCCTGGAAGTATGTTGCAAACGTGCTAACCCTGTCCCCCCATCAAACCAGGGGCATCATGAAGCAATGTGTTGGGATAAAGTTACTGTTACCACCCCAGAAATGATTATTTCCCAATAACAGCATGTCCTGCAGGGTTTTATTCCTCGTATACCTCAGCAAAATTTGCCAAAGATTACAGAAAGTAACGCAAAAGAAAAATGTTTGTCAACAAGATCATGAGTTCGAACTCTGATGATGCAGCATCCATCTGTAATTGGAAGCCAAAATTTGTGAGGGATGGCATACTCTCTCTCCTGTCAATCACAGCAACACTGGATAATTATGGGCCTCTGTGATTGTGTTCATATATGTGGAAGAGAGCGAAGAGCACTTTCCTTTGGGTGTGTTCTACTGCCTTGGGACACTATTGGCTGGCTTCACATGTTTTGGAAGAAGTCTGCATCCTCTACGTCTTGTATCATAGAGAAGACCTGTGGATGGGAAATGGCAGGTGACCAAATTGGGGAGCAACCTGAGAAAAACACATTTGAACCCATTATAGTAACTTTTAATGTTTCAGAGAATCTGTGAACCAGTAGTTCCTTCACCAATGTCTTGTTTTTCTTTTCGCTTGAAGTTAACACAAGAACACAGTTTGTGAACCACAAAACTCATCTGTCCTGAAGACTTTCCCATGACATGAGGAAGAAACCTTGAAAAGAACTATGCTCAAAAGAGAACCCATCCTCTTCTGGGTGACACCCTGTAGTTTTATTAATTACAGTCTGCACAGATTACGTTAGAGCCCTGACACTCCAAGCCACAATAAAGATCGTCGGGGGGCGTCACGTTGCCTCATGTAAAGTATTCTGTAAAAAAGTTAGTTTTCATACTGTAAAGACGATGGCTAAAGTGTAATACACAACCCAGGCAGCAGGTAGCAGCACATGTACATCTATAATAAAGCTTAATAAACTCCAGGGCGGGATATGAGCCCCCCTCAAATCCAGCCTTCTAGCTAATGTGGGAAGATGCCAACCCTCAGGTTTAAAAATAATTACAAAAATTATCTGTAACACTGTCTACACATCTTTCCATTTTCTTTTCAACTTTTTGTCAGTACAAGATATCGTTTATAATCATTAACCTACAAACACTATAACAAGATCTATTGGTAGTCCATAAAAAGCACACCCATAACCATCTCCATATCCAAAAATCATAAATAAATGTAAATAAACTGGCCTGGTTTACAACAACATGAGCAAATTGTAGCTGGCTAAACCACGCTTGAAGCCAACTGCGATTTGACATACGTTTTAGAAAACCTTACAGATAGATATAAGTAGCTTTATGTTTTATGTAGTTTTATGATATGTATTGCAATGTCATAATAGTCACCCTAATTGTAAAATCTGAAATTCATTACAAAAGTGTAATATTCAGTACGCAGTGTTATTTGTAGCCGTAGGCTGATGAATGGTGCAGTGTGTCCATTTTCTCAGTGGGATGTGTGACTGTGGCATGTAGCAGGAGCCTTGCAGTGGAATGGAAATCGATAATATCTAAATCATTCAGGATTAAGGAGCGTAATAATCCTCTCGCTAAAATTATATTAAGCTCTTAATTGCCTGGTACACAGAAGGCCATATTTGAAAATGCCAGTGACAAAAAATTGTCAAGTGGTTTAATCTACCTCAGTATAGGGTCGAGTAAGTGAGTGAGTGAGCAAGTGTATGACTGTTAAGTACATGTGTGTGTTTGAGTGAGTGAATACTTTGCTCACAGGTCTAAAACGGGACAAAATCACCTATGATTTCTGTAGTTCTGGCATTGAGTCAGTGAGAGAGGGAACGAGGTAAGTTACTGAGGGATTCAGTACATGGAGAGAGTGACTGAGTGAGTCAGAAACTGTGTGACTGAATTACTGAGTGAAATGAGTAAATGAGTGAGTGAGTGAATGAGTGACGAAGTTACTGAGTGTGCAACTGAGTGAGTGAGTGACTGAATGTGTAACTGAATGAGTGACTGAGTGAGTGACTAAGTGACTGACTGAGTGAGCGAGTGAATAAGTGTCTGAGTGACTGAATGAGAGTGAATGAGTAAGTGAGCGAGTGAATAAGTGAGTGAAGGAGTGAATGATTGAATAAGTGACTATGTGTCAGTGACTGAATGAATGTGTGAGTGACTGACTGAGTAAGTGAATAAGGGAGTAAATGAGTGAAGAAGTAACTGTGGGCATAAGTGAGTGAATGAGTGAATAAATGACTGTGTGTGTGTAACTGACTGACTGAGCATATGCCTGAGTGAGTTCACTGTAGTGAGATAGTGTACCAGTGAATGAGTGAGTTAACATGTGGTGGTGAGTGTGAGTGAATGAGCGCTTCATCCAAAACAGGAGAAGACCACTTACAAAGTTTAACGGTTGTGGTTTTGGCACTGTGGAGTGAGTGAGTGGTTAAATGAGTGAGCAAGGGAAGGAGTGAGGGTGTGAGTTAGTACATGTGCCTGAATGATTGAATCAGTAAGTAAGTGCCTCAGTTAGTGAGTATTTTATCTGGGTATCTGAAATGCCACGAGCACTTAAAAGCTGCAGATGGTCTCATCCCAGTTTAGACAGAAGCAATTTGTCATATATCAAGGAGGTAACTCTGGACTTCATTTCCCAGCAGCCACTGCACCATACTACATCATTGTCACATGACCCCCTGCCCCTGTATGAACAAGCACTCCTATATATAGTCACTTTTTGTACTGTTTCCTCGTCTTACATATTGCCTAACTTCACCTTTGTCCCCGTACCATGTTTTGTTTCCTAGTTTATGTTTACCCTTAGCCACAGTATTCTGCCTAGTTTTGTTGTTTGTTTGTTTATTAGATGTTTGAAGATCTCCGCTTGCTTCCATATAAATCTTTGAAACGTGACACACTTCAAGGCATCGTAAAAAAAAAGAAGGACGTGTGGATTTAGAAAGTTTTTCCCATTCACAACTTTAAATATGATTGCTTAATTAATTACAAATGCTCTATATGTAAAGAACACTTCAAATACGATTTTTAATTAAAAATAATGTCAAAGCAACAACATTAACAGAACTTTTATTTTTACCCAATCACAACACAGTTTTCACAACATTTTTTTCCCCAGTTATTCCTTTTCGTATAAGACTTTTCTTTCACTTCAGTGTCTGCCAGCATACTCATACTTGCTTAAGGCAGTGTCCAGGCTATAAAAATATTTTTAATTCTTGATTTCCTTTTGATTAAACTCCCCTTAAACACCCAGGAGCCATTGGTGGTTTAATCTCACATTCCTCACTCTCATAACCACAAAGCTCACAGCTCCGCTTTCAGTTTGATTTCACTGATTTATAACAGTCACCGAATAATATGCTTTGAAATGAACAAGTGAATTTTAAGCGAAGACTTTAAAGGGTTAAAGGCTTGTTCTGCTTTGATAGAGTGGAGAGAGAGAGAGAGAGAGAGAGACTTTAGATAATCCAATTTGGGTTAGTAAATGATCATATTAGATAAAAAAAACAACTAGTGGTATTCAAAACAAAAACCAGGAAAGCTGAGACAGTCCACATAAACATTTTTGACGACTTGTGATAATGAACAAACATCTGAAAATTGTCCTTTCAAAGTAAGGGTGTGTAAACTTTTTGCACTCAAGTGTAAGTGGTACTTGGAGGAATACTCTATTAACTAGCATGCGCCACTGAAACAATTCTTTCCTCTGTCATGAAAGGCACCTAATCAGGTATAGAAATGAGTAGTGATTATACCACAGCTCAGAATTCTCAATTCTGATTGGACAGAAGGTGTTCATTTATTTTCAACATCAGCAACTCTGACAGTTGTGCCAGCCAATTCATAGGGACTTGTACTGTATTGTGGACATTATACGTGTTGTTGTTTAACAAATAAATGTTTATATGGTGAAGTTTTATTTAAGGAGACGTTTATTTGGTTTGTATGTTTTGGACCTGTCACAAAATCCACGTAAAGATGGTTTAGGATGGATGCAATCGCAGTTAAGAGCTTTATTGAAGAGAGGCAAGCAGATAAATCCAAATCGTGAGAAAATAGCATGGTCGAAATAACAGGCAAGGGGTCAGTCGATCAACATACAGGCATAAATGAGGCAAGGCAAGAATCAAAAACGAGTAACGAGAACTAGGTCAAAACCAGTATAAACAAGCACAGTATCAAGTCTTGGAAATGACAGAGACAATGCAACTGCGTGTATTTCTTCACAAAGTCATTGTGAATGAGCAGTCTCTTATATAGTGTGGTGTGATTGTGAGTGTGATTGGGACCAGTTGTGTCTGCATAGTGTTCCAGGGAAGATGTGTGTGTGGGAAGTGTAGTCCATGGTGGCCATGTTTGTAGGCCACTGTGCAGGATGGGAAATGTAGTCACTGGTTTTCTGTGACATGACAGGACCTCACTTCCACATGGGCTGTGGTTGCTGGGACTACAGTTACTACAATAGCTGTGGGACTGCAATTACCACATACAATTTTGCACTCAAGTCTCCTTTAGTGAACAGTGGATTAGTTCAACAAAACAAAGTTAATTTAAAAACCATAATTTCACACTATGTTACCCAGATTAGGATGGATTCCTTTCTGAGTCTGGTTCCTCTCAAGGTTTCTTCCTCATATAATCTTAAGGAGTTTTTCCTTGCCACCATCACTGCCGGATTGCTCAATAGGAATAAATTCACATACTTAATATCTGTATACTGTGTTTACATGGTTCTGTAAAGCTGTTTTGAGATAATGACTATGGTTACATGGACAGCAATAATGTAATTATTGACCATAATCTGATTAAGATAATAATGTGATTACGGTGTTTACATGAGTCGCTTTTAGTATACTCCTGTCATGTTTCCATTTTACATTGTATAGAACATAATTGGATTAACAGCGTGTCATTATGTCACGTGCCACGCCTGTTACGCTACGGCCAGCAGAGGGCACTGTGGCTCGGCTCCGGACGAGTCACGTGACTTTGTTTTTGTTCGCTTTAGCTTTAACTTTGATTTGTCACAGGTGTTTGTGTTGTGAGTTGATTATACGTTGTATTTAAATGCCTGGGTTACTGAGCATGTCGCTCAGTATTATTATTGAAGTGTTTGTAGCGGTCGTGTCGTTTGTCTCCATACCCTGAAGGATATTATTCTATGCCACATTTCTCGTTTCCCGGTGAGGGCCGCGTTTACCTGTGTTTTGAGTTTCATGATCAATAAAGACCTTGACCTGCATCTGCATCCGCCTCCAGTCTACGTGTCGTAATAGCGCCTTCCAACGTTTCTCCAGTATTTCACGTAGCAACATACAGTTCGTCTTTGTTAGGGTACCGTGTACAGTTTTGGGTGTTTTTATAAAAAAAATTACGAACGCTTCAAGTGCGGTTAATTATTTGTCATGCTATACGTGCTAATAGACAACTGCTTGAAGCCATGGGCTGCATCTCAAAGCACGTACTTTGTCTATATAGGTGAAAACTCCCACACGATGTTTATAATGTGATTAAGGTGTTTACATGTCTGTAATATGTCCATAATGCGACTAAAACAGGAGTACTCCACCTGTCTTAATTCGATTAAAGCTTAATTTGAGTATGACCTTAATTAGATTAAAGTAAGTAAAAATGACTGTTTACATGGTAGATTCTTAATCAAAGTATGGTCTTAATCTAGTTAGAGTGGATTATTGTTGTCCATGTAAATGCAGCTAATGTCCATTGTTAAAAGTGCTATATAAATAAAATGGAATTGAATTGAATATTTGACATTTTTCGGAAGGAGTCTCCAGTGTCAGTGCTTTTTAACAGAGATAAAGCTGTAACTTTATGTTTTGCCATTTTTTCCTCTTACAGCTGCTTATGCTTATTATAGCTGCTATAACATAAGTATTAACAAAAAGTAACTTGTTTTCCTGATGGTCCATGACATAAAATGTAACTATAATTGGATAAAAATATGATATGTTGTCAAATTGCTGTATTGTAAAGGGAATAAAACACTTGCTGTTATTGGAAAATATTAATCTTTGTGATGGTAGCAGTAACTCCGTTTCATCACACCCATTGACACAGATGTTGATTTTCAACAACACCACATCCCTAAGCGTTTATTCTTCCTTACTTATGGCTTGAATGAGCAATGCAAGAGGATATTGGTAGGCTGTTTACTTACACATATCCCAAAAATTAACTAGCATTAGAATTAGCATCTGGTATGTTTACATTTGTTTAAATTTATGGCATTTGGCAGATGCATATATCCAGAGTGACTTACATTTTTCTCATTTATATAACGGAGCAGTTGAGGGTTAAGGGCCTTGCTCAGGGGCCCAGCATTGAAAGCATGGTAGTGCTGGGATCTGAACTCAAGACCTGTATGTACCACACACTCACACAATGCGCATGTGTTTTGACAGCATTGACTATTAACTTTTTTGTAGGACACTAAAACTCTGACATGCTACACTTTAAAGGCCGTCTATCCATAACATTCCCCCCATTTCAGTCGGATGGCCAACCAGTTGGAACCGAGCTTAATGAATCCCCCACAAGGTTAATTTGCTCCGTAATGGCATGAAATAAGTATATAGAAACAGTGTCTCTTCTAAATACCAATTCATTTCGTTTGCAGTTATTAAGAGTGAGGGGTATGAAATTACAGCCGGCGTCGTCACTTTGGGCCTCATTAGGCTGGCCTTTTTATATTCGTCTCCTGCACGCCTGATTGTTGTACAGAGAGGGGCGGGGCTTTTACTGCTCAATACCCATAATATTTTTTTTTCTATCCCTAACCTTTCAGCCAACTCTCATATTTTCGTCATTTCAGCCCACATTTTCCACTTTCAAAGCTCTCCGTGGCGTACTTAGTCAAGGTCTTTGAATCGGACTAGCCATTTAGGCTGCAGAATTCAATTATTGAAGGGGGCGAAAGAAGGAAGTGCTCTGTGTGAATTAATGGGTCTGCTGAATGAAAAGAGTTTAAAGACCAGCTAAAAATATGCACGATTTCAGTGCAGTCACTTCCTGTGGACTATTTTATCATTGCCAAATGATCGATTCATTTGCGTTTAAAGGAGTATGGTGTGCTTTTGATTCAGCAGTTTAGCTCATTGTGAGACCTGCATGTGTGCATGTGTGTGTGCTCATATTTTGCTCTGAGGCCTAGTAATTACATTCTCTCTTCACTGCTCACCCTGATTATAACGGCTCATAGATTCTGTTTGGTAATGCTCTCTTTTATGGAGGCAATTAAACAATAAAGATAAAATATGCAATTAATTGCAAACATAATTAATATTAGTCGTGATGGTCATCAGAGTGTGCGTGTGTGATCGAGCATGTGTGTTTAGTAATCGCTTGTTAATGTATATGCAAGTTCACACACACACACACACACACACACACACAACACACACACACACACACACACACACACACACACACTGATACTTGCATAGCTGTGCTGTTTTCATAAGCACAGTAATGTGACAAAATAACGTGAGGTAATTTTGCTGTTCATGAAGTCAATTTTCATTACGTTCCTCATACACTGAAGCTAAAATGCGAGAGCTCTTAATTACAGTCATATACAGTATACGTTACATTTCCTTAACCCATTCTCACAATACACTTACATTCATTCCGCCGGCAGAATGGAAATCAACTCATAGGATGTTTTCAATCAGTCCAAACAAATTAATTATTTAATCACTGCAAGTCTGTTATAAATTAGTCAGGACACTGTTGGGTTTCTGTGTGTAGTGTATTGTGACTCTGTGTTTAGCTGCTGCTGAGCAGGGCAGCGGGAAAGGGATGGGGTTTGAGCCCACTGCTGGGTAAACAATTCACACCTCTCCACAGTAACGTTAGTAAAGAGATAAAACATACAGCACAAATAAAGCTTTTTTGATCGTAAAAAACACTATATACAACTGCCACAATAAAATTACTATATTTTCACATAGTAGTCTAGGTAAAAAAAAGAAATACTTCTGTAAATACAGCAAATTCTTAAAGGCCTGTGTGTTTGCTTTCATATGAGCCATTAACTACACTACTGTGGAGTGTGACATCACAATTAAACTCAATGCTGAACACGGGGACCCCAAAGCAGGTGCAAATTCTTACTTTTTGGCCTCTGGTAAAAAGAGTTAATAAGGGCCAAAATGTTTGTTCCCACAATTTTCTTCATAATCTTGAGTATTGATTTGACACAAAAAAAACGCAGTTTGATATTAAACATGTATTAAACATGTAATAAGAGTAATGACCAAGACTGGACCAGGAACACTTCTACACTTTTAGTATTTTCTTTAAAGGGAAAATTGTCAGAATTTGAATGAACCAGTGCAATATAGTTGGATTTCATCAGTCTTATTTGAATAAAGCCATAAGAAAGAAAGGAACACTATCAGCCCATAACCATTAATTTTTTATCTCCTCATTTGAATGGAGTTGTGTGAATTGTTATGAATTTGCAAGAATGAGTATTATCTGTCTATATTCTCTATTGTTATAATACAAAATATATTATTAATATATGATTAATGGCAGGCTGTAACTATTTTAGATTTCCTTATCATGGTTCACACTGAATTCTCAATTCTGATTGGTCAAGGTGTTGATTAAGTTTCTATAACAGCAGCTCTGTCTCTGTATTGCAGCTACAAATCACAGGTGTATATACAGTAAAAACGCACTGATTCTAATACGTTATCATTTCTGCAATAATAACTTACACTGGGACGTATGATATGGAAAAAAACTATTTAAAATGTTTCATTGTGTAATTGTTGATATGGTGAATTTTTTTTTGTGAGAAGATTTAAAGACGGAGTCTCCAGAGTCAGGAGAACAGAATAGTTTTGCTTTGTGGTTAATTAATTTACAGTGAAAGAAATGGAACATCTGGCTTTGTGTAATTGTTCCTAACAGGAACTAACTTGTTACATGTAACTATATCATGATTAAAAAAAAAATAAGTGACGTCATAAAAATTGACAAATTGTGATTAAAACTCCCATCATGCCTCACTCACCCCGTCATTGATTACTTTCCTATAACAGCAAGCCTCATTCCAGTTCCAGTTCTAGCCACACTAAGTGAGATGAAAGCTGTGTTTCAGACTAGCAAGAAGAGGAACCATTATAGTGTTGTGTTTTAATTTTACATCGAAAGGGGAGAGGGTCACTACAGCAGTCAACCCCACTTGACTTTCTGACTCCTTGTCTCTCTCTCACACACACACACACCATCTACGCTATTCCCTTTTCTCTTTTCACTCTCGAACAGACAGACAGACACACACACACACACGGTGACCTCTCGATTCAGCACGTTAACTGAATTCAGATGGTATGCTAATTCGGCGAGCTGGAGTCCGAGGCCTGGATTTGCATATGCAGTAGCTGCACTCGTCGTGCTCATTATCATTCAGCAGCCATTCTGCAATAAGAGACATGTGCTGTAATTATCTCTGAGAAACAAAGTAGACATGTCCGGAGACTTTTTTATTTATTTATATATTCATTTGAATAAATTGACAATAACCTTTTACTGTAAATGGAAATATCAAGCTATATATTATGGTAAGATGATCTGTAGTATAAAACGATCATCTCAGTCACGTTTCTTATACTTGTTTAATTTTTATGAATTCATTTAATGAATATATGCAGCATGCATAATTACAGAGCATTTTTATATATTCATATGTATAGTACTGATTTAAAGCTTATTTTTGTTCGAGGCAACAACACAGTACATTTGCGGTTAATTGCACAACGTGTAATTGAATGCATAAGAGATGAAGCATGGGTAAATATTTAGACCAAAAAAAAGATGCGTATTATGTGCTTGTAGCACCTGTTGAGTCTTAGCTCAGGCTCAAGGTCGAACGTCAGAATGTTCTTTTCTGTGATGGCATTTAGACGGAGAGAGATAGAGATAGACAAAGAGAGAGAGAGAGAGATGGTCAGGGGAGGAGAAGGGCCCGAGGCGGAAATGGCACAGGGGTCAGTGGGTACATGATATAAACCTCGACAGCCACATCTCTCTCTTTAGAACTCTCAACCTCAAGTCTGTGTGTGTGGTGTGTTTGTGTGTATGTGTGTGTGGCGTGTGTGGCGGTGGATTCCTCTGAATGTGTTGGCATGTTTTTATATCTTGCCAGGGACCAAAGAGACATTTGGCTGATGAATGACAGCCGTTTTCCAAAAGCCGCAGCTTTTATTTAAAAAAAAAAACCTAAATCTTTAAAAAAAGATTTGTGTTTGTGTGAACGTGTGTTGGTAAGATCATAACCACAATAGATGATTAAACCACAATAGATGGTGTGTTTAAATGATCTCAAAGTGTTGGATTAGGGCAATAACAAAGCAGACTCAGGCCATTAGCTATGTAATGTGACTCTAGAGACACCTGATGGATCGCACACACTCACACACACACACACAAACCTCAGACATTAGAGCTGTTTGTTTTTTACACTACCTAAATGAAAAAAAAAATCGATGATCTCAGATTCGTGCTAATTTCAGCCAGGATTTATAATGGTTTCAGGGCCGAATAGAGAGCAGGTAATCAATACGCCACTGCCACACGCGCTAAGCCAACGATGATTAATCTACAGCACGACGTGAAAGAAGCAAAGCTACTAGACACAAAAAAGACAAATTATTTCCCAGCAGATACCAGGCTCCAGGCATAAATCCAGCGAAAGTGGCTAGACGTCCTCGTTAAACCTGATCAAACATGTGGACGTGGGTTTAATAGCATAAAAACGTGACAAGTACATTGTTAATTACATTGGTACTGTACTTAAGTCTGGACTTTAAGTAATCATTTTTCACCTGATACCTTTACTTTCTACATTTGGAAAGTCTCTGCAGTCAAAGTCAACAGGTGACATTTTAGCATCAAGCAACAAGGATATAAATTCCTAACAAATCTAAAGTTTAACAGACGATACAGTGAGAATGAGATCAGAACTCATCCGAGTACTGTATCTGCTGCTACGTACGCTTTGTATTTATCACTGCAGTTTGTATTGGGGCTGCTAGTGATTAGCATTATTTTTATGCTAGTTAGCATTTAAGAGATTAGCAATAAAGCTGTATGCATGTTTTCCTATATTGCTCGGTTCCTTGGTGAAAAATGAACTCACTGACCTTAGGTAAATAAAATCAATCTTTGATTTATGTAAATAGAAAAGGACTTCATTAATACATGAGTATCATATACTATTCTCTACATGTGTTTGGTTGATTTTTCTTTTTCTGTGTTTAGCTTTGCTGAGGAAATTTCAGTTTCTTCACCTGTGGTGGCATCCAGATAGCTGTTATTGTCAGACTCATACACACTTACTTCTTGTTTTTTATACCAAAACCTGAAAAGAAAAGTGTGTGTGTGTGAGTGTGTTTGAGAGAGAGAGAGAGAGAGAGAGAGAGAGCGACAGACAGAGGAGATAGTCAATCTAAAATCAGACACAATCTGATGACACAAAAGAGCTGAAGTAGAAAAAATCATCAAATAGTGTACCTGTAAAAAGTGTACACTGCAGCGCACATAAATTGTTTAAAAACGAATGCATATATCACACAATTTCCTGTCATTAATAAATTACATCCAAACACTCAGCTGTGTAATCAGCACAGTGGCTCCGCCTCTTGGTTGTTGCTTGGGAACACGTCCAACCAATCAGGTGTCTTCTTTTACAGAGGATGACTTTTGCTCTGATGATGCGTTAATATTTTCCTGAAATAGCAACCTTTATATCCTTAACAATTGCTTAAGCACTTGATTCAGTATGTATAGGATTTCCAGAAGGTTTTTTTGTGACTGTTGCAGACAAAAATGTTGAAAATTTGCAAAAGTACTTGAATTTGCATAAAATTGTTTTGCACAGTCTTTTGCAGTGATGTTTATAGGTAAATGAGACCTTTTAGCTTTACTCATGTTTGATGCACGTAAATTGAAGAGGGCTTTGGCTGAATGCACATCGCGATGATGTCACAGGATACTTCTAATTTAGAAACATCGCAAGCTCCTCCCAATATTGCAGAGTAAACTTGAATTTGCGTTCATTTCTGCGATCACAAAAATGTGAAATCCTGGATGGACTGATTAAAATATACATCAAAACATTGAAAGTGTTGTACAATTCAGTGATAACACACTTATGGCTGTTCTTTTATAGGAAAATAATCAAGTCGGTCGCACAACAATACCCATTGTTGCTTATTTTCCAATAATAGCATGCGCTGATGTCTTTTGTTCCCTTTTATACCACAGCAATTTGTTGATTACTACAACTTTGTAGCTAAGAATGACTCGGCATACTTTTTATCCTTTCATATTTATATTTAATGTTGTGAAACATCTGCGAAACAGGTCGGTTTGTGCTATCGCTCATGTCAGAGGTTCTCAACCTTTTGTAACTAACCCCCCAAGCCTCCCCTATCATGTGGCACCCCCCCCCCGCCCCTCCCTCCCCATTGGAGGAGACCAGGCATAATGACCTGCGTGAAGTTGGCATAATGATTATCTATTATATTAAATCTATCTATGTATAACCTAATCTATAATGTTTTTGAGATAGATAGATAGATAGATAGATAGATAGATAGATAGATAGATAGATAGATAGATAGATAGATAGATAGATAGATAGATAGATAGATAGATAGATAGATAGATAGATAGATAGATAGATAGATAGATAGATGGGTTTTTTATTTTGTATTTTTGTACTTTTTTAAATTACTTTTCATAACCTTTATATCCTTTATAAAACTAGATTACGGACAGGTATTGAACATGAATGATCAAAAATGTTTCTGAACACAATAACTACTTTGAATAAGAGAACTAGGCTGTAATAACGTGGACTATTTTACATGTAAAACATGTTGCATTACACTCGTCTTGCATTCTAAACACATTTGCATATGAATTATATAATTCAATTCAATTCAATTCAATTTTATTTGTATAGCGCTTTTTACAATAGTCATTGTCTCAAAGCAGCTTTACAGAAATAAAAAACAGGTATAAACAGTCAGAAACATCTAAAGAGAGACAAACAGGAACAGATAAACAGAGACAAACAGGTAAAAAACAAATGGAATTTATCCCAACTGAGCAAGCCACTGAGTGGCGACGGTGGCAAGGAAAAACTCCCTAAGATGATTTTTTTGAGGAAGAAACCTTGAGAGGAACCCGACTCAGAAGGGAAACCCATCCTCATCTGGGTAGCACAGAATGTGAATGTAACACAGATAATGTGAAAAATGAGAAGTATGGCCTTAGGAGCAGCCGTAGTCCCAGCAGAAGATTTGGGCTCATCCAGAGGCAGAGGGGATCTGGATCTCCAATATCTCCATAAATTTGTGTGGGGCTCGGCAAAAAGAGAGAGAGGGAGAAAAACGATTAGGATTGTGAAGTAGTGCGATATAATCTAGTCAGGGTAAGCTTGAGTAAACAAATATGTTTTAAGCCTAGATTTAAACACTGAGAATGTGTCTGAGTCCCGAACACTAATAGGAAGACTGTTCCATAACTGTGGGGCTCTATAAGCGAAGGCTCTTCCCCCTGCTGTAGACTTCACTATTCTAGGTAATATCAAATAGCCTGCATCTTTTGATCTGAGTAGGCGTGGCGGATCATATAAAACCAGAAGGTCGCTTAGATATTGTGGTGCAAGACCGTGTAGTGCTTTATAGGTTAATAAACGTATTTTAAACTTAATGCGAAATTTTACAGGGAGCCAATGCAGTGTGGATAAGATTGGGGTGATATGGTCGTATCTTCTAGTTCTAGTAAGGACTCTAGCAGCTGCATTCTGGACTAACTGGAGTTTATTTATATTCTTACTGGAACATCCAGACAGTAAGGCATTACAGTAATCTAATCTAGAGGTGACGAATGCATGAACCAGTATTTCTGCATCATGTAGTGACAATATGTTTCTTATCTTAGAAATATTTCTGAGATGAAAGAACGCTATCCTAGTAATATTATCTACATGAGCATCAAATGATAGACTGGAGTCAATAATCACTCTGAGGTCTTTAACTGCTGTACATGATGAAACAGAAAGACCATCCAGAGTTACTGTGTAGTCAGGAAGATTACTTCTAGCTACACGTGGGCCTAATAAAAGTATTTCTGTTTTATCAGAATTAAGTAAAAGGAAGTTAGTTAACATCCAACATCTAATGTCATTTACACAGTCCTCCACTTTACTAAGCTTCTGTCTGTCCTCTGGCTTCGCTGAAACATACAGCTGTGTATCATCAGCATAACAGTGGAAGCTAATTCCATGTTTACGAATAATTTGTCCTAGGGGTAACATATATAAAGTAAAAAGCAGTGGGCCTAAAACAGAACCCTGGGGAACTCCAAAAGTAACCTCAGTACGCATGGAGAAATCACCATTTATATCTACGAACTGATAACGATCGGTCAGATAAGACCTGAGCCAGGAGAGGACTGTTCCCTTAATACCAACAACATTTTCTAATCTATCAAGGAGAATAGTGTGATCTATGGTATCGAAAGCTGCACTAAGGTCTAGTAACACAAGCAGCGAGACACAACCCTGATCAGAGGTCAGAAGAAGGTCATTTACTACTTTAACTAGTGCTGTCTCTGTGCTGTGATGAGGTCTAAATCCTGACTGATATATTTCATGAATGTTGTTCCTTTCTAAGTATGAGCATAACTGTTTTGCTACTACCTTTTCTAGAATCTTAGAGATGAAGGGGAGATTCGATATTGGTCTATAATTGGATAATTGAGACGGGTCAAGGTCAGGTTTTTTTATCAATGGTTTAAAAACTGCTAATTTTAGAGATTTAGGGACAGAGCCAGTGGTTAGGGAAGAATTTACTATATTTAAAAGTGACTTAATTACTCCTGGACAAATCTGTTTAAACAAACATGTGGGTATAGGATCGAGTATGCAGGTTGATGAATTAGTTGATGAGATTAGTGTAGCTAGGTCGGTCTCTATAAGCGGAGCAAAACACTCTAAACATTGTTCCGGTATTGCCACATTGTCATCTAATGGGTTTGTTATATTACTGACCGGTTGTAATTTAATGGCCTGTATTTCATCTCTAATATTTTCAATTTTATAAATGAAAAATTTCATAAAATCCTCACTGCTATGAAATGATTGAGTTTTTTCCTCTGAAGTGGTTTTATTCCTAGTTAGTTGTGCTACCGTGTTGAAGAGGAATCTGGAATTGTTTTGGTTGTCTCCTATTAAGGTGGAGAAGTAGATCTTTTTAGCATCTACAAGAGATTTCCTATATTGCAGTAGGCTCTCCTTCCATGCTGTCTGAAATATCTCCAGCTTGGTTTGGCGCCATTTACGTTCTAATTGTCTAGATTTCTGTTTTAAGGATCGCATTAGATCATTATACCAGGGTGCTAATTTTTTTTGTCTAATTTTTTTCCTTTTGAGTGGAGCCACTCTATCTAGTGTGCAACGGAGTGTTGACTCCAAACTTTCAGTTGCCTGGTCGAGATCTACTGGATCAGGCGCTGATCCAAATCTAACTGATGTCTCTGGTAGGTTATTTATGAAGCTCAGTGCAGTAGCTGATGTGAATGTGCGTTTTACGCGGTAGCGGGGCGAGGTGGAGATATTATAATCCATACGGATTATGAATGAGATAAGATGGTGGTCTGAGATAACTTCAGACTGTGGAATAATTTCAATATTTTCTATACTTAGTCCGTATGTTAGTATGAGGTCAAGAGTGTGACCACCACTATGAGTAGGCCTGATTACGTTCTGTTTAATCCCTACTGAATCTAAGATGGACACGACCGCTGTTCTCAGAGGGTCCTCCAGGTTATCAAAATGAATATTAAAATCTCCGACGATTAATGCTTTATTTACAGACACAACTAGGTTTGATACAAAGTCTGCAAATTCACTAAGAAATTCAGTATAAGGCCCTGGGGGTCTGTAAATAATAATTAGAGGAATTTACTTATTTTTTTGGCTATGGGATTTACACTGGTATAAAGAATTTCAAAGGAATTAAACTTATGACTATATTTTTGTGTGACGATTAGATTTTCACTATGGATAAGACCAATACCTCCACCTCTACCAGTTGAACGAGGCTGATGTACATAACTGTATCCAGGAGGACTGGCTTCATTTAATGCTATGTACTCATTTGGTTTAACCCAAGTTTCCGTTAAACACATTAAATTACATTCCTGGTCAGTAATGATGTCGTTGACAATAAGAGACATAAGAGATCTCTTAGACATAAGAGATCTAATGTTTAATAGTCCTAGCTTCAGATCAAAAATGCTGGCTGTGCATTCAATATGATTTAATTTTATGTTAATTAGGTTACGAAGGTTACGAGATTTCCTATTTATGTGTATAGCTCAGGGAAAAGACACAGTCTCAATAGTATTTATTACTGGTGATTGACTATTAAATGAACATTGATTAAACTGACTGTTATTGTCAGAAGATGTACTTACGGTAGAGAGTCACTTGGAGAAAGCGCCTTGAGAGTTCTCGGACAGCAGTTCCGCTCCAACGCTGCTGGGGTGCAGGCCATCAGGACACGAAACAACCTAGGGGCGCTCCCAAAACAGATTCCAGTTATTAACAAACACTAGATTCTGCTCATTACACCAAGAGACTAACCATTCATTTAAAGCGCGGAAGTCTACTGAACTTTTCTGCTCCACGTCTGAATGTGGGAAGAGGTCCAGAGGCGATGATCCTCGCTGGGGTGATCTGCCTCGCACCGTCTCGATCAGGCTGGTGAAGTCCCTCTTCAGAACCTCCGTCTGCCGTAGCCTGGTGTTGTTCCGTCCCGTCGTTGCGCACAACCGCTCCAATGCGCTCGTCCTTCAGGATCCTGGATACCTGCACAGCGACATCAAGAACACGAGCACCAGAAAAAACGGTGTGTGCACCTTACCTTTGGATGAAGCTACACGGACGTTCCACACAATGGAGTCTCCGACGATCACGGCGTTGGGTCTGGTCTGGCAGAGAGGGGCGAAGCGGTTCCGGGTTGGAATCTGGAACACCGGTGGTGGAGAGACCTTCACACGGGGTGCAGCCTTCCGCCACTGGTTCACCCAAGGCCCGAGGTGTGTTGGCGCCCGGTGTGACGGAGACCGCGGCTGGGAAGGTCCTGGCTGCACGATCCTGCACAGAAAAAAAAAAAACCGAAACACCGTAGAGGGGCTGGGAGTGGAAATACCACACTGTGTGTTTACCTTGGGTGTGTGGACAGAAGCACAAGATGATTCCAGCGCAGTTCGTTCGCTCCTGCAGCTGGGCCTGCTGGTCAAGTAGGCCGCGGATCCTCCCTCTCCACATCCTCCAGTTCCAGCAACACCATGTGAAGCTCGAGCGAGTCATCTGCACTCAGAACAGGAGAGACGGTGGACATATTTGTTTTTTTAAACAGAACAGTGATAAATTCAAAATATGAAATACAAACGTAAAGGTAGGCTAGTGGTAGGTGATGCTAGCGGTTACTGCTAACCGCGATGCTAGCGGGCTAAAGCTAATCGCAAGCTAGTCGTTGATGTTTGTACAAACAAACCAGAATTTCAATTTTTTATAAATTGGGACGAAGGGCGTGTCTCGTTAGTTATGACATTGTTAAACCAATCAGTGGGACACCTGTGCTTCTTTTTACATACATGTCTGAACAGAGCAGACGCAGAGAGAGGTGAGAGTGCAGCGAGAAAGCAAGACCTTGTGCTTGCAAGACAGTACTGGCCATATTTGGAAAGTTATTAAGGTTTGTCCAAAAATTCACTAGATTTGTCGCCAGGCAATTTTTTATTGCAACAAAAAAAAAAGTCGCTAAAGGGGTCTGAAAAGTCTCTAAGTTGGAAACTACTGGTCTGCACTGACAGCTAGATAAAAGGCAGGCTAAGGTCCGCCTCTCCCCAGCAAAAAGAAAATACAGAGGGAGAGGGAATGCAGGGTTTTTCATTTATGTACATCCTATTTGAAAAGCAATAAAATACACAGAGTACACAAATGACACCTTGTTTGTGTTTTTTTCTTAAAACAATTTGCTCCACCCTTCTGATCACTCCTGGCTCCCTGGTTGAGAAGCAATGTCTTACGTTATAGCAGCTTGCAAGCTCAATTTTTCTTGACATGAATAAGACTAAATATTTTTGTTAGGTAGCTTGTCATGTCAAGATAGCATCAGAAAACCATTTTGAAAACTGTCCGAAATTTTGAAGTTACAGCTTTATCTCTAGCTGTTCCAAAGTGCTGACAATGTAGACTCCTTCCATAAATGTTACATAAACAATTGTATTACACTATATCAACAATTTGTTTTTATTTTTAAACATCCATTTATTATTAGATTTAGATTATTTGGAGTAGCTTTGTCTGCTGTTATTATAGAAACGATAATGTATTAGAATTAGTGAATTAATAAAAACCCATGTTTACAGTAACAAAAGGAACACGTGGAAAACATGTGAAATAATCAAATGAGTTATAAAAAAATGTGCGGAAAAAATTACTTTTGGGTGAATTTTTTCCGTAATAAAAAATATATATATATATATATATATATATATATATATATATATATATATATATATATATATATATATATATATATATATATATATATATACATATATATCTTTACAAGATATATAACAGTTATGTATAAGATATAACTGCTCATGTGGCAAACTTGCACTTTTGCAATACTGCACTTCATCACTGGACGTGTGTGTGTGTGTGTGTGTGTGTGTGTGTGTAAAAGCAATAAGACCAGCTCCTAGCCACTCATGTGGAATCATTTCTCACACTGTTTTGACTGCAATTTGAGGGGGAAAACCCTGTAATATGCACTAGGAATGATTTAGATGTATATTCTAATACACCCAGTGCGACTGCAAGTCTATATTCAGTGTATCATAACGGCCTTAATGTACGTCTAACTGAGATGAATGGGCATATTTTTAGTTGGCGGTCTCCATGGAGAGGTCAGAAGCAGAGAGAGAGAGAGAGAGAGAGAGAGAGGGAGAGAGAGAGAGAGAGAGAGGGGGAGAGAGAGAGAGAAAAAAAAAAGAGAGATGCATGTTCTTGTCCTTGTTCTGATGAGATGTGGATCTACTTTTTTCCCCTGTTCCAGGTTTTGGGTCAGAGGCAGACATTTCAGATTTGTTCAGAGCAGCTTTTAAAGACATGAGGAAGAAAACAAGCAGGAGGTCACACACAAATACAAAACATGTTGATTCCAATTACAGAGAATTTGCTGAATGGTGTCAACTAATGGCCAGTTGGATGCTGTGGTTTGTGTGTGTGTGTGTGTGTGTGTATGTGTATCTGTGGCTTATATGCGGTCTTGGCTAAACTGCAGCCTATTTGAAGCAGCATGGTACAATTTACATTTAAGTATCTATCGATTCTTCATTTGCATTCTTACACGCACACACACACAAGCACAGACAACTAGTAACTGGTAACTAGTAACTAGTAACAGATAAATAGTATTCCTATAGTGTCCATCATATAATTACTCTGCATATATAGCAGCATCCTGCAAAGCTTCGGGCATTTAGTCATTCACCCCATGTCAAATCCATCAACATGGATGAGAGAGAGAGAGAGAGACAGCTGTCACTAATATCTGTACTGCAAAATAAAGCAGCACATCATGCTTGTTACAGAGACTTTAGGCTTTCAGGTGGTCAAATTCTTCTTTCCATTTGCATAAATTATTCCTCTTTCTTTACTTCCACTACCGGCTTTGTGCATTTTACTGTCATTTACATACACTGTCCATTTTAAGGGCACTTACTGGGTATTAGTACCCAGTAGAAAGAAAGAAAGAAAGAAAGAAAGAAAGAAAGAAAAGATGTTTTTTTACTGTCTCACTTAAAAAAAACTAAAATGAAGTTGAAAAACAATTTCACTTAAGTAATTTGAGTGTAATAGTGTGTGTGTGTGTGTGTGTGTGTGTGTGTGTGTGTGTGTGTGTGTGTGTGTGTGTGTGTGTGTGTGTGTGTGTGTGTGTGTGTGAGTGTGTAACTTTAATGAACATGGTGTAGTCAAGCACTGTGCGGTATGTGTGGGTGTCTTACTTATGAGTTATGTTAAATGACTGCACTGTTGAATTATAGCCTCAGTTTCCAGGAGACAGTATTATCAGTGCCATTTTAAGTTAGAAAAGTATTAAATATATATATTTTAAATTATTTACAGTCCAGGAGAATTGGAGCTCTTCATGAAAAATGAGCAACAATGAGCATATAAAATAAACAACACGAGCATATAAAATAAACAATACAAAACAACCAGTAATTTCTATTTTCAGCATAACCATGTTTAAGCTATATTTGTAGTTTCTGCTTTTCAAAATTTTTTTATTTCCTTGCATCCTCAAAGGGCGGAGCGAAGAAGTGAGGACAGAAAACAAAGAGGAGGCATATTTACAGTGGTGTGAAAAAGTGTTTGCCCCCTTCCTCATTTCCTGTTCCTTTGCATGTTTGTCACACTTAAGTGTTTCAGAACATCAAACCAATTTAAACAATAGTCAAGGACAACACAAGTAAACACAAAATGCAATTTGTAAATGAAGGTGTTTATTATTAAAGGTGAAAAAAAATCCAAACCATCATGGCCCTGTGTGAAAAAGTGATTGCCCCCCTTGTTAAAACATACTATAACTGTGGTTGTCCACACCTGAGTTCAATTTCTCTAGCCACACCCAGGCCTGATTATTGCCACACCTGTTCACAATCAAGGCATCACTTAAATAGGAGCTGCTTGACACAGTAAGGTCCACCAGAAGATCCTTAAAAGCTACACATCATGCCAAGACCCAAAGAAATTCATGAACAATTGAGAAAGAAAGTAATTGAGATCTATCAGTCTGGAAAGGGTTATAAAGCCATTTCCAAAGCTTTGGGAATCCAGCGAACCACAGTGAGAGCCATTATCCACAAATGGCGAAGACATGGAACAGTGGTGAACCTTCCCCGGAGTGGCGGCCGCCCAAAATTACCCCAAGGCGCAGCGGCGACTCATCCAAGAGGTCACAAAAAGACCCCACAACAACGTCCAAAGAACTGCAGGCCTCACTTGCCTCAGTTAAGGTCAGCGTTCATGCCTCCACCATCAGGAAAAGACTGGGCAAAAATGGCCTGCATGGCAGAGTTCCAAGGAGAAAACCACTGCTGAGCGAAAAGAACATCAAAGCTCGTCTCAATTTCTCCACAACACATCTTGATGATCCCCAAGACTTTTGGGACAACATTCTGTGGACCGATGAGACAAAAAGTGGAACTCTTTGGAAGGTGTGTGTCCAAGTATATCTGGCGTAGAAGGAACACTGCATTTCATAAAAAGAACATTATACCAACAGTAAAATATGGTGGTGGTAGTGTGATGGTCTGGGGCTGTTTTGCTGCTTCAGGACCTGGAAGACTTGCCGGGAAGACTTGCCGTGATAAAAGGAACTATGAATTCTGCTGTCTACCAAGAGATCCTGAAGGAGAATGTCCGACCATCTGTTCGTGTACTCAAGCTGAAACGAACTTGGGTTCTGCAGCAGGACAATGATCCTAAACACACCAGCAAGTCCACCACCGAATGGCTGAAGAAAAACAAAATGAAGACTTTGGAGTGGCCTAGCCAAAGTCCTGACCTGAATCCTATTGAGATGTTGTGGTATGACCTTAAAAAGGCCGTTCATGCTCGAAAACCCTCTAATGTAACTGAATTAGGACAATTCTGCAAAGATGAGTGGGCCAAAATTCCTCCAGGACGCTGTAAAAGCCTCATTGCACGTTATCGCAAATGCTTGGTTGCAGTTGTTGCTGCTAAGGGTGGCCCAACCAGTTATTAGGTTTAGGGGGCAATCACTTTTTCACACAGGGCCATGATGGTTTGGATTTTTTTTCACCTTTAATAATAAACACCTTCATTTACAAATTGCATTTTGTGTTTACTTGTGTTGTCGTTGACTATTGTTTAAATTGGTTGATGTTCCGAAACACTTAAGTGTGACAAACATGCAAAGGAACAGGAAATGAGGAAGGGGGCAAACACTTTTTCACACCACTGTAAATAAATAAGAAGCACCCCTGGTCTTTTTATGGTCTGTTTTGCTTGTTTCCTGTTATGAACTTCCTGCCACAGAGCATTTCTCTGTAGTTTGTGAAGTCTCTCACTAACAAGCTAAGTTTCAGGGCCGTAGTTACAGTATTTGCTATTAATTATTACTTTGACCATTGTCTGTTTACACCATTTTTGTGAGTTTAACCCATGCCACCAGATATTGATATTTTTGTATTGTTTTAAAAGCCCTGTCTAGGCTGCAGTGAAGGAGATCTTGCAGATGCCTTCTAACTTTCAGAGCCATGTTTTATAACATGATATTCAGATATATTTCAACCATTTTGGTACAGTTGACAAAGAATGAAATACAATTTACAAATACAGTATTCTTGGACCACAAACATTGTACAGACGTGTATAAAGACCTGGCCTAGGACCAAATGATTAGACCAAATGATTTGGATTATATAGGCTTCTTTCTGTCAGTGGATCCTCTGGGCCCCCACTCAGCTTGAATCCAAAAAAACTTCCCCATTTGTCCTCCTGCTCCTGTGATACATAGAATGTGTATTTTTATGCTTATTTTATCAAATTAATTTTTTGATTCTACTACAGCCCTGTTGAATTTTTGATTTCTGTTAACAATCCATGACATGGGTGGTGTGAGTTGGCCTGATGCAAAGTAGGTTATTTTCATAGCAATACATTAAAAAATGTTTTATTCCTCTTATTCCTCTGAAGAAGTATTCACCCCTGTTATTGTGAAATCCCTAAATTAACCATCCATACATTGAAGCATGGTGGTGGAAGCATCATGATTATATTGAGGACTGCCAATGGTACTTAATATTTATGCAAAAACGTTTTTCACCATACAGGGTGTCCCAAAAGTCTCCACACATAGGGGAAATTAACACTTTTTAGCAAAACATAACTTTATTTACAAAACATCTGCTACATGATTGCAATTTCTTTGTAAACACCCTCAGAGTCATCTCCCCCAACTTTGTCTCCAAGTTTGGCAACAATGCCGTATGTGATGTGTTTGCCGTGTTTCTTATTAAAATCTATTGCAACCTTGCAACAGCTTCAAAGGCATTCCTGAAAGCTATCTGAAAAAATATAGAAGAATCTGCTGCCATCCACCAGGATGATGAAGATGAGACATGGGTGGACTTTCCAGCAAGACAATGATCCAAAGCATACAGCAAAGGAAACTCTCAATTGGTTTCATAGAAAAAAATCAAGGTGTTAGAATGACCCAGTCAATTACCCAACTTGAATCCAACTGAACAGTATTTAAAGACAATATGTTTTGAATAATAGGCCAAAATCACACCTGAATACTTTCCTCATACAGGAAATGTCTTGAAGCTTTCATTACTAACAAAGTCTTCTTCACTAAGTATTAAATAAATTTCAGTTAGCCTGTTCAATACTTTTTTCCCTGTCATTACACCTTATTACACATAACTTTATTTATGGACATTAATGTTGTTAATTCTTTAAGTTTCTGGAATTCTTGAATTAATACTGATGTCTGGTGAAAAGTTCATGTGAATAACCTTACTGAAAAAAATGTTGACATCTTCAATACTTATTTACCCCACTATATAATATACACTAAATATGAAAGATTTTGGAAGACATTTTGCTAAAATGGGTTACTTTCCCCTATGTATAGAGACTTTTGGGACACCCTGTATTATTGACTTTATATACAGTAGTTTCCCTCCCCCACCCCCACTTTAATAATATCAACTATTGTAAATTCATGATAGAAAATCACAATTATGTCCATTTCTGTTCAAGGTTGTAACACTACAAAATGTAGAAAAGTAAAAGGGATGATATTTATGCAAGACAGAATGCTTGCATAATTGCTATTAGGCATATATTATAAGAGTCTACAGAGAAAAAGGAAATAATATTTAATGAAGTAATTCATTTAATATAAAAAAATTCAATAATGACTATGCTATTCTTGTCCATATTGTGCAGATCTATGCAGACTGCTTAGTAAATATATTAAACACAAGTGATATAAATAAAGAAACAAACACGATAAGTTTTTGTAGCAACTTGGTATAATGTCTTTGCACATTCAGCGAAACAGCTCCATTTGCACTAGTTGCTTGGAGATACATAAACGTGGCACTATTTGTAGATATACACAAAGCCTTAACAAAACACGAGCACACAAACCCTCAACACAGCAATCTGAGGAACTATACAAATTTACAAATTCTTTCCTGAGGTTCTCTCTCGCTCAATTGCGCACACACACATACACAAACCTGTGGAATAGTGTAGCTCTTTGAATGGCTAAATGATACCTTGTCTCTTATGGCAAAGAAACACATAACACACACACACACACACACACACACACACACTGTAGCCCAAGTACTCTATATGATCATGAATGCTTTTAGTTCAACTTACCATCTGGGAGACTGTGCACTGTTGAACACAACTGGAGTAACATGGCTTTAACTCATAATCTCATCATTTAACTCATAATCCACAGACAAACCCTTATTACAACAATCTGAGGCACTGTACACATTTTGGGTCCACTAACGATGCCGGAAATAGTTTGGTTCTGAGCATCTCAGTTAAAACTATTGTGTTAAACAGATGGTTTGGTGGGAAATCAAATGTAATCAATTTTCTACTTACTTCAAATGTAAACAGTCACTCAAGACATTTAGCATCTGATTTTTTTACTTCTTTAGTTTTGCACTGGAGCTATGAAGATAATGTTGCTTAGATGTGGAAGTCTGTGTCACCCAAAATCTCTATTATAATCTATAAAAAATAATGAAACTAGAACCTTCTAGCTGCAATCAATAGAATCGTGAACAAACAAGATCAGCATTGTAATCAGCTGTTTTGTGTTATCCCCTTATTTATGTGTATTATTTAAACCCCTCATGTAGTGTTGTTCATCGTGAAGTATATGTGCAGTTGCAGCTGTTTCTGGCTATACCTAGCCGTTGATTGTCTTTGATTCTCTGGTTTTGATTCTGTTTTGTCCTCAACCCTGATTTTCTGCCTATCCTGTTCCAGTCTGTTTTTACGATCGCCTGACCCTAGCCTGAATAACGTTTTTGATATTTGCTCTACAATTTGAATTGTTATTCTTATTAAAGCTGTCTTACCTGCATTTGCATCTGTTTCATTACATGACATTTCCATTCAAGACCACAAACAAACCTGATCTAGTACTCTACTACTCACCCCCCTAAGGGAAGGTTGTTGCTTTAGTGCAAGAGAATGTATTTGCATCAATCATCCAAACCAGAGCTAGTTCAAAAGTTAAATGGGGCAATTTGATGTTCAGTTGGCAAAAGGTGAGGTGCATCAATAGTACTTATGTATGCTGCTTATCTTGAAAATATTATAAAACCAGTAGAGTGATAATAAATTCTTGGACATATAGTGTGAAAAACATGGGTGACAGTCCACTGGTGTGAATGAATAAAGGCAATGTAGGTGAAAGCCAGTGTTTTGGTTCTTCTACCCATTCTCTTTAGTATTCTATACAAAGGTATGTGGAGCTGAAACTCAGTTTGGCTGGAGCCACCTACCAAAGTTTCACATGGATTTGAACCAGTAAGCCCGGGTTCATACTACTGAGCAACAAATCACTGTGTGTAATTTGGATATGTCGCTCTGTGTCACACACGAACATAGAAAATTAATCGTTACCTGCCCCTTTTGTCACTTGTTGGTGTATACACAGGGTAATGGTTAAAGGACACTGTCCCAAATTTGGTGTTTTCTTTGTTTGTTTTTTTCAAATCCAATTATGAGCTTCAATTTCCAATAATTTCCAGTTATGAGCTTTAATAAAATAATTAGTGTAGTGTAAGACTAAAGAGCTTAGCAATGTCATACAAGATTCTAGTTCAGTATGGTAGACTCGTAGATCTGGTGAACTACATTTGGGGTAAGTGGGAAATTAGGCGCATCTGATTTCTCACCAACTGTTCCTTTAATGAAAGGAATACATGGAGTAATGAAAGAAAAACATGATGGGTAATCATGCCTCTGAGCTTCCATAGCCACTACAGTATACTGCATATTCATCACTCACATACAGTACATTCTTAAACCTCATTCCTCAGTGTCTAACTTTGCATCCCTCTATTCAACACAATTCTGTTTGTCCATTCGTCTTTTTGTCCTCATGAGGAGCTCAGAGTTTCTCAAGGTACGGCTTTTGCTGTCACACAGCGTGTATGTGTGTTTCTCCAGCCAAAGATCCCTATGGTTCCTATGGAGGTCCCTTTATTCAACACCTCCATTCAGAACATGCTCTGTCTGGCCATAGCTCCATGAGTTCTACTTCTTACTCTGTGCAGTCTCTCTGGACAGCCCATCCCAAGCACAAACCACAAGCCAACATGTGTAAGTGTGTGTAAGGAGTACACGTCCAAGGATTGAACAACCTCCTACAGCTGTGCTCAAGCAATACCACTCTCCAGAGCACCAGGGGGTGCCGGTGCACATCCTCAGAGCCGAAACACTAACACAAAATCCTTCGACGGCTCCTTCAGAGGTTGAGGATTCAGCAAGGTGTGTGTGTGTCAAGGCAGAGATGTGTGTGCGACGAGGCAGACGAATAAAGATTCAACGAGGTGGCTGAGCAGGAAGTTGCTGCAAAGCACTGTCCGGATGCAGCACTACCTTGAGCGAGAGACTCCAGGCTACGTAGAGAGTCACTGGGATTGGAAGGTTTAAAGAGCAGTGATGTGGCATCGCTCGACTGCTCGTATCCATTTCCCTTATGCCCATCATTTCCCCCCGGTGGCCTGTAGAGTGGACTACTTGCTGACTGACTGTCTGAATTAGAAGAACCACCGAAACCAAACTCTTCAAATGCCCTTATGTCACTCGGTCCAGCTGAATAGTAAGACTTGCCCAGGCTGTCTGAACTTGGGGAACCATTATCTGTAACACTAACAGGCAAAGGTGCCAGACTGGGAGTTGGGTAAGAGTAGCCACTCATGCTGGATGCTGGTAGAGGTGTAGCTGGTGCAATGCTGGTAGAATGGCAGGCAGCAGAAGGAGATGGAGGACTATAGGGGTATCCTGTGCTTGGGTAGCCATAGGTAGGAAGGCTGGGTGAGGCATTAGCACCATAGGTTGGCACCAAGTTGGGATGTGAGGCAACTGGGTGGAGAAGTGGTCCATTATATGAGCCCACAGAGTGCAAGTAAGGGGCACTATATAGGGTGCTGCTGTACTCCTGGGCACTCGTTTGGCTACCACAGGTACTGCCGGAGAAACTGGCTTCTGGCAAGCTACCAGCTCCAACACCAGGGGAGCTACCCACACTCGCAGGCATTTCTGAGACACTCAATGGCGCTTTGGGGACCAGTTCTGGGACGCAGCCCAGTGGAGGGTATACACTCTCAAGCCAAGGCTCTGCCTCCAGTTTTCGCCCAGTAAGCAAGGGCGGAGCTCTGTTAACAACGCTATGTCCATTTACACTGGCGGAAATGGTAGGGTCCGGGTATCCAATGAGTCCATTATCGCAGGGGAGGTCCAAAATGGTGGAGTAACGTTCTGCATATCTTTTTAGCAAGTTGGAGGCAGTCAGTGCTGAGATGTCATCATTAGCCCAGGAATGATGATATGCGCCACCTGAAGATGAACTGGTTAACCTTTGACTGCGGAAAGGGTCAAACTTGTGCGCTGGTGAGCGTGTAGTGGAAGTGATGTCATAGTGCTGCTCTGCCCACTGCGGCTGCTCAGAGGCCCACTGCATTGTCACGCCTAAGAAAAAGACAGGGAAAACACATAAATGAGTGGTCACGATAAAAAAAAAAAAAAAAAAAAAACTGTTAAGATTAAGTAATATATAGACAAAAAGATTACGGAAAAGATTACAAAAATAACACAATTGGAACACAAATACATCATGTAATATAAAAAATTTGATAATCAGCAGTGTGAGTTAAAAAGTATGAATTTATTACATTTTAACCCTGTTTATTCTTTACCCGGTAGCACTAAATGTTTGAAGGAAACTCTCCTCACACACAACCCACACACGGAGAGAAAGCGAGGAAGAAAAACAGCATAGTGGATGATATCACTGAAGTTTGATACACAGATACAGCAGAAGGCTTCATCTCAAGTGGATCAAATGAAAGCTCTTTAATGTAATCAAGAAATCTCCTATTACACAAACACACACATACACTCACACACACACCCATCCATACATGCAAATACACACCAGAAGGGAACATAATATTTCAGCGTACTGTAATAATGAACAATCAATAACGTCGCTCTCTGCATTAGCAACCGTAGCCGACGACAGCTGTCCCCCCTGGTCCCCAGAACCTAATGTGTCTCAAACATTTTCTGCTTACTCACACACACACACACACACGCATACACACACACCCTGACATGGATAAAAAGATTTTAGATCGTGAATACAAAGGGCTTTTATACGACTCACCATATGGGGGCGAGGGAAAGAGGGAGAGATAGAGTGCACAGAACAGATTTCTTTTTTTTCATCAAGCCATTTCGGCCAATTATATCAGTCATGGGAGCGTTATTGGACAACACCACGGCACATAAAGGCCACGCACACGGACACACACACAGATACGAGTTATGTAGAAACCCACACCCTATGTGTAATGCATGATTTTGGGAAGTGCTCCATTTTGTCTGAAAGCACAACGACAATAGATTGTGTCCGAATGTTGTATCACCGCAGATACAGAATACCCATAATGCACTGGGCTGTTTGATGATGACGGATGACCTATATAGTGAGTAGGTTGTGTGGTTTCGAACACATCCAGGTTCTACCCAGCGGGAGAACAGAGACTGACCTACACACATCCTCTACCGACACACACTGCATTAGCACATTAAAATTAGATGTGTAGTGCATACACATCAACTACAGTTACTTAAATTATTTAAGTATTTGAATGCATTTGAATTTTAATAATGCTGTAATTTCATCCAGGTCAAACATTAGATGTGGAAATACACTATGCATTTACAGTATATTGCTGCTACAAAGAATAAAACGTGTTGTATTATTAAGGTAATAATCACAGGGATATGAAAAAATCATAAAGTAAAATAAATTAATGTTTTTCCCTATGTGACCCAGGATGTAAAATTTACTTAATCTTTTTTAACTCACTCCCTCATAAGTGACCTACAGTAAATACCAAAATAGTAAATATTTTAGTATTATTATATTAGTGTTAGGCTTATATTATTATTTGTATAATAACAATTCAGCTCAATCACAGTGACTTGTATTCTACATTGTCAGGCGGTTGTAGACGTGAGACGGACGCAAGTGCAGTTCAACTTCTTTATTTCAATAAAAATATGAAAACTCAAATCAAAGACGTAGCATGAACAAACCAGAAGCTAACGTAACTTAGCCCAACTAGGAAATCGCTACAACACAGAATACGTGTGACCCAGACTGCTAGAATCCCTAGCATAACTCCAAATAGTCTAATCAATAACCAGCCCTGTGCTCGGTAACCAGTGTGCTTAAATCCAAGTGCTCATTAACCCCAAAACACCAACACCCGTGACAAACCAGGAAACAAAACCAAAACGCCCTCTGCTGGCTGCACTGTGACAGAACCCCCCTCCAAAAGGTGCACCGCCCGGGGCACCCAGAACCCCCCTCCAATGGGGGTCCGGGATCCGTGTGTGGTCCGCCTTTCCCAGCCACCGGACCCTAGGCAGTCCTGGCGGACCCAGCCCCCTGGGCCAACAGTCCACAGCATCGCCAGGCAGAAACTGTTCCGAGTCCCAGGCCGAGCATGGGCGTGGAATGTTACACATAGCAGTCCGAAGGATCGGTGCGTCGCTTTCAGAAGAGACGAGAGGCCGGGTAACCTCCCCAGGAAAACAGGGACGCTGAGCGACGTCCACACCAGAACGGAGATGCTGATTGACGTCCTCATGAGAGCAGAGATGCTGAGCAACATCCCCAGTGGAACAGGCAAGCTGGGCGGCGTCCCTAGCGGAACCGAGAGACCGGGCGGCATCCCTGGCGAAGCAGGAGCGCAGAGCGAGGTTCTCAGCAAGGCTCCAGGGGGAAGCAAAGTTCTCCGCGAGGCTCCGGGGGGAGCGAGGTTCTCCGCGAGGCTCTGGGGTGAGCCACGTTCCCCACGAGGCTCCAGGGGGGAGCGAGGTTCTCCGCGAGGCTCCAGGGGGAGCGAGGTTCTCTGCGAGGCCAGGGGAAGGAGCAAAGCTCTCCGTGAGGCTCGAGGGGGGAGCGAGGTTCTCCGTGAGGCTCCAGGGGGGAGCGAGGTTCTCCGCGAGGCTCCAGGGGGGAGCGAGGTTCTCCGCGAGGCCAGGGGAAGAAGCGAAGCTCTCTGTGAGGCTCGAGGGAGGAACGACGACCTCCGCTGAGCCCGGGGGGGGAGCAATGTCCTCCGTGGAGCAGGAAAGGGGAGCGACATAAGGAGCGATGTCTTCCGCGGAGCATGGAGACAGAGCGACGTCCCCAGCAAAGCAGGATGGCGGAGTGACAACCTCAGCTGAGCAGGAAGGCCGAGCGATGTCCACAGCCGAGCAGGAACGCCGAGCGACGTCCACAGCCGAGCAGGAGGCCGAGCGACGTCCACAGCCGAGCAGGAAGGCCGAGCGACGTCCACAGCCGAGCAGGAAGGCCGAGCGATGTCCACAGCTGAGCAGGGAGGCCGAGCAACGTCCACAGCCGAGCAGGGAGGCCGAGCGGCGTCCTCAGCAGAGCAGGGAGGCCGAGAGGCGTCCTCAGCAGAGCAGGGAGGTTGAGCGGCGTCCTCTGCAGAGCAGGGAGGCAGAGCGGCGTTCTCAGCAGAGCAGAGAGGCTGAGCGGCGTCTTCAGCAGAGCAGAGAGGCTGAGCGGGCCCGACCACAGACTCCCCCTTCTTTCAGCGTGACCTGGCATATTCCGTAACAAACTCTGGGTGGGGTATGAAGCATGAATTGTTCTCCGGCATTCCGAGCGAGCGTCTTAATTGAGCATTCCGCTCCATTTGCTTGAGATACAACTCGGCATACCTGTCAAACCAGGTGTCGTCCATGTTGAACCGCTGTGTCCGTAAGTGGGCTGGTTATTCTATCAGGCGGTTGTAGATGTGAGACATACGCAAGTGCAGTTCAACTTCTTTATTTAAATAAAAATATGAAAACTCAAATCAAAGACGTAGCGTGAACAAACCAGAAGCTAACGTAACTTAGCCCAACTAGGAAATCGCTACAACACAGAATACGTGTGACCCAGACTGCTAGAATCCCTAGCATAACTCCAAATGGTCTAATCAATAACTAGCCCTGTGCACCGTAACCAGTGCGCTTAAATCCAAGTGCTCATTAACCCCAAAACACCAACACCCGTGACAAACCAGGAAACAAAACCAAAACAAGGGTCACGTGGTTAGTCTGATGGCAGACATCCTGTGCCACAGCGCCCTCTGCTGGCTGCACTGTGACATACATGAACAGACTTCTGTAGGTTTTTGTCAGGAGATGTTTATTTAGCATTTTTGGAAGGAGTCTCCAGTATCAGTCTCCAATGCACTTCAAAACCTCCAATTAAAGTTCTTTTATTTTAAAGATATGCCTGTACATATTAGCTGTAAGGCAATTGTTTTTTTTTCAATCCATTTCCATTTAGAGGTCAAATCATGCATGGTCTTTTGTTTGTCATTAAGACTACATTTCAGCAGATTATCAGTGATTCGACTGGAAACAGCTGCATTTACATCTGCTATCTATTGCAATCAAAAAAGCCTGACTAATTACATTGGGTTCTATCAAGCCACTAATCCCGATCGATACACACAAACACCTTGAGGTCACTTCACACTCCCAAAGGAAATTCTGTGCTAGATGAGACACTAGTGGTCAGATGTGTATTCACACACTCACAAGCTGAGATCATATTCAAAAGTTATAAATGCGAGACAATAAATAAATAATTAAAAAATAAAACAGGACTCATTCGTACTTCAGATAAAACACATTTTTTCCATGCATGCTAAAAAAAGATGAGACGATAACAGTAATTAATTCTGCATAACCTGTAAATGAGGCATGAAAGAAAGTGAAAGGCAGCGGTTGAGACGATTTGTGTGAGGAACATCACGTCCTGCACAGAGAGAGAGAGAGAGAGAGAGAGAGAGAAAGACGAGACATGGTTTAAAATAAAATCTCACTTTGAGAATAAACAACAGACGGTGAAATATGGCGGTTGCACTCAAAAAGAAGAAAGAAGTGTCCTTCAGTCCTTATATAAGATAACAGCTGTGGTACTAATCACTAAAATATTCATATTTGCTGAAAAACTGACAATTTTTGTATAAACCTAGCATTTTTATGGATAGTAGTTTTAGTGAGTGTTAGTCTTATATTAGTGAGAGCTAGCATTATATTAGTCAGTCTTAGCCATATATTTAGTATATTTAGCTTTATATTAGTGTGTTACACTTTTATTAGTGTAGACTAGCCATATATTGGTGAGAGCTAGCCATATATTTGTGAGAGCTAGCCTTATGTTAGTGAGTGCTAGCCATATATTAGAGTAGACTAGCCATATATCAGTGAGAGCTAGCCATATATCAGTGAGAGCTAGCCTTATATTAGTGATAGCTAGCCATATATTAGTGAGAGCTAGCCATATATCAGTGAGAGCTAGCCTTATATTAGTGATAGCTAGCCATATATTAGTGAGAGCTAGCCTTATATTAGTGTTAGCTAGCCTTATATTACTGAGAGCTTGCTTTCTATTAGTGACAGCTAGCTTTATGTTAGTGAGAGCTAGCCATATATTAGTGATAGATGGCCTTATATTACTGAGAACTTGCTTTATATCAGTGAAAGCTCGCTTTATATTAGTGGGCCCATTTTCTATCAGTGAGAGCTAGCCATTTTAAGGATAGATGGCCTTATATTAGTGAGAGCTTGCGATATATTAGTGATAGCTAGCCATATATTAGTGATAGGTAGCCTTATATTACTGAGAGCTAGGCATATATTAGTGAGAGTTTGCGATATATTAGTGATAGATGGCCTTATATTACTGAGAGCTAGGCATATATTAGTTAGAGCTAGCCTTATATTAATGGGTTTTAGTCTAATATTACCTAGCTCTACACTTATAGTGAGCACAAAAACGTTCTCTGCTCTTTTAAATAGATTTATAAGATATCTGTGTATAAACAGACTTGAATTGGCTAATGTCTTGACAAATTGTCTACATGTGAGCTAGCAGGGGAAATCGTGTGAATGTGTTTTTCCCCTGTACGGTCTGTTTAAGTGGTGATTTGTGGTCCGGAATTTTCTGCTTGTTGCTGAAATTTGCTGCCGTGCCGAAGTTCTCAATCTCAAACTTTCTGTTTTGTTCTATACAACAGCCGTGACAATCCCATTATCTGAAAACCTGCTGACCTTGGGTGTGTGTGTGTGTGTGTGTGTGTGTGTGTTTCAGCGAGAGGAAGATAGAGGGTGTGTGTCTGGGTGCATGAGAGAATGCCTTTCGGTTGTTCCAATATAGCCCCTAACCTCCTGTCCTCTGGGGAAGGCTCATCTCTCTCTCTCTCTCTCTCTCTCTCTCTCTCTCTCTCTCTCTCTGACATACACACACACACACACACACACACACACAATCCCCATTTCCTGAAGCAATGCTCCACGCTCCTCCAGAGAAACACATTTTATTATCTGTTTTAAGAGTGGAGGAACAAAAAGTTATTTTTTGAGCTTGTTATTCCTTTAACTCACATGATTTAGTTTGTGTTACTCAGCTCAGGGACATATAATATCATAAGCATCCGGTGTGTGTGTGTGTGTGTGAGAGAGAGAGAGAGAGAGAGAGAGAGAGAGAGAGAAACCAGCATCACATTAACAGACGGGCAGATTCTCTTCTCTATGAAATCTCTGGTTCCTATACCAGCAAAATCAATACCACACACACACACACACGCACATTGCCTGCTGAATCTATAAAATGCTTTTATTGAGTAATTAAACACCCATTACTGTCGCTGGTGGCGCAACAATAAATCAGATAAAGCCTTTAACAGGAGGATCTGAACACATTACACACACAGACACACACACACACACACACACACACACAGTACAAAGACAACAAACACTGCTTAATCTCTAAACAGTGGAAATCCACATCAGAAGGACAAGCTCTCCTTGTAGGGGTCACGTCTGTATTTCTGATGTTCTCGATTATCCTATCTATATTTTTTACAAGCACATAAATAAAAAATGTCTTCATGTTTGACTTTGTTCTAGGGATGTGGCGATCTGACACTGACCTGAGACTGGCCTGTCAAACACGAGACTAAACGCTGCTAAAAAAGCAATCAGCTACAAACCATATGCATAATCTCCCACTATTCACCAAGACTTATTCAGTCTTTCTACATAGGATTAAAGATAAAACATAGATATACATTTTCCTGCTGCTTGTTATTTTTATTTTTATTTTGAAATGTTATTTTTCCAATCCAGTGTCATTTCAAGAAAGTATCAGCTAAACTCTTTTCCTAACAGTCCAATATTCCTGACAACAGACCACACCTGACTACAGGAAGCCATCATTGTAGATGGAGAGACGGTAGGAAAACCCATTTAAAAACACAGAAGGATGTTCTGAAAATGTTCAGTCTTTCCAGGATTTAATGATTTTACAATCACAGTAGGGATGTCACCAAAAATCTAGTAGTCGGTACCGATACCACCAAAAGTACACGATATTCGATACCAAAGTCGATACCACGGTGTGGTATAAAATGTTAAAAATAAAATAAAATAACTCTCCTGGAGGACATCCTCCTCTGACTGAAACTGGCAAATGGAGAGAGAGAGAGGGTGGTGGGTATTTTAGTTATCAAAGACTGTCTGATAATGCGTGGACGTGCACTCCTAAACGCGTGCACACACACACACACACACACACACCTTGTTCTCTGAATGCAATCTTTAGTTTAAATTCACTGATATGTGAATTTATTAAAAGCATGAAGATGTGAATAATTATTAGTGACATTAGGCTACATGTTGCTGACAGGACACGGGCTGAATGGCGATGCATGGTGGAAACCGATACTAGCTTTCCTCTCTTTTCCTCTCAACAAGTCGGGGCGGAGCTAAACTTGTTAATCTAAACTAATCTTCTGTAGTGCTTGTAGGTGTTCCTCTTCTTCTTCACTTCTTCATTTCTTCTTCTTCACTTTCTTCACTTTTTCTTCTTCATTTTGTAGGTGTTCCTCTTCTTCTTCACCACTTGTGGACCGACTAAAACACTTGCGCGTATTTGCTGCCCCCAACAGGTCCGCAAGAATCGCAACCTCTGTACTTTCGTTACAATCAGTACCAAAGGAAATGCAGAAAAACAAGTACCGTCACGTTTTAAGAATTTTGGTAAAGAAACTTAAATATCGGTTGGCTTAAGTATCGGTTCTCGTGACATCCCTAGATCACAGAAATTAATGCAAAAGAACTAAAAAAAACTCTATTCAGAGGAGCTTGCAATTTTGCAAAATTACCGCAGATTTTCCACAGATTTGGGCCAAGAGGCGTGGTGTGATCACTTTGATTCATGTGCATTGAACATGAGTAAATGGTAAATGTGCACTTATATCCAAAAAGGGCCAGAATCGAACCGCCAACCCTACGATTAGTGGACAACCCACTCTACCAACTGCGCCACAGCCAACTAAAAGGTCTCATTTACCAACAAACATCACTGCTAAAGACCGGGCAAAACAATTACGCCAATTCAAGTAGTTTTTCACAAACAACTCTGCAAATTGCATCACAAATTTAGAAAAAACCCTCAGTAAAATCACAAAAAAAACTCTGAGAAACCCTGTACGGACTGAATGTTATACATACATTGTAGGCTATCATATGTAAAAAATTATTAACCATTTTTTTTTTTACATTTCGGTCTAATTTCAGCCGTTTCCAACTAAACAGGGTAGTGTTGAATGCTGGAGCAGGAACGTAAAAATATCATTAAAAAATTAAAATGAAATAATTTCTCCAAGATGATTGCTGTTTTGACATACAGATTATGGTGGTAATTTTATACAACAAAAATGGTTAAAAATCCCAGAATCATTTCTGAAAACTTTATTTTGAAGAGTGTAAATCATGGTCCAGTAGCTCTTGACTAAAGATCTTTCTAGAAGCTTCATTAATAGAGCTTCACCAACTCCATACGCAAAAATCTGAGCAGCCCAGTATCACTTCATCTATGCACCCACAACATGACAAAAGTGCTTTTGACTGAGATTTTTAAAAGCCTACATATGCATTATGTCAGAGTGGACCAAGTTTTGGGTGTGTGCGCATGTGTGTGTGTGTGAAGAGAGAGAGAGAGAGAGAGAGAGAGAGAGAGAGAGAGAGAGAATAAAAGTTGGTGTGAACAGTCTCCCTGTTGTAAAGGGTTTTGTCAGAACTGCCGAGTGGCAAACCCTTTAATTCTACTTTAATATGAATGAGCCATTGACAGAGTCAGTGCCCTCTCTCCATGAGAGAAAGAGAGAAGGGGGATGTTTCAGAGTAGAGAGCAAGTGGCGCGATGCACGTGATGGAAAACTCAGAAACACACTTCTAATCACTAGGCAATAATACATCTTTGTATCAGAATAACCACCTGAGCTTTAATCACAATGTACACTATTAAAACACTAAGTTTCTTGTATCTCTGCTATTAATACAGGTTTATACGAATTCTGATTCTTTCATTTGTAATGGTTTTAACACCACAGAGCTGTTGAATTCTCCATTCTGATTCATGAGAATGTGCTGATGAATTCTGTAGTAGTTCTGACAACTGCAAGTAGTTCTGACAAAGGCAAATCACAGGTCTATATTACAGCACTCACTCTAATAAGTTATCATTTCTGTAATAATAATGTACATAATGACTTATATAGCAGATGCTCCACAGAAACAGATTTTAAAAAACACTCAAAATAAATACCATATTGTAAGCTAACCAACTTAATTTTTTTAATGCTTTAAAGTACTGAAACTGATCATGGGGAAATACACTATTACACTAATATTAATACACTATTTGTATTAAACACTTTTTTGTTTTTGTGTCATAAAACATTAGAACCAATCATGTTTCAGTTTGCAAATGTGCTTAAATGATTTTATATATATATATATATATATATATATATATATATATATATATATATATATATATATAAGGTAGAATTTATTTAGATTAAATTCAGAAATATTTCTACTCTTACACTACTAATATCTTAATTAATATTACATTATTTGTGCATTTTTAATGAAGGAACATCTGTGAAACCCAACACACTAAATATCTTGCTGATATACAATACATGTCCTTGTCTTTTTCATTTTGGTCGAAGGGTACACAAACTTTTGTACTTAACTGTATAAAAATACATCAATGCATCAGTGGTAGAGATTACATTTTCAGGACTATATTAAAAAATACACTAGTCTCCCAATTTTTCGTATACTGTATAGCTTAAGTTCAGTCAACAGACATTGTTCATGGTTTATTTGTCATTTCTCAAGGTTATTAGTATTATTATAACAGACATATATCACATGACAACACAAAGGCAAAGGAAATAGATATATACATTAGTGGAGTAGTTATAGTTGTTGTAGCTATGGTCAATCGACTGCTCATGTATTTTAAAACTCATCTGATCAGGCCACAGCCAATCATCATAGCTGGAAGACTAGAGGACAAAATTGTCCATACTGTCTGGTTGGGAGAGGCACACTGTTTCTCCCCTATCAATCACAGTGACACTAGCCAATCGTAGACATCTGTAAGTATGTATGCAGAAGAGTTCGGATAGCACTCTCTTCTTACTGCTTTACTCAGCCCTGTGATGCAGCATGAGCAGCAGTTCAAAAAGTTGCAGGGGCTGACTTGACATGTCTCAGAGGAAGCACGAGTTAGCCTTCACATTGCATATGCTGTCATATGATAGGAAAGAGCTAGCTGGTGGGTGGGAATTGGCAAGTGATCAAATTTGGGGAGAAATTGCAAAAAAAAAAAAATATTAAAATTCACACTAGAGGAAAGATAAACACTGTCAACTTGAGTCTGATGGCCATTTTTAAAAGTGTACAAAAATGAAACAAAAATGTGGTCTGGGTGGAAAGTTGAGAAATAAAAAACTCTTATGGCACCAATAATATGTATAAATACGATTTACTCTTGAATAGTTGGATATTTTGCACGGCGCATTTTCAGCTCATTTCTTTCTGTCACACACTGTTCCACAAACACTGTGTCTAATTTTATACCGCACACTCTAAATACATTTCTTCAACAATTTAATTTAATCCAAAGAACAATTCCATGCAAACACATTTCCTAATATAGTGAAGGAAAGAAGAAAGGCCACTCTCTTCCCTCAATGTATTTCGTCTTCCTGTCCCCCCCCCCTGCTTTTTATGCTCCCCTCACCATGTCACCCCTCCTTCTCCAGAAGACAGATTATTCAGAATCTGTCTGAAAGACGCAGTCGGGGCTTAAATCACTTTATGAGCTCTCTAATCGAGGGACGAGCACCTTGCATGCCGATGACCAATTGGGCTCCGAGCGCCATTTCACTCGCTTAATTAGAAGAGTGGCATGTTAATTTACGGGCACAAAGGAGAGAACACGGCAGGAGGGTTGAGGATTGGATGGCTGTGGCCTGCCAGGGACACGCGCCTTTAATAGGTCGTTAGCATGTTAAACGTCTCAATCAGGACTGGCAGTCATGTGCTCATATATTCCAGAGATGGGGGATTAATAAGAGTGGGTGAGGGTAACGTAAAAAAAAAAAAAGTAGAATATTGTAGCTTGAATAGGTATTTGTGTAAAAGAGTGTGTAATGTAGATCATAGATAATAGAAAACATAGGACACTGTTTACAGTTTGGAATGAAGAGAAATTAGCTTTGATTTTATTTATCTGTGTGAATGATGTAGTGAAGAAATTTAACCAGCTAACACCTCACATCATGGCTTTGGTTATAGATGTGTTGAATATTAGAGCTGGGCAAGAGAACAATACAAAAGGAAACTGCAAAGTTCTGCTGCAGCGTTATGTGAAACATCACCAAAACATTATATATCATTCCTTATCCTGATTTTGCTCCTTTCCAGAGGAATGTATTTGACTGTCTAGGCATCACTATATCAGCTTTGCTGCATTTCTTTAAAGGAAAACATGAGCTACAGTATTAATCATTTCACAGGCAAGTCGAATTGCATAATAAAATATAAGAGCCAATCATGTTTAAATATGCAAATATCTTTTATTTGCGGGGAAGGTGGTGGAGCATGTAGGTTTGGCTGTCTCCAATTTGCATATTGATCGATTTAGGATTTTTTGTTTTTATGTTGTCTATTTACATTTTCTTTTTCATGGAGCTGCCTAGCATCTGTCAAACATTTTATATTATTTTATATTTTAGATCCATTTCATAGATTATAATATAAAAGAAAAACATGCACAGTCGTGAAAACATGTTTTGGGCATCTTTAAGACAATTGCTGTCCTGAATTCACATGCAAGGTCCATGTTGTATCAGTTACCACCAACACGTTGAGTTGAGTGCAAAAGTTTGTACCTCCACTCTTTTTCAATAGAAAAAAAATGGAATATGTACCTTGATTTGTACAATTTATCTTTTGATAATAGAAGTTCAAGAAGTTAGCAATGAAACGTTGGTGCATCCTGCAACAATGCAAGTCCAAATGAACAAAAAAGAAAGAATGCTAAAAGCTGTTTAGAGGATACAAAAGAGATTGGAGGCCAGTGTCTGGTGATTGGAGAGGCAGATGGAAGAATTCCACCACTCCGACACCGGAAGAAGACGATAAAAGGACACCCTTCCACCGACGTGTTGTGGAGTACCAACTCACCGACATGGCACACGTCCGTAAAGTTCATACAAGGTATTCCATCCTCTGACGCGGATCCCAGGTTAATATTAACCTCTCTCTCTCTCTCTCTCTCTTTTCCCACAAAGGCACAGGCGAGGACGACCGCGGCTGAAGCCATGCGACGCTAACAGATGGCACGGGATGTGTGAGAACTGAAAGGAAGAATAAAGTTAAAACCCTTGCTTCACGCCAACCAGCTCTCCGGGTCTCTGTGCGCCGCCGATCCTCGGGCTAATTCCCTTACACTGCTGGAGGATGTGGGCAGCACAGACAAAGAAAAAAAAAAGAAAAAAAAAGAGAGAAGGAAAAAAAAATAAATAAAGAGAAAAAAAGAAAAAAAAAAACGAAATGGAACAAACCATAACGCACTTACTGGAGGCCAGCGTCCAGCAACAGGTCATCACCCAGCAAATCACCCAAAGCCTCCAGGCCATGACCCAAACGCTGGTGAAACTACAGGTTACGACCCCTGCGGCCTCCACTCCCCTTCCGGACCCAGGACATGAGCTTCGCAGCCTGCTGCCCCCCCCCTCCTGACGAAGATCTCGTGGCCTACTTCGAGACCTTTGAGAACATTGTCCACCGAGAGGGGTGGGACAGGGATGAGTGGCCCCACGCCATTGGACCCCTGCTCACCGGAGAGGCACGTACGGCTTACTATAGTCTCGAGTCGGAGGATGCCGGTTATTATCCGATGATGAAAGAGAGGGTCCTGGTGTGGTGCGGCCGAACCCCCTACCTAGCGGTGACAAAGTTCCATTGCTGGGCCTTTCAGCCCACGCGGCCAGCTAAATGCGCTGATCCGGCTTACGAACAGGTGGCTCAGACCAGACCGGAATACGGCCACGGAGGTGGCGGAGAAAGTGGCTATGGAGCGGTTCCTGAGGGCATTACCCTGCATTGAATGACAAGCCGTAGGGGTGCCCCAGGCGCTCCTGACGGCCCTTGAGCGCATTATCGCCACCCGTGAGCTCGACCAGGGGGAGCAGGGGTCCGCTGAGACGCCCCGCAGGCCAACGGGACCCTGACTCGACCGGCAGCGCACTTGGGGGACCCGCCGGGGATCACCCGTCCGTTTAATCCATGGACCCATGTATGAGGAACCGGAGATAGAACCCGCCGCTCAGATCCAGAAACAGGGGCCGGCCAGGTACATCCTCCCTACCCAGCTGTTGCCGGATAGCTAGTCAGGGAACCCACCCCAGCATCCCAAGCGGACCCGGACTCGGGTGGCCTGCCTGGCTCAGGAGGACAGAGATGCCACCACGGCAGGTGAGTCCTCCTCACAGACTAACCCTGTCTCCTCTGTCTTTCACCAGGTGAGCCGTGAGGGGCAGTTCGGATGGGAACAGAAGGAAGACGACCGCCTAAAGCACTGCTGGGCCCAAGTGAGGGCAATCGAGGGTATCGACCAAAGCCCGGACCTGAGACTACCCAATACGTACTTCCTCGTAAAAGGGGGACTCCTATACCAACGGGCCTGCCGCTGGGGAGAATAGGTAGACCTCCTCATGGTGCCTCGCACGAAGACCCCACTAGTAATGCACCTGGCTTACACCCATCCGCTCGACGGCCAGTTGGAGCCCTGAAACACCCTCGAAAAACTGAGGGACCAGTTCGTCTGGCCAGGGATGGACGCAGAGGTCCAAGAGTTCTGCCAACGATGCCCTCAGTGCCAGCGCACTGCTCCCCGTAGACCCCCACCGGCGCCTCTTATCCGTCTGTCCATTATCGGGTTCCCCTTTGAACGGATCGGTATGGACCTTGTGGGGCCCCTTCCCAAATCGGCATGGGACCACAAGTATATCTTGGACCTCATAGACTATGCCACCTGGTATCCCGAGGCGGTCCCTTTGCGCAAAGCCACCTCCCCCAACATCACCGGAGAGCTGGTACTACTCTTCAGCCGGGTGGGAATCCCCAAGGACATAGTGACCGACCAAGGTACGCCATTTGTGTCTAAATTGATGTCGGATCTGTGTCGATCATTACAGGTGAAGCACGTGAAAACATCCATCTACCACCCGCAGACGGACGGATTGGTCGAGCGCTTCAATCACTCAAACACTCAAACGAATGCTACGACGGGTGGTAGACAAGGACGGTAGGAACTGGGACCTCCTCCTTCCCTATGTATTGTTTGCTGTCCGCGAGTGTCCCCAGGCATCCACCGGCTTCACCCCCTTCGAGCTCCTATTTGGTCGGCGCCCTCGGGGACTGTTGGATGTAGCTCGCGAAGCCTGGTAGGAGCAGCTGTACCCCTTCTGTTCGGTCGTCGAGTATGTACAGGAGATGCAAACGAGGATTGACCGGGTGGCACCAATAGTGCGGGAGCACATGCGCGCCGCCCAAGAAGAGCAGCAAAGGGTATGCAACTGGCCGGCGCAGCCCTGAGAATTCCGCCCGGGGGACCAGGTCCTTCTGCTGGTACCCAGCAGCTCCTGCAAGTTCCTGGCCCGGTGGCAAGGGCCATACACAGTCCTCGAGAGACAAGGGGCCGTCAATTACTGCCTGCAACAGCCCGGCAAGCGAGCGGGTGAGAAACTCACCACATAAACCTGTTAAAGAAGTGGGTGGAGCCAGCTCCGGTGGTTTCAGCATACGCGGCCTGCGACCCTGGCCATGACAGGCGTACCTTGGTCGAGGTGGGGGAGGACCTCACTCCCGTACAGGGACAAGAACTCTACGAGCTGGTGAGCCAATTCTCTGACGTCTTTTCCACCATCCCCGGAATGACACAGATGGTCCAACATGAGATAAAGACTCCCCCCGGCGTAGTTCTGAGACAGAGACCTTACCGGGTCCCAGAAGCCCGGCGCAAGGCTATCAAGGAGGAGGTGGACCAAATGCTGCAAGACGGCATCATAGAGGAGTCCAGCAGCCCCTGGTCCAGCCCCATCATTGTGGTACCAAAGCCAGACAGACGGCAGCATCCGACTCTACAATGATTTCCGAAGGCTGAACCAGGTGTCAGGTTTCGACAGCTACCCCCTTCCCCGAGTAGACGACCTCGTGGAGCGATTGGGGAGGGCCCGGTTTATTTCCACCCTAGACCTGACCAAGGGTTACTGGCAAGTCGCCCTGGCACCGGACGCGAAGCCCAAGACCGCCTTCAGTACAGCCACAGGCCACTGGCAGTATCGGGTTCTCCCCTTTGGGCTCCACGGGGCACCGGCCACCTTCCAATGGTTAATGGACATCCTCCTGCGGCCCCATCGCAGCTTTGCGGCCACATACCTGGACGACGTGGTCATCCACTCCTCCACATGGTCAGATCATCTCTTCCATCTGGGGGAGATCCTAAAGGTGCCAAGAAGTGCCATCTAGGGTTAACCGAGGCCCAGTACCTAGGGTACCGCATTGGCCGCGGAATGCTGAAGCCACAAGAAAAAAAAATCGAGGCGGTAAAAGACTACCCTCGTCCCATCTCAAAGAGACAGGTACGGGCCTTCCTGGGGTTGGCAGGGTACTATAGAAGGTTTGTTCTCAACTTCTCAGCAATAGCAGCCCTCCATCCGACCTTACCAAAAAAGGGCAACCAGACCGGGTGAAGTGGACGAATGAGGCAGAGAGAGCCTTCCAAGCCCTAAAGGGAGCCCTCACCAGTGCACCCGTGCTGCGGAACCCCGATTTCTCACTCCCGTTCACAGTGCACACGGATGCATCCGAAACTGGGCTGGGCGCGGTCCTGTCCCAGACCTTTGAGGAAGAAGAGCACCCGGTCCTGTATATAAGCCGGAAGCTGTCTCCCGCTGAAAAGAAATACGTCGCCGTGGAACGGGAGGCCGGCGGCAGTAGGCTCGAAGCTGGGGGTGGGGGGGGTTATCACGCTGGAAGCCTGTCCCTTCTGGCAGGCTCCTTCCCCGACTGCCGCACCGGCACGAAGCGGACAGCTTCGTACCCGACCCCATACCCACCGGAAGGGCTGTCATGGCGGGGCGGTGATTGGAGAGGCAGATGGAAGAATTCCACCACTCCGACACCGGAAGAAGACGATAAAAGGACACCCTTCCGCCGACGTGTTGTGGAGTACCAACTCACCGACATGGCACACGTCCGTAAAGTTCATACAAGGTATTCCATCCACTGACGCGGATCCCAGGTATGTTAATATTAATATTAACGAGGACGACCGTGGCTGAAGCCACGCAACGCTAACAGACAGCACGAGAATCCCACGGCTTCTTCCGGTAACCCCCGACACGCCCACCCCGAGAACGTCGCTACGTCAGCCCCGCCTCTGCCGGCTTCCACACAGACACACACACACACACACGCACATCTCTACCCCGCTGACCGGGCTGTGTGAGAACTGAAAGGAAGAAGTTAAAACCCTTGCTTCATGCCAACCAGCTCTCCGGGTCTCTGTGCGCCGCTGTTCTAATTCCCTTACAATATATATATATATATATATATATATATATATATATATATATATATATATATATATATATATATATATATATATATATATATATATATATATATATATATACATATATATATATATATATATATATATATATATACATGATATATATATACATATATATATATATATATATATATATATATATATATATATATATATACATGTATATATACAGTGTGAAAAATGTTTGCCCCTTCCTCATTTCCTGTTCCTTTTGCATGTTTGTCACACTTAAGTGTTTCGGAACATCAAACCAATTTAAACAATAGTCAAGGACAACACAAGTAAACACAAAATGCAATTTGTAAATGAAGGTGTTTATTATTAAAGGTGAAAAAAATCCAAACCATCATGGCCCTGTGTGAAAAAGTGATTGCCCCCTAAACCTAATAACTGGTTGGGCCACCCTTAGCAGCAACAACTGCAACCAAGCATTTGGCGATAACGTGCAATGAGGCTTTTACAGCAGCCTGGAGGAATTTTGGCCCACTCATCTTTGCAGAATTGTCCTAATTCAGTTACATTAGAGGGTTTTCGTGCATGAACGGCTTTTTAAGGTCATACCACAACATCTCAATAGGATTCAGGTCAGGACTTTGGCTAGGCCACTCCAAAGTCTTCATTTTTGTTTTTCTTCAGCCATTCGGTGGTGGACTTGCTGGTGTGTTTAGGATCATTGTCCTGCTGCAGAACCCAAGTTCGTTTCAGCTTGAGTACACGAACAGATGGTCGGACATTCTCCTTCAGGATCTCTTGGTAGACAGCAGAATTCATAGTTCCTTTTATCACGGCAAGTCTTCCAGGTCCTGAAGCAGCAAAACAGCCCCAGACCATCACACTACCACCACCATATTTTACTGTTGGTATAATGTTCTTTTATGAAATGGCAGTGTTCCTTCTACGCCAGATATACTTGGACACACACCTTCCAAAGAGTTCCACTTTTGTCTCATCGGTCCACAGAATGTTGTCCCAAAAGTCTTGGGGATCATCAAGATGTGGTGTGGAGAAATTGAGATGAGCTTTGATGTTCTTTTTGCTCAGCAGTGGTTTTTCTCCTTGGAACTCTGCCATGCAGGCCATTTTTGCGCAGTCTTTTCCTGATGGTGGAGGCATGAACGCTGACCTTAACTGAGGCAAGTGAGGCCTGCAGTTCTTTGGACGTTGTTGTGGGGTCTTTTGTGACCTCTTGGATGAGTCGTTCGCTGCGCTCTTGGGGTAATTTTGGGCGGCCGGCCACTCCTGGAAAGGTTCACCACTGTTCCATGTCTTCGCCATTTGTGGATAATGGCTCTCACTGTGGTTCGCTGGATTCCCAAAGCTTTGGAAATGGCTTTATAACCCTTTCCAGACTGATAGATCTCAATTACTTTCTTTCTCAATTGTTCCTGAATTTCTTTGGGTCTCGGCATGATGTGTAGCTTTTAAGGATCTTCTGGTGGACCTTACTGTGTCAAGCAGCTCCTATTTAAGTGATGCTTTGATTGTGAACAGGTGTGGCAATAATCAGGCCTGGGTGTGGCTAGAGAAATTGAACTCAGGTGTGGACAACCACAGTTATAGTATGTTTTAACAAGGGGGGCAATCACTTTTTCACACAGGGCTATGATGGTTTGGATTTTTTTTCACCTTTAATAATAAACACCTTCATTTACAAATTGCATTTTGTGTTTACTTGTGTTGTCCTTGACTATTGTTTAAATTGGTTTGATGTTCCGAAACACTTAAGTGTGACAAACATGCAAAGGAACAGGAAATGAGGAAGGGGGCAAACACTTTTTCACACCACTGTATATATATATATATATATATCATGTTTATAAAGGCAGATACAGGTTTGGTATTTTTGCCTCCTTAAATCCAATATTGTCCAAGCTTTTGGGATATCATATATACGATTTGTGACCCATAAAATATGTAAACTAGAACAGCTTTGTTGGTTATAACCATCAGATACAGGATGTCCATAAAAAAAGTGCCAGAAAAACTCACACATTCTCAAATTTTCACTGAATTATGCATACGGTGATAAATATAGATGTATATTTTAGCAGATAGGCCGGGGGGAGTGTCTCCCATGGCTGCTAAAAGAGGAAGAGAGGAGAACTAAACAGTTGAAAATGCAGAAAGAGCAGAAAGTGACAGGGGAAGAGAAAAAGATATTTCGAAAGATTGAGAGATAGAGTGAGGGAGAAAATTACATGGGACATGGCGTGTCCTGAATCACTAAACTGATTCTGTTCTCGTCCATTATTGAAAGATTTCATAAAAGTGACCACTTATCATTGAAAGCAGCCAACAACACACACACACACACACACACACACACATGTATCTAGTTTCTTTCAAAGCAATCTAAATTAGATACTTGTTTACTTTAATGAATGAGTTCATAATTAAGGTCACCATAATACAGAAAATTAAGCTGACTCTGTGTATGTTGTATACACACTCCTGATTGGGAGTGCAATGCAGTGGCACTATATGTATCTGTATCTGTTTAATGTGCCAAATATCTGTATCTGTATCTTTACTCATATTTAAAACTGAACTCGATGTGGCCTAAACTACAATTTTTTTTAAATTACTGTTTTATTTTTATTTATAACTCTGGAAAAAAATCAGCATGGTTAGCATTGTGTGTGAATTCTAGCTCTGAGAGTTCCTTATCCTCAGTTACATTGCTCCACTTCATAAATGGTCTCAACTAGAGGTATAATCCTGTTCACGCAGTTATTATTTCTGCTTGTACCGCCTAACAAATTTAGTTGATTCTATTTCCAAAATTATAAAGAAACTACTTTCCTAATTCAAATCCCCACAACCCTGAACAGGCAGTTACTAAGAATACTGCGTCTAACGATACACCTTGGTCACGATTCGATTCGATTCACAATACTGACTTCACGGCTTTGATTCGATTTTCAGAATATTCTGAATCATATATTAGAATATTCTGAATCATAAACAATGCAAAATAATGTGTATTTTTGTCTGTATAAAAGTAAATTAATCAAAAGTTGTGATGAACAGAGGTTTAATATTGCAAACAAAATGCACTTCAGGTTTACTATATCTTAAAAATAAATGAATTCATTGAACAGTTTTATCAAATGCCAATAATCTAAATAAAACAATAATGAGCTGAGTTAAGATTTTAAAAGATCAACTAAAGACACAAAAAAAAAAAAAAAAAAAAAAAAAAATATAATTTATAATTTTTTTTTTTTTTTATTATAATTATTTATTAGAAAAAAAAAAAATAAATACTGGGAAGTGTAGTCCCTCTCCGCCTCGTCTCTGGGCGGGACTACACATAGCGCGTTGCCACGCTGATCTCGCCGCGTTGTAACAAGCCCCCCCCCCCAAAGGGCTCACTCTGGGAGCCGAAGTTCTCCGAGGCCTCCCCCTCCCCCGGGGGGCCTGCTTGTCTGGATGGGCCTCGTGGAAGTCTCTACACAGACCTGCGTCCAGCATGTCCCGGGCTGGGATCCAGCATTGTTCCTCGGGTCCATATCCTTCCCAATCTACCATATATTGGAGACCACTCCTCCTGTGTCTGGAGTCTAGGATCTCCCGAACGTGATAAGCTGGAGGGCCCTCCACTTTCAATGGCTCTGGTGGTGCAACCTCGGGCGCAGTTGTGGCCAGGGGCCCCGGGATCACAGGTTTGAGCAGGGAGACATGGAAGGACGGGGAGATCCGAGTATGCCTGGGGAGGTCCAGATGATACGTCACTTTGCCTTAGTATACGGAAGAGTCCAACATATTTTGGCTGTAGCTTCATGCCCCTGGGATTTCTCAAGTCACCTGTGGAGAGCCACACCCGGTCCCCTGGTCGATACTCAGGGTGTGCCTTCCAGCACCGGTCGGCCTTCCTCTTGGCCACCTGGGACGCTTGAACCAGTTGTTGATGGGCCTGTTCCCAGATTTGCTCGCTTCAGCGGAATCATTCATCTACTGTGTGCTGATACCCCAGCACACACTGGAATGGGGTGAGCTGGGTAGCGGAATGCCGTAGTGAGTTTTGGGCATATTCTGCCCAGGGCAAGTACTGGCTCCAGTCTCCTGGGTTACTCAAGCAGTAGGTCCGGAGGAACCATATCACTTTCTGATTAGCACGTTCCGCCTGTCCGTTCGCCTGGGGGTGATAGCCGGAGGTGAGATTGACGGCAACCCCCATCTTTTTCATGAAGCTGGTCCACACCCATGAGGTAAAATGGGGCCCCCTATACGACACGATCTCCTCCGGGACGCCAAAGTAACGGAAAACATGTTGAAACAGAAGCTCTGCCGTGGTGAAGACAGATGGGATGGCCGGCAGTGGAATCAAACGTAGCGACTTAGAGAATCGATCTACGATTACCAAAATGGTGGTATTCCCCTGAGACTTCGGCAGATCCGTAATTAAGTCGAGGGCCAAGTGGGACGACAGCCGTTCTGGTACGGGCAGAGCTAGCAACTTGCCAACTGGGAGAGCACGGGGACTCTTGGACTGGGTGCATGCGGAACACGAGGACACCGTGCGCTGAACCTCCCTGGACATATTAGGCCACCAGTACCTGTTGGCCAGTAATTGGAGAGTGCGACGGGCTCCTGGATGGCCCGTGGCCGGAGTCGTGTGGGCCTAGGTAATGAGGTCAGTTCTGTATTGCCTGGGTACAAACTGTTTAGCAGTCGGACAAGCGGCTGGGATTCTGGTCAGAGGAATACTGGCTAGGTGTTGCTCAAGGGGCCACTCCAGGGAGCCCACTATACAGGAACATAACTTACTGACTCTGTCCGCATTTCAGGGGCATAGATGAGAGACAGAGCATCAGCCATAGCGTTCTTGGAACCTGGGCGATAGGATAGTGTGAAGTCAAAATGCGAGAAGAACAGGGACCAGCGTGTGTGATGTGGCATGAGGCGCTTGGCGGTTCTCAGGTACTCCAGGTTCTTATGGTCGGTGAAGATGACAAAAGGGTGTAACGCTCCTTCCAACCAGTGTCTCCATTGCTCCAGGGCCAGCTTAATGGCCAGCAGCTCCCGATCACCCACATCATAGTTCTGTTCTGCCGGTGTCAATTTGTGGGAGAAATAGACCATGGGGTGAAGCCTGGGGCTCTCAACAAGCCTCTGTGACAAAATGGATCCCACTCCAACCTCTGATGCATCAACCTCTACGACGAACAGCTTCGGGGGGTCTGGGTGTCGGAGAATGGGAGCTGTGGTAAACGTCCGCTTAAGTTTCTCTAGAGCCTCCTGGGCATCGGGAGTCCACTGCAGTCTCCTGGGTTTTCCCCTCAGCAGCGAGGTCAGGGGTCGTGCTATCTTACTAAAGTCTCGAATGAACCGTAGGTAGAAGTTTGCAAACCCAAGGAACCTCTGCAACTCCTTGATGGTCTGGGGCATGGGCCATTCCACCACTGCCTGGATCTTGCGCTGATTCATGGCGACTCCTTTAGGGCTGATAATATACCCCAGGAAGGAGATGGTGTACTGATGGAACTCGCACCTTTCGGCTTTGATGAACAGTTGGATCTTGAGGAGGAGTTGCAGCACGCTCCGGCACATGTTGGACATGTTCTTCTAGTGAGGTCGAATAAATCAAGATATTGTCAATATAGGCAATCACGTATCTTCCCAGCATGTCTCTCAGAACGTCGTTAATAAGATTTTGGAACACCGATGGGGCATTGGCAAGCCCACACGGCATGACCAGGTACTTATAATGTCTGGACGTGGTGCTGAAGGCCGTCTTCCACTCATCTCCTTCTCTGATGCGGATGAGGTTATATGCACTGCAAAGATCCAGTTTAGTAAATATGGTGGCTGAACGTAATTGCTCCAAGGCTGAGGGGATGAGAGGCAGTGGATATCGGTACTTAACCGATTTGGTTGAGCGCTCGGTAATAAATACATGGGCGGAGTCCCCCCCCACTTTCTTCTCCACAAAGAAAAACCCGGCCGACATCGTATGTAACCCTGTCGAAGTGCTTCCTGAATATACCTCTCCATGGCTTGTTGCTCGGCCTGAGATAACGGGTATAGACTAGCCCCAGGAATTAAGTCGATGGCACAGTCGTAAGGTCTATGAGGTGGGAGGCAACTGGCCCTCGCCTTACTGAACACCTCCTGAAGGTCGCGATAGTCAGGGGGAATTTGCTCCAAGACGGACTCTCCACCGTCGTGGTGGTCAAGGGTACCATGGGCCCCTTTAAACCACTATGCCGGCATTTAGGGGACCAGTGGGTGATCTGTTTGTCCATCCACGAGATTGTCAGTTTGTGTCATGCTAGCCAGGGGAGACCGAGAATCACAGGGTGTCCGGTTGAGACCGTGAGGTAGAGTACTATGGTTTTGTGGTGCAGGGCGCTGGCTTGTAAATTGAGGGTTGCGTGTAGCGTGATATTACACCCTCCTCTATGGGTGACCCGTCTATGGCTTGGAGCTCTCAAGGATGGAGGAGGGGACATATGGGGAAGTTGAGCTCCTGCGCCGTCCTCTCATCTATGAAGTTTTCCATCGCTCTGGAGTTGATATGAGCTGTAAGCACAAAAGAATGGCCTGAGTGCTCTAGAATTACTGATAGCAAGAACACAAGAGAGAGAGATAATCGGCTTGGACTCACCTGGTGCTGGCGCGATGGAGCCTCACCTCGACGCCTCTGGTGCGGACACGGGCGGATCATATGGGTGTCCCCACCACAGTGGAAGTATCAAGACTCCTCACGCCATCTCTCCCTTTCCTCCTCGTGTGTCCGTGCTGTGCCTAGTTCCATGAGTTCACTCCCAACGGGCAGAGAGACCTGCTGCACGGGCCGGTTGATGAGACGCAGACAATCCAACCGAATAGTTAAGTCCAATAAATCGTCAAATGAAGCTTGTTCACCCCGACAAGCCAACTCCTGCAGGAGGTCCTGATTGAGACCACGGCAAAAGGCGGTTTTGAGGGCTGGTTCATTCCACCCACTGCGGGCAGCAATGGTGCGAAACTCCAGCGCGTACTCCCTTGCACTACGAGAGCACTGTTGGAGTTTCAATAGCTCCTCTCCAGTCTCCCAACCATCTGGAGACTGGTCAAAGGCGAGCATGGAAACGAGCAACAAAGTCCTACAGGGACAGTCGAACATCGCTTCCTCATTCCCACGTCACGTGGCCCATGCCAGAGCAGGACCTGAGAGCAACTCCATGAAATGGGTCAACTTCTGGACCTCTGGCATCTCCGGGTGGCTTTCAAAGAACAGCTTCAATTGTAAAAGGAAGCCCTTACATCGCTCCGGCTCACCAGCGTCTCTCTCCGGTGTGGGTAGTGGTAGGCTGTGAGCTGCTGATGATGTATGAGCCAGGGGCGTGGCACTAGCAGATGCGGAAGTCACTCACGCGGACTGTTGGTGTAGAGCAGAGATCTCCTCCTGGTATGCCGCTATCGAGTGATCCTGTTCCGCGATGCCGCGTAACAACTCCTCCATGCCCGCTGTCCCCATACTTCGGCGAAGTATCCTGTAACGGTTGCGTAGACGGAGACAAGCGCAGACAAGAAGAGAGAAGATAGCCGCTGGAAACTCGGACAACAGACTACGGGTAAGCAAAGCGCCGGGTGCGCTAGCGCAAGCGTAAAGCGAGGTTGACAAGAAATCAGGAATCAGGCAAACACTAGTAACAGTGGAGCTAAGTAACATGCAGAGAACAGGCAACTGGACGTATACTTCGTGTCGGGAGAAGCTTCGGAGGTCCTTAAATAACCTAAGATGCTACAGGTGTTCTTAATCAGAACTCCGGCGAAGTGTAGTCCCTCTCCTCCTCGTCTCTGGGCGGGACTACAGATAGCTCGTTGCCACGCTGATCTCACCGCGTCGTAACAGTTTGAAAACTACTGAAAAGCTCTTTTTATCCATTATTGCGTGGTTGTGTAACCATATAATGTATTAAGCTTGTTGGCCATTGTAATCCGGATCTATCAGGCTATCGGACTTCACAAGTGCAGATCTCGCAGGCTCTCCATGAAAGAACATGGTCATGTGACCAGTGTGCGCTCCATATATACTGCTCAAAAAAATAAAGGGAGCACTTGGAGTTACATTTTGCTGTTTAAGTGTTCCCTTTATATTTTTGAGCAGTATATAAGAACTCTATGTGCAGATGGGAACCTCTTGGGCTTAAATTTACATAATTAATAGAATGCTTATTTGCATGATGTGAATCGCACATGTCCACGATGCACAAATGTGTGAAATTTTTGATCTGTCACAATGTATTGTTACACTCCTACCAAGGATGAACGAATGAACTCTACTGTTTATGGTCTTTATTTGTCCGACGTTCGTGTCCGCATAAAAATGTAAATCTCCCGCGTGACTTTTTTATCTCACAGGACCAGGATCACAGTCAAGATGAACACCACTATTTGCAACCAGACACCCTGCGAAGCTTTTTTAAACTCACTTCCAATTCATATCTGTATTCGTATCAGTATGTAATAATGTATTCATACATTCAAAACAGATCTAAATCTGATCATAGCACTTCAGGAGGTCTCAGACTGTGTTTAAACACATTTGTTTCAGGTGTCTTGTATCCTGCTCCTGATTTTATCCACATTTCCTCTTGTAGTCACTTCTGTTAACTGACTTGATATCCAGTTGCTATATCACAAAACATTCAAATTAGCACATGACGCATGACAAACACGTTCATGTGGGGCTTTTTGTATATAGAAAAGATTTTTTATAAACACCGCATTTTTTCCTGAAAGGCATTCTGTGTCAGTCATGGCTGATGAGTGGTGTGGTGTAATGTAATACGAGGGTGTTTAGCTGTCAGATGTGGCCTGAAGAAATAGATACATTTACACATAAGACCCCAGTCACACCTGGACACCTCATGCATTTTGAATATCAGGATTATATCTATATAGGGTTTCTCATAGAAATGCAGGTGTAAATGCACCGAGGACACATTTAATTAAAAAAAATTATAATTAAATATAATCATCACTGAGCACACACATCTACCAACAAAAACCCTTAAAACATTCTAACACACATGACTGCTGATATAGCCATCTATAAAATGTTCAATATCACAATTTATACCACAGAACACTGCTGAATTAACTGCTATCGGTTAGAAAATGTTGATTAATTTTCTATAAGAGCAGCTCTGACAGCTGCAAATCAAAGGTTCATATGTATGTGTGTGTGCATATATATATATATATATATATATATATATATATATATATATATATATATATATATATATATATATATATATATATATATGTGTGTGTGTGTGTATATATATATATATATATATGTAGAAGCCCTTGTGTAAGTGGTTACTATGAAAGTGACAATGTATTAGAATTATATATATATAATTCTACAGCGGAAGTTTCATGTACATGGAAACAATGTGTGTAATCATGCATATGGTGAAATTTTCTGTGAGGAGATGTTTATTTAGCATTTATGGAAAGAGTCTCCAGTGTCAGCACTTTGCAAAGGTTAAAAAAAGTTTTCCGTCATAGGAAGGGAACATGGCACGATGCTTTTTTTTTTGTTTTGACTTCAAGAGGAGACAAAAGAGACAATGGTGCGGGTTTATAGCTGCTATAATGTAAGTGATTACATAAATAGCTTGTTTCACAACCCTTATACAACATTAAATGGATAAAAGATATATAACATCAATCCATTCATCCATATTCCTTACAGCTTATCCTACACAGGGTCATGGGGAGCCTAGAGTCTATCCCAGGGGACTTGGAGCACAAGGAGGGGGACATCCTGGTCTGGGTGCCAACCCACTGCAGGGCACAATCACCCACACATTCATGGACAATTCGGTGCTAATCAGCCTGCAACGCTTGTCTTTGGACTGGGGAAGGAAACCGGAGTACCCAGAGGAAACCCTGATGCACAGGGAGAACATGCAAGCTCCGCACATGCAACCTTCCCCAACCCCTGGAGGTGTGAGGCAAATGTGCTAACCACAAAGCCAACGTGGCCCCCCGATATACGACGTTGTAACTTATAACCAATCATCAACATGCCCAAATCTTTCCTACACCAGTCTTCTAGTTTTGCTTTTCCAGAGTCAGAGTAAATGTCATGGTTTTCTGCTGTCTCGTTGCCATAATGAACCATTGCTGGAAGGATTTGCAATTTGCCCGCCACACCATCTGCGAGACTCCAACCCCACGCTCACAGCTAAACACGACCGAGCAAAGCAATCTGCTCTGCATATATATCTCTCTCAAACACACACACAACAAGGAAGGAGAGATGAAGAAGGGAAAATAGAGAGGAAGAGTACAGATTTGAAAATGAGTCAAAAAAGGTTTGGAGCTTTTTTTAAAAAAATTCACACATGTTCTCAAACATGCAGTTGCACATGCATCATATTCTATATGAAAAAAAAGCAGTGCTCAGATAGATAAGAGTATGCTAATTATTGTTTCTGGCTCATGTTCTGATTGGACAAATGAAACCGATTGTACTAGCACTGGGTCAGTTATTAGATTTTGATGCAGAACTGATGAAAAAAGTTGTAAAAAGGAGTTCACACAAGCAGAAGTTGAGACGAGCGTATGATAGTCTACTGTCACACTTGCACAAACTCTTTCGCATAACCTGTGCAGAACTACAGAAACCCTAAGCGGCCATGCATTATTAATTTGTTTTTTATGAGAATACATAAAATGAGATCAGATGTGATCATGAGAAAACAACTTTTGTTATGTTGAGATCATCAGAAAACAAGAAAGAAAAAAATATTAATGCATGGCCATTTAGGGCTTCTGTGCAAAACAGGTTTAGAGATCTTCAACATTTCATTTACAACTGCTAAAGTTTGTGCTTCTCACACCTTTTTCACCCTCACATTTGCCCCCCCGTTTTTAATGCAAGTTTTTAATGCAGAAAGCATTAGCGTTCGTGTATCTGTGGTATCTGATACGCTGCAGTGGCTGAGCTGCAATACTGGAAAATTTACACCATGTAGTTGTCATTTTGTTGTCCTGTGGGCGTGGCTAAACGTAAATGTACTGTGAAATGACCTCTTGGAAATTTATGGCTGAAAATCAACAAAACTTGCAAATTCGGTGCGAATTTGAAAGTTGTGTGTGAAACTCGGATACTAAATGATACTAAAACTGATCAATGAAGGCCAGTGTTCAGAAATAGGAAAAATGTTGTACAAGAATGTTGACAGTGAAATAGCTTATGTTACATTAAATACACACAAGTGGAAAATTCGTTATTTAATTTATAAAAATATATATATAAATGATTATTATTATTATTATTATTATTATTATTATTATTATTATTTATTATTATTATTATTATTTATTGATTTTTTACCTGTTTGTGTGTTTTTGAAATGTCAATAACTGTGCGATCCATGAAACCAAGATCAATTTGGGGTAAGACATCAGGCCTACATGCATGCATATTGCGCACTCTGAAAATGTATTCAAGTATTAAAGGAGAGAGAGAGAGAGAGAGAGAGAGAGAGAGAGAGAGAGAGAAATATTGGAGAATCTCATGTTGCAAGGAAGTACAAATTACAAAGTGCGTGTGTACAGCGCGAGAGTACCACGAGCCCCGCAATATATATACATATATATATATATATATATATATATATATATATATATATATATATATATATATATTATTACGCCCAAACCGGCGGTGCGAGCGCGCGGATATTGCGCGACATGATTGTGTTCGGTAACCTCCCATCATCAACTCTCTTCCTCCCTCTAGAAAAATGCTATCATAGCGCCGAAAATCAATCTGCCACACATACAGCGGCTATGAATAAAATATTCCCGAGAACAAGAGAACGGAGATTGGACGTGGTGGGGAGAAAGAGGGGGGGAATACCGCACGAGCACGGGGAGAGAAAAAAACCCCCAAAAAAACCTCCGCAGGTACAGTCCTCGCGCGTCAGTGATATGATGTGATTCTCTCATGACATAAATGTCATCCAGTGTCTGAAAAGGACAAAAGAGTTCTGCATATATATATATATATATATATATATATATATATATATATATATATATATATATATATATATATATATATATATATATATAATCTCCATAAACATAAAGTCCATGCACAACTTTTTCTAAGCTCGCATGCTCAACTCAACTCCTCAATGCCATTTGATTGTAATACCAGCCATGAAGCATTTTTAAGACAGCGTCGGAGGGTGGAAATGTAGAAATGTGTGGGCAGTTGGAGGAAAAAAAAACACACAGGAGAAAAATAATGAAATGACAGTTAAGAGAGAAAAAAAACACACCTACCATATACACTGCTCATCATGCCGCTAGGGAGAAGGGATGGAATGAGAGAGAGAGAGAGAGAGAGAGAGAGAGAGAGAGAGAGAGAGAGAGAGAGAGGGAAATCAGAGATCAGACATATTTTTTTTTATAGTTGGGAAGAAAGTAAAAGAGAACTGACTGGCTCTCATTAACCTCTGTGTGCAATTAAAGGCGGAGAGAGAGAGAGAGAGAGAGAGAGAGAGAGAGAGAGAGAGAGAGAGAGATGACTAGTTACTTTTTTACTCCTGTTGCACAAGCCTATATTTATAGCAAAAAAAAGTTGGCTACTCCAAGCTAATCCCCATTTTTCCTCCTTTTTCTGTGGTTCTAATGGTGCTAATGGTTTTTTCTAATGGCTAATAATAAAACTTTGCCTTTTCCCACAGTCTTGATATCACAATGTAAACACTCTTAATGGTTTGTAACTGTTAAATACTTTAAAGCTGACACAAGCACTCTGGAGATCTCTGATTGCGCTTTAATTGTGATTTTAATTGACATCTGTACCTTGTTCTTGGTTTTGGTAAAATCACAGATCTACCTGTTGTACCTTTAAAGCTTTATTATTTATTATTAATATTATGATATATTATGTCATGTATTTGAATGTACACTATATCCATGATTCCAGGTGATACATAGCCTATTAAGTGATACAGCGACAAGGAAAAGTACCATTTAGTACCTTTTTTTTTTAAGTATAGAGCTCTTTTTCTTGTTACTGGGACCATCAAGGGAAGGGTTTTGTACCTTTAATATGAATCTCTAACCTGGATGATTGGTCATTAAGGCACAATTAAGTATTTTGGATTATTTCTTATATATAAGGTGATGATAGATAGATAGATAGATAGATAGATAGATAGATAGATAGATAGATAGATAGATAGATAGATAGATAGATAGATAGATAGATAGATAGATAGATAATAAATGCACAAAAGGTGTACCCTTGATGGTACCAATCCACCAACACCTTTATTTCCCAGAGGCTAACATCTGAAGACCTGTTTTTTAAGACTCCATTAAAACCATTAAATCATGATGGGGAAATGTTTTATAGCGGTAACAGTTCATTCCCATTCGGCTATCACCTGAAAAGATGTTTTGTTTTGCTTAATATATTTTTAAGGCTTGTCTGTGGTTACCTCTGTCGGTCTGGTCAGTGCTGTATGTTGACCGCTGAACCGGAGACACTATCTGATTAGGTGTGCATTACACAAAACAGATAAAAAAAAAAAAACACTTTGTTTGGCAACTCCCGAATATCGTAGATTAGCTTAACAGAACCACCTTTTTGTGTCTCGGATCTCATGACGGAACGGATCTCCGGTGTCCGTTCTGTCCGCGCGCAGCGCCACTGTCCGTGCGCTGTCATGGCCTCTCTCTCTCTCTCTCTCTCTCTCTCTCTCACACACACACACACACACACACACACACACACACACACACACACACACACACAGAGAGCTCGTGGACAATAAGCGCCAGATATATAATATATAAAGAAGAAAAAAACTCTTACCTGTTCATGCGAGGAGACAGCGGAGCCGTCACGCGCTTTTATTTTTTGCCGACCGGTTGTGCTCGTTTCGGGAAGCGCGCCAGACTTCCGCTCCGTCCAGTCCCGGTCTCAGTCGCTGGTGTTTTGGAGCCGCTCCAAGTTATTGCGGGTGAGACTGACCACCACCGATACTGCCATGTTGGAATTCCGGCTCCTCCGAGCAGCTGCTGAAAAGGAAAGCAGCGGGGTGCGCAGTGCGCATGCGCTCCTGCCGGACAGGCCAACTCGAGTCCGAAATGGCTCTTGAGGCTGTTCTGATTTTCTGTATTCATCCCTAAAGCTAGTGCTCTCGTAGCATCATCATCATCATCATCATCATCATCATCATCATCATCATCGTCAATATTCCAGCTGTTTGATTAAACGATAACATTATTACTAGCAAGAATTACCGTCTAAACAGATGTTCTTCTTTATATGTCTTCATGTATCCCTTTATTGTATTTAATTTATTCCTTTCGGGTCTTTGAACCTCAAATAAGTCATAAGTTGATAAGTTTATAAGACCATAAAAATGAATTAAATGTCTTTCTTTGTTTTTATATTGCTTTCATTTATTCTGCTTGTTTTCGTTCATTAATAAAAAATAAAAGAAAAGAAAAGAAGCTAAACAAAAACAAAACTATGTTCTCGCTAGAGAACGCCTTTTTTCTCGGATCAGAAAAATGATGAACCGTATCCTAAATAGGGTCTAAGGTTGTCATGACACCAAAAGGAACTTAATCATTAAACGTGTAGTAGGTCAAGTTTAAAAGTGTTTCTAGACTAGAAACACTAGTCTAAACACTTCAATTCGAATATGCATTTACAAACCTCTTTTTTCCACAATATACCCATGCATAAAATCATCTCGTTAGCTTGATCTGGTTAGTTTAGTTGTTTCAGGCTTCTGGACCTGAAATAAGTTCCGCCCTACCTGGAACAGATCAGAGATGCCCCACCTATTTTCGTAAAAGGCAACTACATGCTTACTTAGTTTTAAAATAGAGAGTGGGGTCAGTTTTGGGTAAGGTAAAGGCTTGTAAATGTTTTCTTGTAATTCTAATTTATCTTTGTTCCAGCAGAGGAAGCAATTATGAGCAATTACAAATTGCTCCTTTAAAAAAAACCACAATAACATTTTCACATCTTGTCACTTAAGATAAAAAATAGGACAAGTAGCTAAGAAAGGCCAAAGTCAGCGTAATATAGCATTATTGTTTTTTTTATTATTATTCTGTAGCTTGTATAAGTTGTTAGATAGCAAGAACTATAATTCAAATGATCCATCTCAGGTTAATGAATCTTGTTTACTGTAATTTTCTCTCAACTCTCTTCTTTTATCTGTACAGTCTTGTTCCTTGATAACAATTTAAATAAATTTGTGCTCACATATTGTGCAAAATACAGGCCAACACTTGGGCGATGTGAAAGGAGTCTTTAAATGATAATCATAACAGTCACACATATGCACAGAAAAGCTAAATGGAATGTGATTAGTGAAACAGTATAATGCAGTCATTAAGAGAGAAAATTATGATACAAATCCACCTACTCTCTCTACACACGCACGAATACACACACACACACACACACACACACGCCACACACACACACACACCTTTTCTCACCTCACTGCACATCATCAGACTCAGACAATTCATCATATCTCATGAAGAGCATGGAATAGCAAAGCTACATTTTACAATTACATGACACTCACTGGCTGCTTTAATAGGAACACCTTTACACCTGCACATTCATGCAATTATCCAATCAGCCACTCGTATGGCAGCAGGGCAACGCATGAAATCATGTAGGTACAGGTCAAGAGCTTCAGTTACTGTTCACATCAAATACTGAGGAAATATTTGATCTCAGTGACTGGTTGTTGGTTGCAGATGAGCTGATTTCAGTATTTCAGAAACTGTGATTTCCACACACACAACAGTCTTTAAAGTTTACTCAGAATGGTGTGGGAAAAAAACCCAAACATCCAGTTCTGTGGGCAGAGAGGAGAATGGCCAGACTGGATCAAGTTGATGAAGAAGGCTACAGTAGCTATGTTTCCATCTACATATATTTTTTTTTGCGAATTTTATCAAATTGCATAAAAAACGCTGGATGGAAACATCAGATGCTAATAAAATCTCCAAAATTCACATAAAAAAAACCTTTTGTGCTCAACTGAGGTGAATAAAGTTTTTTCTTCGATAAGAATAAATGCGCATAAACTACGATGGAAACACACTAACCGAATAAATTCCACAAAGCATGTCAAAAAAAGTCATGTGACTGCACCAACAAATCATGAATTTGAATAACTGGCTCAGAAATGTAAACATGGTTTCCACGGAAGTGACTTTTTTTCTCCCTCTCTCTTGAATACATGGCATGGAAATGATGCTTTAGGCAAATGTTTTATGCAATATTCCAATTTTTAAATAAGTGAAATTCGCCATTTGGATGGAAACTAGCTAGTAACTCATGAAGCTATTTTATGTGAGTTACAGTAATAAGTTTGTTTATGTGTTACATTCTTTACAATTACAATGAGCAGAAAAGCATCTCAGAATGCAAACCTTGAGGCAGATGGTATACAAAAGCAGAAGATCAATTTATATTCCACAGGTTCACCACAACTGGCCTGTTGAAGATTGGAAAAAGACCAGGCAGTGGATTTGAATAAACAAATAAATAAAAAATATCTGTGTACTATTTTGATCTTGGGAAAAGATCTGGCTGGTCCCATTGTTAGTGTGTGTATGTGTGTGTGTGGGGGGGGGGCGGGGGGTGGTATTTCCAGTGTAATGGACCATTGTGTTCTGTTATATGCTCACATTAAACACAGAGAGAGAGAAAAAATTAAATAGGCCCATCAGACACCCGCAAATGGATAAGTGAGTTGTTATTGCTCTCACTCTTTCCCTCTCTTGTGTCTAACATGTGAATTAGTCTTTCTTGTGTATGTGTGTTTTATATCTCTCTTGACAATGACATTTCACAAGCCATCATAACATTTCTATCCTCGAAGACCAGTTTACCAAACACGGTTAAAGCCGTTTCATGAAAAATCCCCAATAGAAGTATAGTCCAAGAGTAAACTAATCATCTCTCCCTCTCATATCCATACAACATGACTTACATAACCACACAACTATTTTACAGTGTACAAAGAGCCAAAGTCTCCCAGAGCTATAATTACAAATAAGGAAAGAATCATTCTGTTGTTCACTAACATTGGTGTTTTCTGTGGGAGGATGAGGCATGGACGGGTGTCTGCTCAACGTTTTAATTTCGCAGTGTTGTGTTATAACTATTTGATGTTCATGAATGATGCTTGATCAGGTCATGCCTGTGATTCCATGTCACTTCGGTAAGTATAAGCCTGTCCAAGGCTGGTTTGTGCAATGTCTTCATGTATCAAACTTGGAATGATCACTTTTTCTAAAAAGCTATTGACTTGCCAGTTATAAAAATGATCCATGACTATGATCTATTTCTGCATACTAAATATAAACAAGTGGAAAGTGCTGAGGTGTTACAAACATTGCGTCTTAAGGCTTAAGGATTATACTTGCTTTATCTACATGTACAGATATACAAGATACCTGCCACGTGTATCCTGTGGTCATTTGGAGCATCGCTTTTGCACATCCTCAGAAATTAACGCTAAAGCCCTGTTCACACGATTTTCACATCGTGTTAAATGGCCCATTTTGTGTTGTTTTTTTTGTGTGTGTTCACACACTGGAGTTAAACGCAGATGACGTGCTGAACTTCTTATCAAGTTATCATTTTAAACAGTGTACTCTTTTTGATGATTTGAATTAATTCAAGGTCACAGCAATAGCATTCACATACTTATGGGAAGACTCAGATTATGTTTTTTTTTGTAATCTAACTTAATTGGGGTAGGGTGGGGGGGGGTGCTCATGGGGTTGGGGGGTATAAGGCAACTATTGTTGTGCCCAAAAATGTTATTGTTCCTGGAAATTGATGAAATGTTGAATATGAATCATCTTTTTTTTTGTGTTCAATATGATAATACAACAACTCACTAATGGGACACTTAGATATTTGAATAATAGGTCAAGAATTCTTATATACTTATATATATCAGGTGCAAAATAAATACAATGGACTATCAATCAGCAGATTATCATCTGCAGAGAAGAGACAAAGAAACAAGCAATGCTATTTAGTGTAGAAAACAAAACTGAAAGAATTAAATGGATCATTTAGAATACAGTATATGCTTGCATTTCAGAGTCGTCAAAAAAAAAAAATAGCCACAACATAATAAATACACATAGTATTAATGTGTAATTTTGAATCTGGTGCTTTGAAAGGATAACCTGTGTATGTGTGTAGGCAGAAGAATTTATTAGCAGTGATCATTTTATTTCGGGTGTCACTTATGCACTCTCACTAAAATGGTGGGTGCTGGCACCTTCTTGAAGTACGTTTTGTACTTGAGTGCCATCAAGTCGTATTTTTCTGTTTTCTGTAACTTCAGCAGCTCTGGGCACGTGAACAAAAGCGTCAATCTAATAGGTCGGCCATTTTTTGATGCGGCGCGTTAAATAAAATTTAAAAAAAGAACCCTTCGATGTCAAAAAAAAATTGTCACTTTGACACCACACGTTTTATGCCTGGGTGTAAACATTCTCATTGACAGCCTTAAGGCATTAAACTGGGCATTGACAGGGCATTAAACTGACCGTTTTCAAAATCGTCCCAGGGTGAACATGGCTTAATGGTGCGATACCAATGTAAATAGTGGTGGCTATATAGCACCATGTGACCTGTCCACAACTGACTAAACAAACTAGCGTTGTGTCTGAAATCACATATGTATGTACTATTCTAGGCAGTTATTGAGTACAAACACTAACTGGTTTTCTTGTTACGGTTAGTGTTTCAAAAACCTCTCACAAAGACTTCAAACCTACTGAAGGTTTGTGTACCAGCCTTGTGGATTTTTTAGATTAGTATATATTTTAAAATGTAAAGCCTATTTTTCAATTCGAGACACAAGATCATGACAACAATCACAACGACGGCAGACCATTTAAATAGTACTCATCAATGTGGTTCAGATTGCTCTGCATGAAATCACTAAACATTATATGTTTCGACTTAAACATATAACTTAGGTTTAGGAAACCTGATGGACAGGGATGGTTTGACTCTGACGTGCCATTTAGTGGAGGTCGCTTTTAATTTTGCTGATGTAGATAAAGTATGCTCTGTAACACTGAGGAAAGCTTTAAAGCAATGAACCAGGAAATAATATCACATGCCAGAACATTCACTTAAGTCTAGAACATTTCATCAATAAATAAGGCCACAGATCGCCTACTTTCACAGAAAGAGGCAGATTGACTGACAGGACAGATGACCAACCACACACCTTTCTCGTAGTGCATCAGCAAACATGAGATTATGTTAGTTAACAAAACTAAACACAGAATTTCATGAAGATTTTTCAGTCCAGTGATTATATCTTACTTTGAAAAACTAAAAAAATCAATAGAGAGCCAATCACATTGCAACATTCAGCATTCTGAAGCCTGTGGCCAGAAAAGCGTAGAAAATATAGCAGAAACTGGGTGACTGAGACTAGCCAAGTATCTAAGTTGAAAGAATGTCCTGGATTACAAGATAGCATCAGTTATCAGAATATTAGAAGATAAGATTGATATAATGATTATGATAAGATTATGATAAGATTATCAAGAACATTAAAATAATTCTGCCTTTCAGTAATGTTTTTAATGAGGCCCTGAATTGACCTCACATTTTATGATGTACACAGTTCCATCACACAAGTTAACATACCTTATGTTGCTAACTTCGTAATTATGTAGCAAAATACAGTACGAAAATATTCTAACGTTTGACTTTTGCGAGGATTTCAAAAGTTATCCTCTTTAAGTATGAAGTATTTTACGGCTCCTGTTTACATTTAGAAACTGCTTCACCCACCGTGCTTGGCTGGTTTGAAGAAACTGTGTCAGACCACAATGCCTTCTGGGTAAATTCCGCTCCTGATGTTGACTCAATCTCTTGGCGCTTCAAGGTCTCATCTAACAAACGTTACTTCAGCTGATAAAGCACTTGAACAGCCCTTAGGATGGTAACAAAGGTTTGATGAGTTGTGAAGTCGAAAATAGAAGAGTTAAAAACAATACTGGAACAAGGCCAAACCTGCACAATGAAAACAGCATGTTGTCATAGCGAGGATATTTAAGTGCAAATTCACAGTAAGGCTAATAAATAAAAAACGAGTATTATCGTTACCTGCACTCATATGACAGTAAGCTCACAGAATCCTTGTTTTACTTCAACTAATTATTGAGCCCTGTTTTTTTTTCTGTTCACCGCTTTGCATGAGAGATTCGTGTTTAGCATAAATCAGGAATATTTCTGTGCACTGGCAAGCAAAAAACGTGGCACATGTAGACCTGGTGTCAAGGGGGCATGGAGAACAAAATGGTGGGAGAGAAAGCACTGAATGAAGGAGGACAATGTGTATCTGCTTGACATTTTGAATTGAAATTAATGAGTGTTTTATTTGTTAGTGGTGATGGTGTTACGAGCACCCTAATGCATAGCTACAGAGATATGATTCAAGGAACCCTACAAGTGAGAGTTTCCTTTCCAGACAAATCAGATATATCAAATCAGATAGGAACTTTATTTATTGAAAAGAAGCCTTGTGAAATCATTTTATGAGCACAACAATGATGACGATGACTAATAACGATCTCCAGACATATCGATCTGATTTAAAACTTCTGAAAGAAATCCATTTTCACCTTATATTTGTATTTATTATTATGAGCAAGGTTACAGATACTAACCCAAAGCTTAACCGGTGCTGAATTTTTGAATGAATTTCTGGCACAGTGACTTAGTGGTTAGCATGTTTACCTCGCACCTCCGGGGTTGGGGGGTTCGAATCCCGAGTCCGCCCTATGTGCATGGAGTTTGCATGTTCTCCCCGTGCTTCGGGGGGTTCCCTCCGGGTACTGTGGTTTCCTCCCTGAGTCCAAAGACATGCTCTGTAGTCTGATTGGCATTTCCAAATTGTCTTAATGTGTGTCCATTGTGCCCCCAGGTCCCTGGGATAGGCTTCAGCTTCCCGCAACCGTGTGTAGGATTAGAGGTATGGAAAATGTATGGAATGGTGGAATTTTGTAATTTCAAGGTGTCCATCACCATGTCCATGTCGTTTTCCTCTTGGTTCTTCAGTTTCCTCTGACGTTTTAAAAAACATGCAATCTGATTTGTCTACACTAAATTGGCCTATAGGTGTAAAAGTTGTCCCATCCAGGGTGTATTTCCGTTTCACACCCGGTGTTCCCAGGATTGGCTCTGGATCCATTGTGATCCTAACCAGGATGAAAGGCTTACTGAACATGAATGAATTACATTTCACAGAGGCTTTAACTCTAACTCAAAATTTTCCTACCTTTTCCTAATACTCACCTGAAATCTTTAGAAACCACGGAACAGCCCTGTGCACATGACAAGAGGCACTCCTCACTTCCGCCACCTCCACCCTCAGGTTAGCATCTGAGGAAATGTCAGAAGCTCGTGTAGGTGATGTTAAAGAGAAGGCAGAAAGACTAACTGACATTTTTAGAACGTTGGAGAGGTCAGATAGGTGTAGAGTGTGTAAAACTATTACTGTTTAGTCATATATAGTAAGATTCCTTACTTCAGGGATGAGAATGTCGTTGTTTCGGTGGGACGGGGACGACTATTTTGGTGGTTCACTTAGCTTTTTAAATTTGATTTTATATATATAACAGATGACTATATGAAACAGAAGTGGTATAAAATAGGAGATTTCTATCTGACAACTTCATATCAAAGTCGCCATGCAAATGAGCCTGTTCCGTTCTCGCCGGGGCGCGCGCGTGTGTGCCACTGCGTGTCGCGCGGCTAGAGAGAGAGAGAGAGAGAGAGAGAGAGAGAGAGAGAGAGAAACAAACGCAGAGGCTGATATGGCCACAGGAAGGATCGCGAGGCCACCGCGGCGGAATACTGATGAGCGCGAGGTGAAGAAGCCACCGGTCCGCCAGGAGGAAGTCAGCCGTTTCCCTCTCCAACTGAAACCGCCGCCGTCTCACAAGACTGACCACAAGAAGCATATTAAACACGAGCATGTCATTCCCTCTCTCTCTCTCTCTCTCTCTCTCCCGCTCTTTCTCTCTCTGCCTGTTTCTGTCTGTCTGTTTGTCTCTCTCTCGTTCTCTCCGCATGTCTGTCTGTCTGTCTGTCTGTCTCCCTCTCCCTACCTCTCCCTCCCTCTCTGCCTGTTTCTGTCTGTCTGTCTCTCTCCCTCGACTTCTCTCTCTCCCTCCCTCTCTGCCTGTTTCTGTCTGTCTGTCTCTCTCCCTCTCTGCCTGTTTCTGTCTGTCTGTCTCGCTCCCTCTCTCTTTATCTTTGTCTGTTTCTGTCTGTCTGTCTCCCTCTCTCTTTCTCTCTGCCTGTTTCTGTCTGTCTGTCTCTCTCCCTCTCTCTGTATGTCTGTCTGTCTGTATCTGTCTCCCTCTCTCTCTTTGTCTGTATGTGCTCTCTCTCTCCCTCTCTTTCTCTGTCTGTCTGTCTCCCTCTCTGTCTCACTCACATATTTTTAAGTGTCTTTCTCTCTGTATTTCTCTTAGTTTCCCTTTTTAAAGTGGATGTGAAAGTGATAAGGTGTCCAAAACATTAGTTTGCCTGACACACTCCTAAATAAATCCAGTTTCACCCCAGTTTTATAAATGGTAATGAGCAAAGCTTATTTTGTTCTATTATAAATGAATATAAGTTTGAGAGAAGCAACTAAGTCTAACCGTTCCTGTACTTTCACTAAAATTAAAGGTCTAGTCAGCCATTTTCATTCTTCATTATCTCCACCATGTAGCACTTTCCTGCATCCTCTTTTCCACCTCATCTCGTTTCCTGTTTTTTTTTTTCAAACTTCCTGTTCATTTTGACAGTGCCATGTCAAGTACGGCTGCAGATAGCATAAAAAAGAATAAGGCGGTGCTCAATGCATGCCAGTATTGTGAAGGGATTTCTATCACTATTATTGTTGGAAACGTTTTTTTGTTGTTTTTTTTTTTAATGACACACTGCAGCTTTAATGTTTTTTATTCTATGGTAGGTTTTGATTCCTGAAACCTTGCAGTTCACTGCATCACATTGTGATAAATATGCACACTGGGTCAGAGAGTCATGTCTTCGAAGCACATCAGTTTTTCAACATTTTCACTGTGTTTTTGAATATCTTGAGCCTCTTGTCATGTGTTGTGTGTGTGTGTGTGTGTGTGTGTGTGTGTGTGTGTGTGTGTGTATGTGTGTGTGTGTGCACGAGAAGAGGGCACGAAAAGGTGCAGTGAGGATGGATGGATCAAAAAATTAATTCTGAATTAATAAAAAGGAAAGATTAAAGGTTCTTAGATGCACGATTAAATCCCTTTGCAAGAAAGTACACAAAAATTTTCCTATGCACCAAGTTGCCAGTTTATTAGGTACACCAAACATGTATGTACCTGCACTAACTTTACTGTTATATGTAACATTTTGGAAATAACATTTTGTAAGTTTATTATGATTGACTGTAGTCCATCTTTTCCATCTCTATGCACAGTGTGTGTTCATCTTCCTCTAACCTTCACCAGTGTGAAATTCCTGAGTCGGGAGAATATTTAATTGTTGGATTGTTTCAGAAACACTGCTGTGAAGAGGATGAGCCACCACCCAATAAATATCTGCTCAGTGGTGGTCCTACAGTGGTCCCTTTTTGAGTTGAGAGGGTTTACAAGAATGTGCATCGTAGCAGTTGGGATACTGTCAGGAATTGTACAAGTCGTAAGCTTTCTTTTTTCCCCTGAGTGGCACACGTAAAATCACATTGCGTCAGCGGCTGTGGCGCTGTTGGTAGAGTGGGTTGTTCACTAATCGTAGGGTTGGTGGTTCGATTCCTGGGCCCAAGTGACTCCACATGCCGAAGTGTCCTTGGGCAAGACACTGAACCCCAAATTGCTCCCAATGGCAAGTTAGTGCCTTGCATGGCAGCTCTGCTACCATTGGTGTGTGAATGGGTAAATGAGACGCAGTGTAAAGTGCTTTGGATAAAAGCGTTATATAAGTGCACATTTACATGTAAGCCAACTATGCTCAATTATCATTATGTCCAAAATCTTCTCAGCTTCATGATGTTCTTGGCCCAACCTAAGCCTGGTCATTAACAGCTTGCAAAAACTATAAACTCTGTTTTATTCCAGGTGTATGTCTGAGATTTCAGTCTCATCCAATTTGTCATGTCAGTAATACTTATAGAAAGAAATATCATCTGCTGAAAGCAAACTGAAACCAATTAAATTTTAAGAAGCAGAACCTAAAAATATGAATGATATTTAAAAGGATTTGTGTCGGAGGAGCGCCTTTCCTGTTTTTTTTTTTAAGGTAAGTTGTTGAGTTAGTAATTCAGGTATGGGGCGCACGGTGACTTAGTGGTTAGAACATCTTCCTCACTCCTCCGGGTTTGGGGGTTCAATTCCCACCTCCGCCCTGTGTGTGTGGGGTTTGCATGTTCTCTCCATGCTTCAGGTGTTTCCTCTGGGTACTCCAGTTTCCTCCCCAGCCCAAAGACATTTGCTGTAGTCTGACTGGCATTTCTAAATTGTCCGTAGTGTGTGAACAGGGCAACGATTATGCAATGCGATCGGCTGGCCCCTCATCCAGGGTGTCCCCACCCTTGTGACCTGGCTCCCCGTGACCCTGAGAAAGGAGTAAGCGGTAGAAGATGGATGGATGGATGTATAGTCCAGGTACGGACTACATACATGTGATTGTAAAACTAAATGAATCGTGTTAAAATCAGATGTGAAAACAAATGAATCATGCACAAGAAATCATATGGAAATGAAAGTATCAAGTAAGAATCAGATTTGAATGTGAGCGAAGCACGTCCACTATGTCTGAAAGTGTACAAACCAGAACATGTGAAGCATCTAAAAAGCACAGTAAACCATTTTTACCACACAAGATGTCTTTGCAAAGACAGTGTCTCGATGACACTAGTACTGAAATACAACAATTCACACTCGCACAAGTTTACAAATATATTAATAACTGGATATGGTGGAGAACTTCAGCTAAGGATAAAAAGGTCGCTCCTGCATTGATTCATGATTTTCTACAAGTCCTCTGGCAATGTCAGATCCCTGTCTCTCTTTCTCTCTTTCTCTCTCTGTGCTTGAGGTCATTTATTGATCGTCTTTCCCTTCCTTTTTTTACTCTTTGCTCCATGAATATGTTTTGTGTTATCCTGAGACTGAATATGTTTTTTATTCTCGACAGAGCGGCGGGAAAAGCAAGGGGGAAATCAAATGATTTGTATACAACAGTGAATAAAAATGAGCAGAAACAATAGAAGCCGGGCTCAGATAACATGTTTCGCATGCTGTGGTTTATGACATTAACATCTCAGTTCTGTATGTGTGATATACGTGTAAACTACACAGATTAGACACACAGACATTAGCATGTCAACATTAGCATTGCATCAGAGCACATGTTCATGGCCACTGCAGTACTTGATTATCTCAACTGAAGTTTGGTCTATAAGGACAGAATTTACGCAGGAGACACTGCGATTTGAGGACGTATACTCTTGGAAGTTATGAAGGAAAGTGCACATACAGGATCACAAACATAGGCTCTAATTTTCACCAGTAGGCCTCGGTGCACATAACTATAATGGACCAATGATGCCACCTACTGGTCACATGCAAATAACTAAATAAATAAATTCATACACAAATGGGTCAAGACGCAAAACCCTTTATATAGCGGTTTTATCAGGAAGGAAATACAGTACAAATACCGCAAAAAGCTCCACTGGTAACACACTAATACAATACAGTACAATAGTGTTCAATAGTTGGTAGGTAGCTATGCAGGGACCAAATGACAAGCGCTATATTAACACCTAAATCACTACTGTTAATTATGAATTAATTATTAATCATTATTACTAATAATTACTCCGTACTTTTTACTGTGTGTGGTAATTACTCCGTGAATAATAATAAAACAATGGTCTGGTAGTTTGTTATAAACTTATCTCCTGAGGAACTACTAGCTAACTACAGATTAATGTTGCATTGGGCTTCCCTGTTGAAAAACAACAACAAAAACAATAGAAACCATCACATACATTTAATGGTTTCCACTACAAATTGCATTACAAACCATCAGTTAACCATTAAAATTTACCAAATGTCAAGAATGTTCTACTGGTCCTTAATGCTATCCAATAGACATGACACCAATAGAAGGCAACAAATTATATGTAGAGACCCACGGGGACCATTACAGTACCCATTAAAACCATTAAAATTCTATGAGGGTTTCTATTGGTTTTTTTTTTTTTTCCAGTAGGGTTACCTTGGATTTGAATTATGCCATTATGTTTGAAAAAATGGACACCTCCATGTTTGTCTTTTGTTAGCAACAAACTAGTCAGCTAACTATGATGAGTCATTTTTCCTTCAAAACAGTGAACTGTATAGTCAGTGTTATAGATTTAACAAGCAATTATATCTGTATGTTAAAAGCCTTACAATATGAACCATTTAAGGAAAGAAGTGCTGCTTGGTTGACTGTTCCTAGCGTCATATTGGTTTGATATTACTAGTTGAACTTGGAGGACCTCAGAATTGAGGGGTGTTTTCTTTGTTTTTTCACTTATATATATATAAAATAATAAATACCATATAAATGTTTAGTCTCTGTATAGTTCCCTGTGAGTTAGTGAACAGAATATTGTAAAGTGTTAGCACTTATTTAGTTACACGAATTAGTTCATGCTGGTGAACCTTAGATAATTGGGGCAAGCAAACAATTCTCTAAGCCTGATGTTTAAACATAGTACTGCATCATTGATTCTCTCTCTCATTATATATATATATATATATATATATATATATATATATATATATATATATAACACAAATGGTAGCCATCTAATCTAGTAGGGCACTAGTAACCATATAAGTCTAGATTTTGAATACTGAGAAACTCTCTTGATGAGTGACATCTTTGATGTGGAATTTAAATTTTGACAGACTACGGTTGCTATGGAGGTGGGAATGAATGAACAAACTTTTTTCCATCTAAATCTCAGGAAAGATAGAGATTAATGCTACAGGAAGCAGCTAACCTAAAGGATTCCCCACAATTTACCTTTGCTTATTCCATGCTGGGTAATGACCAAAAGCAAATGTAAGAACACAAAATCCTAAATTCTGCCCAAAAGAAGGCATTTTTGGCCACGTTTATGGGTAAAGCTAAAATAATATATAAATTATGTACAGCTCTGTGCCAGATTCCAAAAGACTGGATTGTGAATAGATTTCAATAATAATAATATTAATAATAATAATTTTCTAATCTGGTTCAATTTCAGCTTCCTTTGTGGAGTTTATTTTTATTTTTCCTGGTCAGGATGGTGGCAATACACTTTGGATGTCAAGCATCGCAGTGCACCATGCACACATACAGGTTACAGAAGATAAATTAATTGTTATATTAAATTAAATTAAAGTAAATTTATAAGATTAATATGGTGGTCCATTTTTCATAATAAATACAATAACATTGGCACATGAATAATAATGGCAAAAAAACCCCAAAAACCCCACACAGAAAAAGATGGTGGAGTCAGTAAAACTTGAGTGTATGAACAAAATGTTATAATTTATTGTTGTGGATGAAATCATCTTCTGAATGGTTGGTTTCTTCTTCACTGGGTTTAAACGATTGCACACCATAATTACTGAGCTTTTATTTTTGTATTCTCTTATTTATAACGTGTGTAGAACGATTTTGTATCTTGAGGCATTTTGGAGAGAAACATGTTTGCTGCATAGAAACCAAACACATTACTGAATCTGGCTTAGAGCAACAACAAAAAAAGAAGATATAAATAAATAAAAACCATGCCTGCACTCCAGAATTCAACTCAACTTACATTATCTTCATTTAAATTTCAAATACAGCACAGGGGGTACATCCGAGTGTATCCTTTGGCTATTTTTATAAACCATAAGCACAGAAGAGAGCGGAAAATTGGACTGAATCCTAGAGTGTGAATTTTTTGTTTTTTGTTTTTTTGTAAGTGTGTAGCTGTATTACTGCTTACAATATAGAAAAAAAAATCATGATACAAAATCAAATGCTTGAAATGTTTAATTTATATACAAAACAAAATTCTCTACTTTAATAAATTGTCAAAAAAAAATATCTTAAGTAATCTACCAAGATTATACCAATTATATAAAGAATATGGTTCAATTAAAAAAAAAATATATATATATATATATATATATACACACACACACACACACACACACACGCGCATACACACACACACACACACAGTGCCCTCCACTAATATTGGCACCCTTGGTAAATATGAGCAAAGAAGGCTTTGAAAGGCTCATGGATAATTGCAAACACAGGTTTATTTAAAAAAAATTCTTAAATATAGGTGTGCAACAATTTTTGGCACCCTTACGAATTCATAAGAGAAAAATATATTTGAAGTATATTCCTATTGATAGACTAGGAACAGGAAATTGTTTAACCATGACTTCCTGTTTGACAGGGGTATAAATATGAGGAAAATAATAAGAAAACAACAAGCATGTTTTCGATGTTTCGAGTGGCCAAACATCTCCAAGGATCACAGCATGGAAAATTTCAGAAGTTAGTTGTGTTTTGTTTTTCTTCCAAAGGACCTGGACATCCCAGTCCCCTGACTGAAACCCATAGAAAACCTGTGGGGTGAACTGACGATGAGAGTCCACCACCTTGAAATTTTAAGGATCTGGAGAGATTCTGTATGGAGGAAAGGTCTCCGATCCCTTACCATGTATTCTCCAACCTCATCAGGCATTAAAGGGTGCAAATAATTGCTGCACACCTAGATTTAACAAAGATATACATTTTGTGATGATATCCATGAGAGCAGAGATTATTTCTTTAAACAAAAGATCAAAAGGTTAAACAAAGAATATTTCACAACCTTCTTTGCTCATATTTACCAAGGGTGCCAATATTAGTGGAGGGCACTGTAATAATAATGATAATAGCAAAAATCAAAGGTAACCAATTAATGATATAATACAAGCCAGCACTTCGTTAGATTTCCAAAACAAGAAAATTTGATGTGTGAAAGCTTCATCTGAATCCAGATCTTCATATTTGCTCCATATTTTTCAACCTGTGGACACAAAAAACACTGTATGACTCAAATATATAACATTATATTCCAATAATATTCATGATTGGACATTTTAATTATTTATTTCCTTAATTATTTAAGCAGAATCAAAGATTTAAACTTTTTAAATTACAGTGGTGTGAAAAAGTGTTTGCCCCCTTCCTCATTTCCTGTTCCTTTGCATGTTTGTCACACTTAAGTGTTTCGGAACATCAACCAATTTAAACAATAGTCAACGACAACACAAGTAAACACAAAATGCAATTTGAAAATGAAGGTGTTTATTAGTGTAAAGGAAAAAATCCAAACCATCATGGCCCTGTGTGAAAAAGTGATTGCCCCTTAAACCTAATAACTGGTTGGGCCACCCTTAGCGGCAACAACTGCAACCAAGCATTTGCGATAACGCGTGCAATGAGGCTTTTATAGGCGCCTGGAGGAATTTTGGCCCACTCATCTTTGCAGAATTGTCCTAATTCAGTTACATTAGAGGGTTTTCGAGCATGAACGGCCTTTTTAAGGTCATACCACAACATCTCAATAGGATTCAGGTCAGGACTTTGGCTTAGGCCACTCCAAAGTCTTCATTTTGTTTTTCTTCAGCCATTCGGTGGTGGACTTGCGGGTGTGTTTAGGATCATTGTCCTGCTGCAGAACCCAAGTTCGTTTCAGCTTGAGTATACGAACAGATGGTCGGGAAATTCTCCTTCAGGATCTCTTGGTAGACAGCAGAATTCATAGTTCCTTTTATCACGGCAAGTCTTCCAGGTCCTGAAGCAGCAAAACAGCCCCAGACCATCACACTACCACCACCATATTTTACTGTTGGTATAATGTTCTTTTTATGAAATGCAGTGTTCCTTCTACGCCAGATATACTTGGACACACACCTTCCAAAGAGTTCCACTTTTGTCTCATCGGTCCACAGAATGTTGTCCCAAAAGTCTTGGGGATCATCAAGATGTGTTGTGGAGAAATTGAGACGAGCTTTGATGTTCTTTTTGCTCAGCAGTGGTTTTCTCCTTGGAACTCTGCCATGCAGGCCATTTTTGCCCAGTCTTTTCCTGATGGTGGAGGCATGAACGCTGACCTTAACTGAGGCAAATGTGAGGCCTGCAGTTCTTTGGATGTTGTTGTGGGGTCTTTTGTGACCTCTTGGATGAGTCGTCGCTGCGCTTTTGGGGTAATTTTGGGCGGCCGACACTCCTGGGAAGGTTCACCACTGTTCCATGTCTTCGCCATTTGTGGATAATGGCTCTCACTGTGGTTCGCTGGATTCCCAAAGCTTTGGAAATGGATTTATAACCCTTTCCAGACTGATAGATCTCAATTACTTTCTTTCTCAATTGTTCCTGAATTTCTTTGGGTCTTGGCATGATGTGTAGCTTTTAAGGATCTTCTGGTGGACCTTACTGTGTCAAGCAGCTCCTATTTAAGTGATGCCTTGATTGTGAACAGGTGTGGCAATAATCAGGCCTGGGTGTGGCTAGAGAAATTGAACTCAGGTGTGGACAACCACAGTTATAGTATGTTTTAACAAGGGGGGCAATCACTTTTTCACACAGGGCCATGATGGTTTGGATTTTTTTTCACCTTTAATAATAAACACCTTCATTTACAAATTGCATTTTGTGTTTACTTGTGTTGTCCTTGACTATTGTTTAAATTGGTTTGATGTTCTGAAACACTTAAGTGTGACAAACATGCAAAGGAACAGGAAATGAGGAAGGGGGCAAGCACTTTTTCACACCACTGTATTTTGAAGTGAATCATCAAATGTTTCTTCATTTCTGTGAAATGGTGATGCAGACTAATGAGATAAATGCTTAAAAAAATATATTATTATTATTTAATTTTTTTTTTTTTTTACAATATGCCATTTTGCTGTGGTTCAAGAAGGATAAAACACTGTGATAAGTTTTATAGGAAAATAATCAGCTTCAGGGTGGCAACAGGCTAAGTTTACATGGAAAGCAGTAATTATTGACCTTATTCTGAATAAGACAATATTCTGATTAAGGTGTTTACATGAGTTGCTTTTAGAATATTAGTTTCATGATCGCGGTTTAAATGTTATGTATAGAACATAGATCGATTGATGTCACGTCATTATGTCCCCACGCCATGGCGTCCCTCCAGAATTTCACGCATCAATATACATTTCATCTTCGTTATGATACCGTACACAGTTTTGGGTGTTTCATTTTTAAATTTACGAAAGCTTTAAGTGCAGTTAATTATTTATCATGCTGTACATGCTAATAGTCTTCTGCTTGAAGCCATGGGCTGCCTCCCAAACCACGTACTTACCTAAATGTGTGTATTTCTCCTACTATATAGTATGTTGGTACGCGGTTTCAGACACAGCCTCTCTCTCTCGTTTGGCGTAAAACAGTTGAGCACTGCTGTGTGTGTGCACGTGTCCTGTCACAAAATGCGGTGAAAACTCCCACACAGCATTAATAGTGTGATTAAGGTGTGTACATGTCGGTTATGCACTTCGATAATGTGACTAAAACAGAAATACTCCACGTCTTAATTCGATCCATGTTTACTTCGAGTATGACTTTAGCCGAATTGAGGTCATCAATAATCACGGTTTACAAGTTAGTTTCTTAATCAGAGAATTGTATTAATCAGGTTAATATCGGATTATAGCGGTCCATGTAAACCTACTGAGAGACTCTGTCACGTCAGGTTGCATCGTGCCAGCCAGTCGCTGATTATTTTCAATTATTTACAACAGCATAACTCCAAGAGTTTAATTTCTTACATGCTCATCATCACTTTACGTGATAGAAATAAACTCTGAAGCACAGTAATGGGATGACAATAAGTTATTTTTAATGCTCTCTGCCATGTGCGTATGAGCACATGCACTCACGCGCATACACACACACTCAGGATATTGACTCTAAAAGCAGTTGTACAGGATATGGGCTGCCTCAAAGGTGGAGCTTCCTCTTCATATAAATACACAAAAACACACTTCCATACACTTAGAGGAAGGAAGTAACCACTTGCATATACAGGACAGAAGTCAAGCTGACACTATTATGAGCAAGACATGTCAATCGATATGGTCTTCTAAACACACAAACCTTGCAAAGGATGGAAAAAGCAAGCCACGTGCACGATTTTATAACAGCATGTACAGAAGTGTTTTAATCCTCTTATACCACATCAATGCGACAATGTTTACAATTTGTTATTTATTTAAGAATGATGCATCATACTTTCTATGCTTTGATATTCACATTTAAATGTTATACGTTACATTATAGGGTTATTCTCTTTTGAAATATATACCGCTTGTCACGTTAACGGGAAACCACAAAAGGTTCCTGTGTAAGTTGTTACTATAGGAACTAAACTATAAAAGAATAACAATTTCTTAAACACTTTCTCTATACCTTTGGCCACATAAAATATCCAAATGTTGGCCGCCATATCAATCACACTTTAAAAAGGTATGCTATGCCATTGCTTTTACTAACATTGCTAACTGCTTTTGTAACGCTCTACCGCATTTTATCGTGGGTAATGCTAGCACCAGAACACCTACACTTTTTTTAGTCACAGATATTAGTTATAAAGTTTCCTTGCAGGTAGATAGCTAAGTTTATGCTCAGCTTGCTATCCTCTTATTGCATATCAGACCATGATTGTTTTAAACCACTTGGGTGGGCCTACTTTGATTCACAAACAAACGAGTAAGTGATGTCATAAGTTTTCCAATGAAGCATTGATGAAATAGCCTTGGGTTACAATGATTAATGCAAATTTTAACAAACCAAATTCTAATCTATATAATCAGTTCACCACAACTTCAAACTGTACAAAAATCCAGTTAACTCTGCATATATGGAAGTCAAAAAAAGGAGAACGCGTTTACTTACTTTGTGCGTGAAAAGGAACTCCAGGCCCGCCTCCTTGCCTGAGTTGTCATAATGACAGAGGGTGGAGCTGTAAAAGTGGGCAGAACTTCACTGCAGGAACCTGAAGATGCTGGAATCTTAGAAATGAACTCTTGTGAGATCAGGTTTTGGAAATAGAGCTTTTGAGAGGAAATGTGTGGGGAACCAACACTTTGGGGATGCGGAGTTGGAGAGCTTGTCCTTCTTGCAGATGGAATTAAAGGACAAATGTCATTTCCAAGACTCTGAACTCTCTGGGAGACAGCCAAACCAAAGAGAGATGCAGAGTTTGAAGAAGAAAGCTCAAAGCTGGGGTTGAGTTTAGATTTTGAGACATGGGGCAAAGTAGATTGAACGGAATTGGGTTGGTGAGTTTGAGGATTGGATTGGGAAGAGCTTGTGAAAGGTGTGTCAGAGTTGGAGGAGTGCTGGTTAGAAAGGTTTACATCCCAGTAGGGGTCTTGGGTATATGAGGCATCAAATGTAGGGTCATCCTGAGGGTCATATCTGGAAGGATTTGGGTTTTGGAGAGTGAAAGTGTTTACCACTTTGTCTTCCTCAACTTCCTCTTTCCCAAAACTATGAGTTTCCTCTAGATTGTGTGTCTCAGTGTCTTCCTCCTCCCAGCAAACAGAAATTTGTGGTGGTGGAACATCATGCACCTTTGTAGAAGTCTTTAATTTAGCTTCTTTCCCATCATGATCTTCACTTAGAAATCTCCTTCTAATTTCTCTGTACTGCTCTATCCAGTCTCTCTCGTCTTGAACGTCCATCCCGTCTCGGTCCTCTGGGAGGTGTTTCTCTGCATCTATGTTCAGATTTAATATCCCAAATGCTTCTGTGATAGCCAGCTCTTTGTTTGTTTCCTCTAGATTCTCAGATTCAGCATCTGTTCTCTCGAACATCACCATCTCCTTGGTACCCATCTCGGTCTTCTCAATCTCTCTGGATTCGGAAATACTTCCCTCCAGATTTTCTCCTGTATCTCCATTAATCTCAATCGTCTCAGAGTTCTCCATTGTGAGGAGAACCTCGTATTGTCTCATGCTTTGCGGTCTTCTCTGGGGCACCACGGTGAAGGTGGTGAGGCCATCTCTCGGAGAGCCGTTTCTCAGCAGCTCACAGCCAGGGGGAACTACAGGATCACCATCCAGAGATCCAGACACTGGAGGAAGGGTCAGAGGTGCTGGAGGTGAATGCATAACAGACCTAAAAAGAGATTATGATGAAGGGGCCAGATCAATTAAAAACAAAACAGCAGGAGAGCTGTATAATGAAGCAGCCAGAGAAGCTTCAGAAAAGCCTCTCACAGCACAAAGATCACTGGTTATGGTAAAGCTAGCATTACACTTAACACTCTCACTCTCCCCAAATTTAATATTGGAAACTGTTCCAAATTCGGTAGAGTGACTGCAACTTCCCCAAAATAATGTAAAGAAGTTTTCATTTCTGAGTTTTTTTTTATTTTATTTTTTATTTATTATTTTTTTTAAACACAGGTCAAAGTCAGGCCATGAAGTACATTCAACTGTATCTTTCAAGACTAAATGTCTTGTTCCTTCTAATCAAATTGTCTTCCAAGAGTGCTTTCAATTGTATAAAGTGCAATGTGATATTACATTTAATGCTGAAACACAATTGGGATTAAAATGTTTGCACTAGGAGCCAAAAGGATGAAAAAATGTATAGAAATACCAATCAAATGAGACATCTTTCTGCTCCATGGTTTTCATTCTCTGTGTAAATTCAGACAGGACCTCAGCCATTAGAGGGGATGATGGGAAGGACAAACAGGTTGATTTAAAATAGCTGGATTGGCTGAAACTGGCTTCAGTAGAGTTGTCCTCTTCAGCATCCTCTAGAAATGATCCTGTATATGACCTTTCTGATGAGAAAGAACACATGACTTTGTCCTTACAAACTTCCACCCTGTGTCCTACCTCTTTCTCTTTGCATGCGCACACACACTTATTTTACATCATAAGATAAGCCGTACAGTATAACCCACAGCAAAAATAACTATCCTAAATTGAAAGCTGTATAACTCAATTATTTGCCCATTTTGCTTTTTAAAAAACATTCTATTTCCTTTTTGTTGATGTTCATAAAATGAATGTGGCACACAAAAGCAACATAAATAGTTTATGTTTTTTAAAAATATGAATAAATAAATAACCACATGGCAAAAGTTTAAAGTACATCACAACAGAGATCACTGCTAGAAAACAGAATAGAAATATTTAATTAACAGGAAACAAAACAGAAAAAGCTGATAATTTATTATAATATAGCATGGCTCTGTTTTTAAGTGTGAAATAAAGAAGAGGTTACAATCACAAGGTGAAATTGGACCAGAATAGAGGATCAATCAATATTTAATTTAAGTAAAACGTCAATAATTGGCCAAACAGATGCATGTCACGGCATAATTATTTCTGTTACTAATTAACTGTTGAAAAAAGTTGCTGATATTTAGAAGGCATTCACTTTATATATTGGATGCACGGACAAAACTTAAAAAAAAAAAAATCAGCTGTCTTCCAATGAGCCTAATATCTAGCATAGTTTCATTGTGGTTCATTAAAAAACATTATATTTACTGTTCAGTGCTCACAATTACCAGGAAACTGTTTAAAATGGATCAGACCATTAGATACCCTCTTACTTTGTACATGTTTTATCGTCAATCCTTCAAATTGATTGAAATTACAAGAAAAAAATTAATAAAAAAAAAGAGAGCATGATCTCAAGATAAGGGGCCAAAAATATATTATAAAATATATTATATGGATAATATAGTTTAAAAAAACAGCATGTCATTCATTTCTTCATTTACTGTGAGACACAATTAATTTCTGATTGTTAAAATTAATTACATATAATAGATGACATTAATGACATATCAAACAGCAACAGCTGTAACAGTGTTGATCATCTATGACTAGTTATTCTTTTCGATTCATTCATAATGAGGCCTGATTCTGGATCAGCTTCTCTGACACACATGAGGCACACAGAGTGACCAATAACATGGATAACAAGGACATATACATGACAGAAAGGTGACAAAGCTGACAGAGATGTAGAGGCAGAACAGGAGGAGGAGTAGGAGAAGGAGGAGGAAAAGGGTTCTGCCCTTGACCAGTGAGCTGGACAATAAGACAGAAGCAACAATAATGGAGCCATGTTGTTTCCTAAGCACCCCCTCCTGGCAGGACAGTGTCTGCACACAAGCACAGATGCAAGCAAACACTTACTGAACATGTCTTCCTGGAGTGCCTGATATTTCCCCTTTCTGTCGCATCATCTTTTAAAGTAGTTCCTAAAATATACAAGTAATTTATGGCTGTATAAGAATAATAATGGAGTAGCGTGTACCTTTATCAGAAGTATCTGGCAGGGAGGGGCTTGTGCGTGGAGGAGGTGGAGCTCTGCGTTTATTCCTCTTGAGAGACAACTCAGAGGATGAGGCACGACTCAGCACACCCTGAACACACACACACACAGATATTTGCATCACATTATTTGCATGATAATTCATAACCACCTCGAAAGATTTAATGCAGTCAGCCATGTTTTTTTCCACATTAATTTCTTTCCATATACAAACTCATATTATCTAATATGAGATCACGTTGTTAGATCTTGAATTTATTTCCAAGTTACTTATTTGTGGCTTATGCAAATATAAAGTTATGGTTGATCCATCACATATGTGGGACACAGTTGTATGGAAGGTCTTTGTATGCTGTAGCTTTACAATTTCCATTCACTGAAATTTAAAGGCCCAAATGTGTTTCAGCATGACAATGTCCCTGTGTACAAGTAGAAGGACTCGAATGTAATGTCAGGTGCCCTGACCCCCAAAACCCCACTGAACACCTTTAGGATGAACTGGAACACCCACTGTACCCCAGACCTCCTCACCAACATCAGTGCCTGACCTCACTAATACTCTTGTAGCTGAATGATCACAAATCCCCACAACCACGCTCCAAAATCAAGTGGAAAGCCTTCCCAGAAGAGTTGAGAATATGATAACAGCAAAGGCAACAAGAAGCACATAAGAATGTGAGAGTCAGGTGTGCACAAACATTTGGCCATACAGTGAGGGAAAGAAGTATTTGATCCCCTGCTGATTTTGTATGTTTTCCCACTGACAAAGAAATGATCAGTCTATAATTTTAATGGTAGGTTTATTTGAACAGTGAGAGACAGAATAACAACAAGAAAATCCAGAAAAACACGTCAAAAATGTTATAAATTGATTTGCATTTTAATGAGGGAAATAAGTATTTGACCCCCTCTCAATCAGAAAGAAAGATTTCTGGCTCTCAGGTGTCTTTTATACAGGTAACGAGCTGAGATTAGGAGCACACTCTTAAAGGGAGTGCTCCTAATCTCAGCTTGTTACCTGTATAAAAGACACCTGTTCACAGAAGCAATCAATCAATCAGATTCCAAACTCTCCACCATGACCAAGACCAAAGAGCTCTCCAAGGATGTCAGGGACAAGATTGTAGACCTACACAAGTCTGGAATGGGCTACAAGACCATTGCCAAGCAGCTTGATGAGAAGGTGACAACAGTTGGTGCCATTATTCGCAAATGGAAGAAACACAAAAGAACTGTCAATCTCCCTCGGCCTGGGGCTCCATGCAAGATCTCACTTCGTGGAGTTGCAATGATCATGAGAACAGTGAGGAATCAGCCCAGAACTACACGGGAGGATCTTGTCAATGATCTCAAGGCAGGTGGGACCATAGTCACCAAGTAAACAATTGGTAACACACTACGCCGTGAAGGACTGAAATCCTGCAGCGCCCGCAAGGTCCCCCTGCTCAAGAAAGCACATATACATGCCCGGCTGAAGTTTGCCAATGAACATCTGAATGATTCAGAGGACAACTGGGTGAGTGTTGTGGTCAGATGAGACCAAAATGGAGCTCTTTGGCATCAACTCAACTCGGCGTGTTTGGAGGAGGAGGAATGCTGCCTATGACCCCAAGAACACCATCCCCACCATCAAACATGGAGGTGGAAACATTATGCTTTGGGGGTGTTTTTCTGCTAAGGGGACAGGACAACTTCACCGCATCAAAGGGATGATGGACGGGGCCATGTACCGTCAAATCTTGGGTGAGAACCTCCCTCCCTCAGCCAGGGCATTGAAAATGGGACGTGGATGGGTATTCCAGCATGAAAAGGACCCAAAACACATGGCCAAGGCAACAAAGGAGTGGCTCAAGAAGAAACATATTAAGGTCCTGGAGCCAGTGTCCAGACTTTAATCCCATAGAAAATCTGTGGAGGGAGCTAACATTTTTGACATGCATTTTTCTGGATTTTCTTGTTGTTATTCAGTCGCTCACTGTTCAAATAAATCTACCATTAAAATTATAGACTGATCATTTCTTTGTCAGTGGGCAAACGTACAAAATCAGCAGGGGTTCAAATACTTTTTTCCCCTCACTGTATAGCGCATATTTCATTACAATAGTTCAGATTAAACAGTCTTCATACATTTTATTTTAAACAGCGCTGGGTAAAGACAATATGTCCCCAACACTGGAGATGCCCAGTTTATCTGAGGCCATGAGTTAAATTTATGGAGATCTATTCCTTGGCAGGAAATACTTAACTTTTGCCAACTAGTGTATATTGAAATATATGAGTAATCGATTGAATGAGCTCATTCTGGTCACAGGAACATGCACATGAAGATGACTGATAATATTTCACTTTTTTTTTAAATGGCATTTGCCAGACACCCTTATGCAGAGCGAAACATCTCATTTACACAACTGAGAAGTTGAGGGTTAAGGGCCTTTCTGGTCAGAAGTCCAATGTCTTAACCATTGAGCTACCACAATATTATTTTCATTTTAGAATGACTTTAAAAGACATAATAGTGTCACAAGCATTGCAACATAGTTTATGCTATTAGGGTTACCCTAAATCGGTCATGAGAATGGACTTTGTGCCTGTTTTTCCTGGAGGAGATGTATTAAGTCAGGTCGTTCCACTACATAGTAAGTCATGGGCTCAAGCTCCACGATTCCATAGCTTTGAATCTGGTATCACAAAATTGTATAAGATAATGATCACAACATTATAATTTGTGGCTCCATGATACTTAATTTATGGCTTCAAAATATTAACTAGAAGAACCCATATAATTTTTCAAAGGCCATGCCTTATTAATAAATAAGGTCACCTCAGCTGTAGCTGTCTTTCTAAAATGAACCACCCTTTGAGTTCAGAAGATTTCAGGAATAGATAGAGAAAAACACCAACACTGCCTATACATTCTTCTAGGCTAAATTTCGAACCTTTAAAAAGTTTATTTTCCTCCTTACAAACCAAACAACAGAGGGTTCCCTTATCAGAGAGAATTTAAGGAAGCTATTAACTCAACTATCCAAAAATATTCTAATATGCTTTCATGCACCACTGTACATTTCTCCCCATGTCTACGCACCTGGTTTTCATTATTAGTGGACAGCAGTGTGAATTGTTGACTAGAGTTCCGTTCACAAGAGACACTCCGGGAGTCGAACATGCTGGGAGGCTGAGGCGCACGTCTCTTTTTGGGCATTTCTGAAGACGCCGTGGACGAGGCGGAGTTTGCGTTGGAAGTACTGTTGGCACGCTGATCTTTCAGCACTAGAGAGGTGGTAGCGCTGATGGTGTTGGTAGCAGTCTATTGTCGACAGAGAAAGATAAATTAAAAGAACAGGGTGGAACAGGAAACAGGAAGTAGCAGAGGCTAATTAGATGTCTGATGCAGATACAGAAAGACCCAAAGGAACAACCAAATTCTGCTTTCATGTTCGTTAAAATAATAGATGATCAAACAGATCTTAAAGCATGTTAAAGCAAGCACCAGGAAAGGCGATATTTACAGTATATCTGGATGGGAAAACAATCTGTTCTGTATAACTGCACACATGGTTTAAAAGGAAAAAAAAAAAAAAAAAAAAGCACATGGGGAGTGACTCATGCAGCAACTGTGATTACCAATTATTAATTCAGTGCAGTGCATGGTGAGCCAGGACATTAAAGTTAAGCTTGAGAATTTAAGAGACAGTAAGATCTAACAGACCTCTTCAGCTGATTTCCTGCTTCTTCTAAACATGCCGAGTAATCCACTGTTCTCTTTCTCTCCGAGGACTTTCTCCTGCATCACCAATTTGTTCTTCTTGCAATCTGGAGAGACACACAAAAGCAAACACCTTGCATGTAGTGAAATGTGCATGTAACTGAACAGTGATATTAATTTTCTGGCATGACTCAACGTGTGTTGCATATGTACATGAAGCAAGCTTAAGCATCAAGCTCTATTAATTAACTAATGATGTTGGAATCAGATGTGTGAAGTCATCATTTTAGCACATTTTATGATCATTCTGAAACACTAAAGCAGAAACTTGATAAACTTTCAATTCATTAAAATCTGGCAAGCGTATAACTCATCAAATGGCGGAAAAGGGTTTGCACAAATCTGTTCAAACATGTTTTTTGTACGTATTAATGTTAAATTAATATATTTGCATACATAGCAACATTTATTTTGCAATTTCATGTAAAAACACCTCAAATTACATGCAGAATGGATATGTTTACACACATACAGTACACACTTTCAGTAAGTCAGGGCCATAGTGCGTTTCAGTACCTTTATGAGTCAGTGTTGCTGAGTCAGTTGAAGAACTTGAAACAGCTGTGAAAGGATAAAAAAAAATAATTGCATTTACAAAAACAAAAAAACAAAAAAAAGTCACTTAAGACCAATATGATGAAGCACCAAGATCTAGATCTTCACAGCTAAGGCTACATTCCAATATAGGGTATTGAACCTTTCAAAGAAACTTTAAATCATGAAATCAAGTTTTGTGGGTTTTTAATATGAATATGTTTCCCTTAAGGTTATCTATAAGCTAGTGCACTCCAAAACAATGACAAAATTCACATTTAGAAGATATATGCATTCAAAATGTACAGTCTCTCGCTACCACCAATTCGGATTGATGACCTCATTCTGCACTTCAGCCTCTCTCAAGATTTTCTGTCCAATCAAATGCTCCTAGAATCCGAAGTGTCCCACCTCCAACATCATAAAAATCACCTTGCTGAAGTTGCTGTTGTTGAGCAAGATAAATCATATCAGCAAGCATGGGTCATGGGTGTGTCTTTGGCTGTTTGAATGTGTGAGTTTTATTCAGTTTTCCAACTGTAAGTTGGTTAAGAAGGAAATGGCTGGAATTCATTCACTTTATTGCCCAGGTTCACGTCTTACTAACCATCAAGTACTGTTGCATTAGCCCTGGCTGTGAGGTAAGCTAAACGCTATTGGCTATTTAAAAATGGGGAGGGGCCACTCGATATGTCCCACCCTGACTTCCTGTTTCAGTAGAAATTACATCAACACATCAAATATCTTTGCATGTTTCAAGGCACTTCATGGGGACAGAGTAAGTTTTATTTCCTACAGTCCAGGAACTCTATAGGTGTGCTCACTGATAATCACTCATTAGTCGCTAGCTTAACAGAATAACTACCTTTCTTAATAAAAATAAATAAATAAATAATTTTAATAAATAAATAACATTTTATATATATATATATATATATATATATAAAAATTTATATATTTTTTAAAATTAAACATGTTTCGCTAAAGGTAGCATCACACAAGCAGAGTATCAAAAATGTGATTTGTAAATGCAATACATTTATTCATTTAGCAGAATCTTTTATTCAAAGCGACTTACAAATGAGAAAATACAAGCTTTAGTGGGAAATAATTAACATTATAGCAAGATAGACTTAAAATATAAAAATTGCACTTCAACATTATATTTGCAGTAAAACAAAAGAACACACATGGCTTTGCTGTGTTGCTTCCAATTTGTCAAATGCTAAAAAAAAATTCTAATCATAGCACATACTGAATCAGTCCTGTTACTTTACATAGTGGAAACTTAGTTGAACTTTTTTTTAGCTCCTCCACAGGTTCCACAACTTATCTAGAACATTCCTGTGACAAAAAAATAAATAAAAATACCTTTCGCATACAGGTCTCTGATGCCATAGTCGTTGAGCGTTTTAGTCAGATCCAGAGGCTCTTCTGATTGGCTGTCTCTCAACAACACAGTGGTTTTTGGCTCCATCTCACACTTGTCGCACACAGCTGGCATTAACTCGGCCAGGGGAACCCTGGGATTGACTCGCACTACAGCCTTATGGGACTTCCTGTAGTTTATCAACAGACGCACTGTGGCCTGAGAATTTAAAATGGTTAGAGAAACAAAGATGGACAACAATTAACTAAGGAATAAAACCCAATGGGGCATGCTAGGAAAATAATTAATACACAATGCATAGCATCTTCCAAAATACACTCTTTATATTTATTCATTAAACAACATGGCATACTTTATATCCATTTACATATATTTAACATTATAAAACATCCATGAAACAAGCTCCTGTTATTGCAGCTATAATCTGTTATGTCTCTCTTTTTTTCTTTCTAATGAAGTTAATAAGCCAAAAAACAATGCAGCTCATCATTTTATTCAGAAACCAGAAAGCATAAACTCATCTCAAGACTCCTATGGCATAAAACCTAAAGTGTAAACTCTGACTGTTACAATCACCTACACTGGAGACTCCTTCCAAATCTGTCAAATAAGCCTCACTGAAAAATTCACCATATCAGTAATTATGTTTTTAATGCCTTTATATCGAGAGCCTGTCAGACAGGTCCCTCTGAATGAGTTGTTGCTGTAGAAACTATAATGTATTATTAAATTATAAGGACCGTGTTTAAAATAAACCTCTGGTATTTTTTTCAATATGGTTTGGCCAATCAGAATTGAGAATTCAACAGCACAGTGGTTTAATCATAAATAAAAGGACTATGTCAATGGGACATACAAAAGAGCAAGATAAGGAAAGGGGAGACTAGGCAAAGTATTGTTTTGATTCATCTTTGCTTACCACAGGCATGTTCGGGGGCTTTCTGTTGTCACTTCTTTTAGGTTTAAGCACAACAAGCTCAGCTTCAAGAGAGCCAATCAGAGAGCTGGGCTTGAATTTGAGCTTGCTGTGATTTTTGGAAAAAAGCTCAATCACATGGTCTGAGGGGTTCAGGTGGTACAGAGCGCACAGTATGACCAGCACGTCCATCACTGGTTTACTGAAGGAACACACACAAACATACATATGAACGTTATCCCACGGTGTCTGCATTCCACTTGAGTTACTCATTAAATTCATCAACACATTTTTTTTCTCTCTCTCTCTCTCTCTCTCTCCCTCACCTGCTGTGCACTGTAACTGTTCTTTCGTGTCCCTCTGGGAGCAGCACGGTCAGGGTCAGGTCCCTTTCAATCAGATCCTCCTTCTCCATATTTCAGCCAGTGTTTGATGACAGGTATCTAGAAATGTCCGCGATGTGTGTCCTATTGAAGTAAAATGTAAATACTTATCATATAATTGAGTAATACATCAATTATGTATATACAAAGATATTTGATTAGCTAATTATTAATGCAATACTGCCTTTGCTGTATTAATCACAGCACTAATAACATTTGTATTGTGTTATGTGAGCCTGCTGTTCATTTTTGGAGGTTTTAGCGGAAGTTAACGGCACTTAGCTGAAGCTAGCATTTTTGCAAGTTAAAATATAAACAAACACAGGCTCTCTACTTTCTTCTTGTTTCCTCCAAAATCACTCATTCAGTCAGCCATCCATTTTCAGTAACTACTTTATCATATTCAGGGTCGTGTTGGATCTGGAGTCTATCATGTGAGTTCTGGGTGTGAGGAGGGATACACAGTCCATAACAGGACACCGTGTACACACATCCACACCTAGGGGTAATTTTTTGGAGTTGGGTGGAAACTGGAGAACTCTGACACGGCGAGAACATGTGAAACACCACACAGACAGTAAACAGACCTTTTCAAGCAACACAACATGCTTAGTCGCAAAGCCTCCTTGTCCTTCTTACTTAAGAGCTTGGTGGTCCGCATAATACGCCCCCCCCCTCCCCTCCATTTAAGGAGCCTGGAGTTCCACAGAAATAAGAGATTTTCCTTTGAGCAAATATTTTACTGAATCTAAAAGAGCGTGAAGCCAAAATTCATATAAAATTGTGCTGACTTAAAAATCACTGACCACACCTTTTAATAGTGCTGTTTTCATGATTTATGCAGGACATTCTCAACAATGAGACATATCAGGTTCTCGAATTTGCCCTTGCATACTGTTTTTTGGTCCACATTGTACAGTTCCATGTACATTTGTGTACTAATCTAGCAGTAGTAAGCACAGGGACAATAAGCAGAAAGAACCCTTCCACTGTGTCCGGTTTTAAACCTCTAATACAGTATTAGCGCTCTATAAGAGGATGGTTTTTCCACTGCATAACAGAGCTACATGAATCACTGGGAATCTTTTAGCACCAAGTGGTGGAATGAAAATGATCTTTCATCTGACTCAAACCCTTCACACATGTATAATATAGGCTACCACTGGGGCTGCATGATGGTATTACGTTTAGATATTCGTCTGAATATATTAAAAACACAACAGTGAACATTTGACATAATAACAGATTGCATTATTTTAACTTCAATTATTTCTATTTCTTGGACGTGAATGCTGGGATTCAGCCAATCACACAGAACGAGATAGGCTGAGCTGACTAAGAGGAATATGATGCGTTTAAGTGTAGAAAATGGCAAATCAGACCATGTTAAAGTATCTCTGCTCCTACTTTAGGCGTGTTTTTACTACCTTAGGTGTGTGGGTGTTTTTTTTTGTTTTTGTTTTTTTAATTTAAACTACTTTAACTTTATTGTTGTTATTCTTATTAACTTTTATAATTTAGGTGTTTTTTCTGTGTACTGCTTATTTTATGTACTAAAATATGAAGTCATTTTTTTAATGAAAAAAACACAGATTTTTAAATATATACAAAGAAAAAAATCAGTAACGTATTAACCTGCTTAAAATGTATAAATACATTTAACAATTGTTATTGGTTTCCTATTATTTCAAATGTTTATACTTTTAAAAAAGGCACAATAATTAATGAATGCTTCATGATACAGGCCCATGCTTGATCACTGTTGCTTGTATGATATTTTAAGAATTAACCAGTGCATGTTTAATTTTTTTTAATACATAGACCTAACTTAAAAATAATCTAGCCTACATGTTTTGCAATAATCCGTATAAATCAAACTATTTAATAAAAGCGCAAAAAAAATCTTGCATTCGCGTGTTTCTGAAAAAAAATATGTAATAAAGAGAAGATTATTAATAGATTTGGGTGCGACTCACGCTGTGGAATGGTTCCACGGAAGTGACGTCACCGTTATTCCCCTGGAGAATCTGTCACAAGAACCGTGATCGCTGAGAATTCACACGTTCACTTGTGCGCGCGCGTGTGTGTGTGTGTGTGTTTTCTCGGGTCAGTGGTATCACAGCTGCGCATTTATTTCGCGCCTCGCGGCCACAGAGACACGCACCAGCGCGTACACACCGCACACGCCCCGCGTCGCACTCAACGGGCGACGGCGCGCGGAAAAAGCCCAACCAAAAAAATACAAAACAAAATAAAACACGCACACGTGATGCCAATTTAAGCACGCGCGCTAATTACTCGAGGTTTATAGGCTAGCGTTTTAAATTAGTTTATTTGTTAATTTAGTGAGAACGGACACAGTAAGTGTACATGTAAGTCTCTATAATCAGATTAAAGTCTAGTAGTTTGTCCGACTTGTGTGTACGACCAGTTATTTCGGAGTTGTTGTTTTTAACAGATTAGAAACAACATTCATTCTTAAGTTTTTAAGATACAAGTCATATAAAACTTTCTGGTAGGTTAGTTGCATCAAGGCACAAGATTAATTATAACTGTACACAGATGAATGTATAAAATCATACTGAACCCAAGCCATATTTGTGCTTGCTTATACACTTACCTCTCTGCTTGCCTGCACAGGTCTCTGCTAAAGGTCCCTGCTACACATGTATTGTCCTTTCAAGCCTCTCCAGTCAAGTAAGTGTGTGTGCGTTTGAGAGAAGAGAGGCGTGGTGGGTAATCTGCTTTGCTGACAGCACCTTATGGACCGGCCCAGTCCTGTGACATCAGCAGCTCTCTTTCCTGTGTTGTTGTTTTTTTTGCATACAGCTTTAATTTTGAGAAGAGGGTGTTGTATTCAGAAAGAGTTTTGAAAACGTTGGATATAACAAAGTTATATCCAAATAGTGTGTGCATGTGTTAGTTTGTGAAATTTTGTGCATTACATTTTTGCTTGATGCATTTTGTTGATTATATTCCTATTCAGTAGGTTCATATGTGTAAAACACCACATTAAGCCTCATTTTCTCTTTTGCGCATTTACACATTTATCTATTAATCACATCTGAGCGTCACCTCTGATATGGTCACTGTAATACTATGGTATTTTTAGTGAACACTCAAACGTTCTGGACATTGTGTAGCACAGAAATGTGTATTAGTGTTCCAGATGATGCTGGAATGCTTCAGAAATGTGGCAGCGAGTCACACAAGAGATTAGTAATCAGCTTACCTTTACTTACAGTCTTATCACATACACAGAGTGTATGTAAGATTACATTCCATGTTATACTTTTAAACGTCTGTTTAGTATCTCAAATACTGTCCAATAGTGCTGAAAATTTTAATGGCCTACTGATTAAAAATATATTTTTATATGAATCTGGAGTGGTAACTTTTGTACCTTTTTTAGTGTGAATCTTTTACCTGGACAGGTGTATGCATTTCAATGATTTACTCTAAAAGCTAATGAGTGGTGGTCCTTAAGATCCGATTAGACACTATATACATTTCGGAGTGCTGTTATAGGAAAATAATCAACAATGGAGTGCTGTGATGAAATCAAGCACAGTTTCTATCCCTGAAGTTGATTATTTTTCAAAATTCTTCACAGCGATGTGCTAACTCTGCCACATCATGCTTTTTTAAAAATCCATGCATTTAATGTTGTGGAACATCTGCGAAAAAACAAGTTGGCTCCTGTTATTGCTTTTATTACTTTTTAATTACAGTATATTTTATATACTATAAAATATAAGGTTCCTACAATGAAACACATGAAGTGCAAAATGCCTATAAATGGTAAAATAAAGGGACTTGTTCCCCTTCAAATACTATGGGTAATCGTGTGTAAACTTTTGCACTTGTCTTTATACACATTGTGACCATTGTGCATGTTTAACAATAACAGCATCATTAAATTGCTTCAGATTCTTCCTATCAGCTGAACACACACACACTTCATCAAACGGGATATTCCTCAGCATGTATTTGTGTGTAAGTCAATAATATGACCTCACTTCTTGTCGTTCCAGACACAGTAGACTGTTTACTTTACACATTCTCCAACTAGCTGTAAACTCAACATAGGAAGTACATGGTCTGTGTGTTTACATGCTTGTGTGTGTGATTGTGAACATGTTTTTATACCATGAGTGGGTTGTGTGCATGTACATGTGTGCGGTTTGTGTATGATGTGTATCTAAGTGTGAATGGAGTTGAGGGTAGTGTTTATCGTAGTAACTCTAATGAAATCACATGACTGTGCTAATACTCTTTCTCTCTCATTTTGTGTGTGTGTGTGTGTGTGTGTGTGTGTGTGTGTGTGAGTGTGGTAGAGGTTTGCAAAATGTGTCATATACCTGTGTTTAATAAACCTTAAGTAGATTGTTTGGTCTCTGGTTTTTGGATAAAAAATTTTCTGGCCATGAAATTATATTGTGTACACCCCCCTTGTGCGGCCAAAACAGTTCTGACCTGTTAAGGCATGGACTCCACAAGACCTCTGAAGGTGTGCTGTGATATCTGGCACCGAGACCTGAAAGCTGGAGGTGGGGTCTCCATGGATCAGACTTGATTGTCCAGCACATCCCACAGATGCTCGATCAGATCATTATACATGAATGCCCGGACCCAAGGTTCACCAGTTGTCCTTTCATGGACCCCCTTTGGTAGGTACTAACCACTGCATGCAGGAAACACCCCACAAGACCTGACGTTTTGGAGATGCTCTGACCAGTCATTTAGACATCACAATTTGGCCCTGGTCAAAGTTGCTCAGATCCTTACGTTTGCCCATTTTTCCTGCTTCAAACACATCAACTTTGAGAACTGACTGTTCACTTGCTGTGTAATATATTCCACCCCTTGACGGGTGCCATTGTAACAAGATAATCAATGTTATTCACTTCACCTATTAGTGTTTTTAATGTTATGGCTGATCAAGGGGAATTTTGAGAATAACATTTTATTTGTTTTACACACATTTCAGGGTGATTCTAAATACTTATTTTGTATGAGTGAAAAAATAATTCTGCTTGACTTGTGTGACTTGATATTAATAATAATAAGAATAAAATAGGCTACTATTTAAACTTGTCCAGTTGGTGGGGTGAATCAGCTTGTACTCAACTGCGCTCAGATCACTATTCAGTTCACTGAAACTCCGGTAGGCACAAGTTCCTGGCAGCTGAACTGCTTAACCCTCTTACTCCTTAGTTCCCACAGTATTATGTCCCACAACCCTATATTCCCCATAGAAACAGCATGCCAACCCTGAGTTCCCAGGCCAAAATTGGCCCCAAAATCAACATTTTTATTTTAACATGTTTAGGCCTTGAAACAACTTATAATAATGTGTTTGTGTAATATTACTTTGAAAATGAAGCAGTTCAGTGTTTTTACTCCACTTAGAGCACAATTCCTAACTAGAGAAATTATGAAAAATACTTGCTAAAATCCTTATACTCATTTAGAAGTACCATACGAGCATCAGCATGGTCAATGCCTTTGATTAAATGCATTTTAGTGCCAAAAGTCAACTTTCTGGTGATAATCAGACCAGCAGGTACTGTTTTCATGAATGTACAGAAATTGGTCGCATTCCTGACAATGGAAAACACTTTTTGATTACTTGTGGGGGTTGTTCTTCTTTTCAATGGAAGGATTTGTCACTATCAGTTTCGGTTTCAACATCGCCTGAACTTTCACTGCTGTCACTATCTAGAATCCTTGCTCTTGCCTGTGTAACTGTGTATGTTTTCTTTTTTTTCATTGTTTTAGATGTACCTGTGTTCACTGTAGGTGTAACTTTAGCTGGAACACGATTAGATTTTCGCTTTGGCATTTTTAATTAACTTGTACTTTTACACCATAAGTTTATCAACAATATTCACGCTTGGATCATCGTAATGATGGCGTAATGAGATAATCACATTGTGACATCATTACGTCATCAACCTTCCGGGTCAAAAAATAATAATTAAATAAGTAAGGAATCATAGCAGAGTAATGCCGGTATACCGGCCTTAGGGGTATTTGGCATAGACAACCAAGCCGGTATATCATCCTTACGGGAATAGGTCAAAGAAGGGCAAGCCGGTTTGTTGGCCTTAAGGGGTTAGTTGGTTAAGGTGTATTCACACATACAGCAATTTTTCGCTGCAAGTAGCCAGTCGCTGTATTATGAAGTTGCCAGTAGCTGTTCCTACTACTGGTTGCGATAGTAACATGGTGGTGCAACTAACATTCCACTTTTGATAACAAACCAGTTTATTGCTGCTAAAATGAAACATTTTGGTGTGAGAGCGATCTTATATAAAGTGTATATATGCATCATAATAGGGCTGCACAATTAATTGAACATCGATCGTGATTACGATTTTGACTGCCCATGATTAAATGAACATGATCGACTGTGATATTAACGTTTAAAATTCGATCTCCGCTAATAGAAAACTCTGCTGCAGATCAAATCAAGCACTTCCTACACTTACAGCCAATCACCGTAGAGCAGTGCAGGGATGACATCATTTTGTAACGCCAAAACCCGAAATGGAGTTAGCATTTTAGCCCTCAAGCTACCAGCTTCGCTTCGAGCTCCAGCACATTGCATGAGGGGAAATCATGACATTAACATGATGCTAAATGGCACTACACAGGTTGTCGGGGACATTAAACGTCATCACACCGAACGGGAAAAACTTTGCAGATAAACTCAGGGCTCTACAGTGTGACCATTTCACTCGCATTTGTGACTGAAAAGAATTTTGTGCGACTGTGAATAAATATTTATTTGCATGTGTGCGTGTGACCTGTTCGGATTTGTATAATACAATCGGGATCAAATCTACTCCAAAATGCATCTACAGTTACTTTCACACTGCTTTTCATCTCCTCAGTCAACCGAACAAGTGTGGAAATACTGCAAAGAAGCCATTGTGATGACAAGTAACTCTGTACATCATCTGCTTCAACTTCCTGATCTCACAAACCGCCATCTTTTATTGATCCCACAAAATGACGGGAACTTGCACCTGCTCGTGTAGAAAAAGCGGCTTTGCATTTCATATCAATTTGACATTAAGCTTAGTAAGCTATTTCCTTAGAAAGCTATTAGTCTTTTTCCTAATATAGATAATTTTGTAAATTAATAATAATGCTAATGCTACAAGGTAGGTTTAATTCAAACTTCTTTATTAAAAAAAATCCTCACCAATCATAATCAAGAGTAGCAACAGTATGTAAACATACAGTACACTGGCGCTCTCCGTTCACTAACTGTAATTCACTTAATTTAAACTCATGATTGCCAGATATCACTAGACAAGTCAACTCCAGTTTCCATGTTTTGATTTAGTGCCCCCAAAACACAATATTATCAGCAGACATGGTGTCACGGGATGAGACTATAAGCAGAAGCAAACGCAGATCAAAGTCTTTATTCTTAAATTGAAGTCAATAAACTAGACTGGAATAGATAATCGAGGTTTAAACAGGAAACTGGATGCGAGGCATGGAGCAAGAACAGGACACGAAAACTCAACCGTTTAGCATACTTAAATGTCTTCACCTTTACATTCACTTATTCAGTTAATACTGCGCCAAGTGCACTGCAACACGAGGGCTTTAAATAACAAACATAATCACATTTGAACATAGACAGCTGGGACCAATAATGACACACCCTCGAACATCAAACAATGCCTGAACAGGAAGAGAACAAAACAAAAACATCGGCATGTGTCCATAGGAAACAGTTCTCATTACGTAAACTCGGTTGGTTATAAATAAATAAATTTATATATATATATATATATATATATATATATATATATATATATATATAATATTGTAGCGGGAAAGGGTGAAGCACAGAGACACGGAGGCATGAGTAGAGCAAAAGCTGAGGCTTTATTCTCGTTCTGGTAGAGTGTAGGTTTGTGGGGGCGTGTGTGTAGGTCTGCGGGAGCGGGCTGACGTCATGACGCTCGCGGGGGGGCGTGTCGGGGGAATCCCGGAAGAAGCCTTGGGGTTCTTGAGCCGTCCCTCAGCGCTGCGTGTTGTCTCGGCCGGAGCCGTCCTCGCTGTCCTCGACTACGTCATCCAAGTAGGCCACTGCAAAGCTGTGATGGGGACGTAGGACAATGTCCATCAGTCGTTGGAAGGTGGCCGGTGCCCCGTGTAGCCCAAAGGGGAGGACCCGGTACTGCCTGTGGCCCGTGGAGGTGCTAAAGGCCGTCGTAGGTCGGGCTCCACGAGGTCCATGCCGATCCGCTCAAAGGGGACGCCAATGATGGGTAGAGGGATGCGGGCCTCCGGGGAGCGGTGCGCTGGCATTGGGTTGTGCTGCACGCCGGGACGAACGACACCAGGCTACGGCAGACAGAGGTTCTGAAGAGGGACTTCTCCAGCCTGATCGAGACGGTGCGAGGCAGATCACCCACAGCGAGGATCATCGTCTCTGGACCTCTTCCCTTATTCAGACGTGGAGCAGAAAAGTTCAGTAGACTTCTCGCTTTAAATGAATGGTTAGTCTCTTGGTGTAATGAGCAGAATCTAGTGTTTGTTAATAACTGGAATCTGTTTTGGGAGCGCCCTAGGTTGTTTCGTCCTGATGGCCTGCACCCCAGCAGCGTTGGAGCAGAACTGCTGTCCGAGAACATCTCCAAGGCGCTTCACTCCAAGTGACTGTCTACCGTAAGTACATCTTCTGACAATAACAGTCAGTTTAATCAATGTTCATTTAATAGTCAATCACCAGTAATAAATACTATAGTGTCTGTTCCTCGAGCTATACAAATATATAGGAAATCTCGTAACCTTCGTAACCTAATTAACATAAAATGAAATCATATTTAATGAATGCACAGCCAGCATTTTTGATCTGAAGCTAGGACTATTAAACGTTAGATCTCTTATGTCTAAGGCTCTTATTATCAACGACATCATTACTGACCAGGAATGTAATTTAATGTGTTTAACGGAAACTTGGGTTAAACCAAATTAGTACATACCATTAAATGAAGCCAGTCCTCCTGGATACAGTTATGTACATCAGCCTCGTTCAACTGGTAGAGGAGGAGGTATTAGTCTTATCCATAGTGAAAATCTAGTCGTCACACAAAAATATAGTCATAAGTTTAATTCCTTTGAAATTCTTTATACCAGTGTAAATTACGTAGCCAAAGAAATAAGTCAATTCCTCTAATTATTATTTACAGACCCCCAGGGCCATATACTGAATTTCTTAGTGAATTTGCAGACTTTGTATCAAACCTGGTTGTGTCTGTAAATAAAGCATTAATCGTCGGAGATTTTAATATTAATTTTGATAACCTGGAGGACCCTCTGAGAACAGCGGTCGTGTCCATCTTAGATTCAGTAGGGATTAATCAGAACGTAATCGGGCCTACTCATAGTGGTGGTCACACTCTTGACCTCATACTAACATACGGACTAAGTATAGAAAATATTGAAATTATTCCACAGTCTGAAGTTATCTCAGACCACCATCTTATCTTATTCATAATCCGTATTGATTATAATATCTCCACCTCGCCTCGCTACCGCGTAAAATGCACATTCACATCAGCTACTGCACTGAGCTTCATAAATAACCTACCAGAGACATCAATTAGATTTGGATCAGTGCCTGATCCAGTAGAACTCGATCAGGCAACTGAAAGTTTGGAGTCAACACTCCGTTGCACACTAGATAGAGTGGCTCCACTCAAAAGAAAAATAATTAGACAAAAAAAATTAGCACCCTGGTATAATGATCTAACGCGATCATTAAAACAGAAATCTAGACAATTAGAATGTAAATGACGCCAAACCAAGCTAAAGATATTTCAGACAGCATGGAAGGAGAGCCTACTGCAATATAGGAAATCTCTTGCAGATGCTAAAAAGATCTACTTCTCCACCTTAATAGGAGACAAACAAAACAATTCCAGATTCCTTTTCAACACGGTAGCAAAACTAACTAGGAATAAAACCACTTCAGAGGAAAACACTCAATCATTACATAGCAGTGAGGATTTCATGAAATTTTTCATTTATAAAATTGAAAATATTAGAGATGAAATACAGGCCATTAAATTACAACCGGTCAGTAATATAACAAACCCATTAGATGACAATGTGGCAATACCGGATCAATGTTTAGAGTGTTTTGCTCCGCTTATAGAGACCGACCTAGCTACACTAATCTCATCAGCTAATTCATCAACCTGCATACTAGATCCCATACCCACATGTTTGTTTAAACAGATTTGTCCAGGAGTAGTTAAGTCACTTTTGAATATAGTAAATTCTTCCCTAACCATTAGGCTATGTACCTAAATCTCTAAAATTAGCAGTTATTAAACCATTGATAAAAAAAAACCTGACCTTGACTCGTCTCAATTATCCAGTTATAGACCAATATTGAATCTCCCCTTCATCTCTAAGATTCTAGAAAAGGTAGTAGCAAAGCAGTTATGCTCATACTTAGAAAGGAACAACATTCATGAAATGTATCAGTCAGGATTTAGACCTCATCACAGCACAGAGACAGCACTAGTTAAAGTAGTAAATGACCTTCTTCTGACGTCAGAAGAAGGTCATTGTGTGACTCGACCTTAGTGCAGCTTTTGATACCATAGATCACACTATTCTCCTTGATATATTAGAAAATGTTGTTGGCATTAAGGGAACAGTCGTCTCCTGGCTCAAATGAATCGCGGCTTCCCTGTCTCGGTGTCCCGGCCCGGCAGGCATCCTGACCAGTCCCTCCCCAGGAGTAACGGTACGGGGAGGTCGGGGATCACGCCCACTTGGAGAGACCAGATCCCTGTCGCGCCCTGGATCGGCACCTCAGCTGTCGGGACTTCCCGGGTGTCCCCATGGATGCAGGTCACAGCGAGGCTCCCCCCTGGCCGAAGTCTGCAGGGGAGAATGGACGGTCGGGCGAGGGTCACCGTGCTCCTGGTGTCCAACAGAGCGGTGGTCGGCCTTCCTTCGATCCACACCTTCTGGGTGGGCCCATCCGGCAGCTGTCGCACATGGAGGGCGCAGCCGGCCAGCCAAGGTTTCTGGGTCGGCCTGGGGGACCCCCGTTCCGGCTCTGTGGGCATGGGCTTGTCGGTGGGAGTTACCTGGGCGGGCGACCTCCAACGGCTTCGCCAAGTGCCGGCTAGGCGTGGCCGGTCAGGCCGGACCCCAGAGACCCCGAGGGGTAGGTCTGAGGGCTGTGGGCCACGAGGGTCGAGCTTGAGGGCGGCAGAGGCGCGCTCCAGGGCCATCAGGAGCTCCTGGGGTGTTTCCGGCGCTTGAACCCCCACGGCATGTCGTTCCACATTGGGCAACGCCCTCAGGAACCGATCCATGGCCACCTCTTCCGCCACCTCCATGGCCGAATGCTGGTCTTGGCGGAGCCACCTTTTGGTGAGCCGGATGAGGGCGTCGAGTTGTCTGCGAGGTCGAGCCCCTGGCTGATAGACCCAACGATGAAACTTGGCTGCCGCTTGGTGAGAGCTTCGGCTGCACCACGCCAGGACTCCCTCCTTCATGGTTGTGTAGACCTCCGCGTCCTCCGGCTCGAGACTGTAATTGGCCTCACGGGCCTCTCCGGTGAGCAGGGGACCTAAGGCACGGGGCCAGTCGTCCCTATCCCATCTCTCACGGCGGGCGATGGTTTCGAATGTCCTCCTGTATCCGCTCCGGACGCTGAAAGTTTCTGTGAGTCAGTACTCCACTTTCCCGTGGCGGAAGGGCGTCCTTTTATTTCCGCCTTTCGGCGTGGGATTGGTGGAATTCTCCCGACAGCGCCTCCAATCAGCAGCGTCGGTGGTTCCACCCAGCCATGGCGGCTGTTCCGGTTAGCGCGTGGTCCGGCGTGGGGCTGCCGGCAGTCAGAGATGGAGCGATTCTCTTCCTTCTTGTGCCGCGTATTAGTCCGTTGCGACAATGTGTGTGTATATATATATATATATATGTATATATATATATATATATGTATATATATATATGTATATATATATATATATATATATATATGTTATATATATATATATATATATATATATATATATATATATATATATATGTATATATATAAACTTCATTAAATATAAATAAAATGAGGAATTAAATAATGTTTAAATACTGTGGGTTGCGTTTCATATCAATTTGACATTAAGCTTAGTAAACTATTTCCTTAGAAATCTATTAGTCTTTTTCCTAATATGGATAATTTTTGTTAGCCTAATTTTAATTTGGACCCTCTATTGTTTTTAAGATATTTAAAAATAAATATTTTAAGCTTGTTTATTTCTCAATTAACCAACAGTATCTCATTGCTCATGGTCACTGTTAAATGAGTGTTATTAAAATAATAGCAGAGAGCTTACATTTAACTGTTTATGATAGACTTCCTGATTAAAATTTAAACAAAAAAAGATTGGTATCTGGATCTGTACCGGCTGTAAAAATCCTGATCGGAGCATCAGTAATGAACACTAAACTAATTAAACTAAAGCGCTTCTCATCTGATGGATAAATGATCTCACCAAATCCCATCCTGTATGAGATTATTCAGATATATACACAATATGCACAGAGTGGTTTGAGAACTGACTCCAGCCCAGAACCATGACAGTGGAAAATGTCTAATTAGTGTAGCTTTAAATATATTTAAGAGGAGCAGCTTTCAAACAGGGTGCACGGTGGCTTTGTGGTTAGCACATTCACCTCAGACCTCCAGGGTCCAGGGTTTGATTCCCGCCGGGGCCCTGTGTGTGCGGAGTTTGCATGTTTTCCCCATGCTGCAGGGGTTTCTTCTGGGTACTCCGGTTTCCTCCCCCAGTCCAAAGACATGCATAGTAGGCTGGTGTCATACAGCTATAATGTGTGAGTGTATATGTGATTGTGCCCTGTGATGGACTGGCACCCTGTCCAGGGTGTACCCCGCCTTGTGCCCGATGCTTCCTGGGATAGGCTCCAGGTTCCCCGGGACCCTGAAGAAGGAGTAAACAGTAGAAGATGGATGGATGGAGATTTTAAACACTAATGTTTATTTTATTTGTTTACAAGTTAGAACAGGTTAACGGTTGTTTTTTGCATACAGTCTGTAAAATTAACTGAAAATATTAAATTTAGTTTATCAGAAGGTAAATTAATTTGTCATGGCCCACACCATGTTCCTAAATTCTGTTATAATTGACCAACACAAGTTTTCTCATGCTTACTTGTGTGCTATTGTGGCATGAGAAAACTTAATAAATGTGAAAGTGCAATAAAAATATGTTGACACTAAAAGCAAATTAATAATCATGATAAATAATTGAGATCTCAATATTGATCAAAATAATCGGGATTATCATTTGGCCATAATCATGCAGCTGTACGTCATATCCTACGAGATGAAGGAGAAGTAGTGTCTTTGCTATTGCGGCCATCTACCTGTGGCCAAAGTGAAAGCGCCAGTTAGCTTCACTTAGTTTATGGCCTTAGCGCTTTTTTTGTTGCAACTGAGCAAAATCCCAGTGTAGCTCCTATCTCCGTAAGTAAGCATCACCATCAAGGTGTCATTCACTATATGTTTGATGGTGACCAGGAGCCAGACCTCAGCTCTTCGGCCGTGGCCTCTGTGTTTCCTGGGTGAAGTGTCCAGCTTGGTGCTGCTTGTTCCCGGGCGCCAAAGCAGCAACAAGCCGGACACTTCACCCAAGATAGGAGCTATACTGGGATTTTGCTCCATTGCAACCAAAAGTTCATATTTTATTATTATTTATTTAATTATTATGTTTAGTTTTATAAATATAAAAAATATAATTTTTTATCTTCTAGGAGGGGCCTCTTCATCATTTCCCTCTTCATCACTCATCTGCTCCCTCATCCAGATATGCGCTCTGCTGGAAGGTGTATCTACAGCTGGTAAGAACGCCAAAGCAGGGGATAAGCGCCACAGAGGGGACAAACTCCTCTCCAAATTTGTGAAGTCTATCAGCTCATCATCATCATCTTCTTGCTCCACACGCTGCCTTCTACTTCAAGGGGCCTCTTCAGTGTTGTCCTCACTCATCTGCTCCCTCTGTCTCATCCCTCCAAGGTGCAAATCCTCCACAGCAAAACAATATCTACCTACCTGATCAGGACTGTAGTCCTCATTATTGTCATCAGTCTCCGTGGTGTTGCAGTGGAGCTCACTGGCAGGCAGCAGGTCAGGTGGAGTTTCCTCCCGCCATATTCCTGTGCGAAACGAGATGAGAAGTGAAGAGTGAGATACATCTCCACATGTCGTAAAAAGGAATCAAAACTTTTATTAAACTATGGAACCTTTTTTTTAGTTCGCTAACGTTAAATCAAGTATGAGCAAGCCAGTCCTGTGCATTTGTACAATATCAATATTCTGTCAATTTTGTCATGCTGAACAACACGCCCATAATTTTTTACTATTGACACATGGCCTTGAAATCTGATAAGGTATTTTGCACTGAAAAATCATCCTGTCATTGCCTAATAAGAATCTTTGGCAAAGTTACACTGAACTAATAAGGTATAACTGAGGCAATTATCCAAAGTCAAGTCTTTTCTGCCTTTTAACAATTTTGGGGGGTTCGAATTCGGTGTTCGATGGAGTAAGATGTGAAGTTTGAATCTCCTGCTGAATTCGATCAAAAATTGTAATTAATTACCACTTTCTTTTGTAATATAATATTTTTATATATAATTTATATAAAAAATATTATATATAGTATATTTAGACTTATTCTACTTCGTTTCCTTATTTGTACTTTTAACTCGGTGGTTCGTTAAAGATGTTGGGGAAAAACTCGAAAACCGGTGGTAGCATTCAGACAAAATTGAGTTCTAGTGTGCGCACCGCGAGCGCATCTCCTTCTCGTGAATCCGCAACCGCGCCTCCCTCTCACCATGCACCTGCGCCCGCGCCTCCTTCTCCTCAGGAATCCATTGCCGCGCTCCCTTCCCCCAGTGAACCCGCGGTCGCATCCGCGTTCCCGAGTGGTGGCTCTGACCTCACCGCATTCAAGCTTGAGTTGCTGGCTTTACTGAGGAAGGACATCGCTGATTTTAGGAAGGAGTTCCAGGAGAATCAGAAGCACCATGGGGAATCTTCAGAAGACTCTCATTGATGCGCTATCTACTATCCAGCATGACCTGCAGGCCATGAAAACACAGCAGGCTAGCGATAAAGTCGCTACCGATGCCACCATATCAACACTGAAAGGTACTGTTGGGGAAATGGGGCACACTCTCTCCGGTTGCACCGATGATATAGTTCACATGAAGACTACTATTGAGTCTCTCACTCCGACCGTGACTCAATTAGAGAATAAATGTGAGGATTTGGAGTCGAGGTCACGGCGCAATAACGTTAGGATAGTCGGAGTTCCAGAGGCCTTGTTAAAGGTGGCGTTTGGTCTGGAGAAGGAGCCGATTCTGGACCGGTCCCACCGGACCCTTCAGCCGAAGCCGAAGTCTGGTGAACGACCACGAGCTATTGTGTGCAGATTCCATTACTACAGTGACTGTGTTGATATTTTATGCCGTGCGAGAGAGTGCCAGCAGATTAAAGTGAGGGATCTGAACATCTCCGTTTTCCCTGACTACACAGTCAAGACAGCCCGGTCCCGGGCCGCGTTTAACGAGGTTCGGCGTCAACTTCGTGATATTGAGGGAGCTCGCTATGGAATACTTCACCCAGCTCGGCTTCGCATTACATATAACGGTGTCCAGAAGGACTTTATTTCAGCGGAGGAAGCAGCAGAATACGTTAAACTCTTAAAACCGGGGTGAACCGCATCACCTACACAGTGTAGTGTTCGTTATTTATTTATTTGTATTTATTTTATTTATTTATTTATTTATTTATTTATTTTTAAATTATTATTATTATTTTTAATTTTTATTTATTTATTTGTTTATTTATTTATTTTCTTTGATAATATTCTTTATTCTAATTTGCACTCGGCCATCCAGCTCTATAGAATTCGAATTCTTATTGTGTGTCACAAGTCGTGACGGAGCGGAAGAAGGAAGGAGGTAAGCGCACTTAAGAACGAGTGTAGTTTATTTACAAGAGTCAGACAAATCCAAAACGTAATCCAAAGGCATAATCCAGAAAACAGGCGAAGGTCAGGCGAACGGCAAACAGGCATAGACTTGGGGCAAGGCAGATATCAATAACGAGGCACGGAAAACAGGGTCGAGAAACAAACATAAACCTAAACATGAACGTGAACTAGGACTAAGATCTGGGAGCGGATAATCCAGCGTGAACTATAACTAACAAGGGACTAAGTTTACTGTGTTTAATATGTTTAATTAACCGCGCCGTGTGTAGTACGGCGCGTGGTATATAAACCAGCATGAATTAACTTCAGAATTCAGAATTTACAGAATTCAGGTGAAAGCAATACAGACACACGTGGGGATACAACCTATGAGAGACGTGGGGCGGGGTCATGACGAACATAAACAAAACACACGTCCTCCCAGCCATTGACAGAAACGAAAACAAAGAGCACATGTTCAGAAGTCGCAACACACATGCGCAACCGCGCGAGAGCATGCTGCTACAAGAGGGAACCGTGACAGAGTCCCCCCCCAAGGGCACTCCTCACAGAGTGCCATGAAACATCCCATATCACTGGCGGCCCCGGGCCCCTGGGCTGAATGTCCCAAGCAGAGCCAGGAAACCGCATAATGTTTCTGGCGAAGTAGGGACGCGGAGCAAAGTTCACCGCGAGGCTCAAGGGGAAAGCGAGGTTCTCCGCAAGGCTCCAGGGGGGAGCAAGGTTCTCCGCGAGGCTCCAGGGGGGAGCGAGGTCCTCCGCGAGGCCAGGGGAAGGAGCGAAGTTCTCCGTGAGGCTCAAGGGAGGAACGATGCCCTCCGCTGAGCCCAGGGGTGGAGCAATGTCCTCCGTGGAGCAGGAAGGGGGAGCGACACAAGGAGCGATGTCTTCTGCGGAGCATGGAGGCAGAGCGACGTCCCCAGCGAAGCAGGATGGTGGAGCGACGACCTCAGCCGAACAGGAAGGCAGAGCGACGACCTCAGCCGAACAACGACCTCAGCCGAGCAGGAAGGCCGAGCAACGTCCACAGCAGAGCAGGAAGGCCGAGCGACGTCCACAGCCGGACGTGGAGGCTGAGCGGCGTCCTCATCAGAGCAGGGAGGCTGAGCGGCATCCTCAGCAGAGCAGGGAGGCTGAGCGGCGTCCCCAGCAGGACGTGGAGGCTGAGCGGCATCCCCAGCAGAGCAGGGAGGCTGAGCAGGCATCAAAAACAGGGAGTCTCAGCCCCGACCCCAGATTCCCCCTCCTGTCGACGTGACTCCTTTTTACTCTGAGCGATTATCAACAGGACATGAGGCTTGGCTGTGACTGGGATGTCGTGACCTTCAGACCGAGTCTGGACTTGGGCGTTGTGAGCTTCAGACTGAGTCTGGACTTGGGCGTCGTGAGCTTCAGACTGAGTCTGGACCTGGACGCTGTGAGCTTGAGACTGAGTCTGGACCTGGATGCTGTGAGCTTGAGACTGAGTCTGGACTTGGGCGTCGTGAGCTTCAGACCGAGTCTGGACTTGGGCGTCGTGAGTTTCAGACTGAGTCTGGACTTGGACGCTGTGAGCTTGAGACTGAGTCTGGACTTGGTGAAGCTGGGTCTCTGTACTTTTCCTTTTGTCCTTCTCCTCCTCCAGAAGCTGCTTTAGTTGATTTCGTTCGTCCTCTAGTCGACAGAGCCGAATGCTCAGAACCCGTTTCCGGAGAGTCTCCTCTTGCAGCAAAACCTGTGTTTCCTGTAGTTGCAACTCCATGGATGAGCATTCTTTAGTAGCTTCGATGCATTTCTTCTCCATTTCAGACAGAGTGCTGCTCTGAAATATTTGGGGGAGGGAGGGGAGAAAAGGTAAATGAATCACATGAATATGAATCACATGAAAATTAATTACATGTAAATGAATCACATGCATGAATATGAATCACCTGAAAATGGATCATATGTAAATTAATCACATGTAAATGAATCATATGAAAATGAATAAATAAATGCAAAAAAAAAACAATTTTGAAATGGTTATACATGTTTTTATTTGACTCACCTTGACTACTGCAATGGGCTTTATGTAGGTATTAGCCAAGCTTCCATAACACATTGGCAGATGGTACAGAATGCTGCTGTCTATTAACAGGAACCCACAAGCGAGAACATATTACACCAGTATTGGCCTCCCTTCACTGGCTTTCTGTTCATTTTAGAACTGATTTTAACTTTAGTATTTAAATCGTTAAATGTACTAGCCCCACGATATCTGTCTGACTTAATACAGCCACATGCTCCATCAACAGCACTTAGGTCCACTGAGCAGTTCCTTATGGTCGAAGAACAGGGGTGACCTTGCTTTTGCAGTTGCAGCCCCAAAACATTATTTTGATAACACGGTGTTTAACGCACTTTGTACTTAACTAAAAACCAAAATGAAGTGTGTGTGTGTGTATGTGTGATGATGAAAGGAAACTGGGTAACTTATCATTGCTGTCAGACAGTCCGCTCACTCCGGTCTCAGACGATTCCTCCTGGAGCTGCGGTCTGTGACGTCACATCCATTATTGGCATGCGCTGTTTCTCCCAGAATCAATTAACCTACTCATTCATGATGCCTTTCTCGAGATGGCTTTCTCGAGTATTGTAGCAGTTGTTTAATATTTAAATATATAATTTATTCACATAATATAGTCTTACAATCAAATAGCTAATCATATATAAGTACTGTATGCATACATATAAACATTGTGCAGAGAGATTTTGGTTTTCCATTTTTAATGAATTAATAAAAATGAATAGTCATTTATATTAATTAGTATTAATAATAAATAATAAAAGGGGTATTTTGTACTATAATTAATCTCACACACACACACACACACAACACACACACACAGATAAAGTGCTATATTCGATATGTAAAATTTTATGTTCATAAATAATTTTTAGATATTTGTATATTTGTATTATATTTTTTCTCTTGTTTTTTATGCAAATGTTTTTGTTGGTGTTTTGTTCATATACTAATTTTTTAACAATATAATCCAATGTGTTTATGTAATGTGAATGTGTAATCATAACTTTAAAAAAAAAAATTTAATAAATGGTGTACACATTGAACCCAACTTTATTTTGATACTAAATCAGGGTGTGAAGTTGATCCTAAACCATATATTGAGAGGAGTTAGTTTAAAACTAGCTTTTAAAATACTTAAATATTTTCACACCACTGTCACTTAAAGCTCATTGTAATTAACAATGCGTAAATAATATGATGGTAAACTTTGTCATGCAGAGTGACAAGTTTCCCCATCAGCATCCGTCACAAACAGGAAGTACTACATCAATGATCTAGAAGTTTATGTCTTTATAAATGCAATATAGTATAATATAATATATAATGTAATATAAAACCACATGTACTGAGAGACTTTTGTTGTTGTGTAATATTGTTGTGTCCATGTTGGTGTTTTAATTTTATACAAACTGTCCTCGAAAAAGACAGGATCTCTGAGGAGTCTGGGTTTTGTGTCAGATCAGTGTTCCCCTTTCCCAAAGCCATATCGTTCAACAATACTTAATCCCCTCCTCTTCCTCCATCCTTTTATCCTGCTGTTCTCCATCACGTCCTTCTGCATTATTGAAGCAGACGGCCATTTGGGAAGCAGCTGCCTGATTCATTCCTGCTTCTTTTACATTTTTATGCTTTTTCTGTCACCCCTCATTAGTAGATTTGGTGGTTACTTTTATGCAAAGTGACTTACTTAGAAAGAATCCAAGCTGAAGCTGAGCTCAAACCCAGCTCTCAGATATCAGAGAATGTGATTATTTAAGAAACAAAGCTCACTTTTATAAGAAAATAATCAAAGATGAGGTGGTGTGATTACAGATCCCAAAGTGTTTTATTCCCCTTATAGCGTTAGACTGTTCTTTGAACATTTCTCACACAACATTCACACAAAAGGTTACTGAAAATGTCCCTATACACATAACTAATAATGTTGCAGCAATATTGTATAAATGTTTATAAACGACATAATCAGGAAACTCTACAGATTAAATGGCCTCAAGAAAAGTTAGTAGAACTGTAAAACTCTGAAAATATTCTTGACCAGGTGCAAGTGTGGCTTTCGCTCAGTCCTGGTATGTGAACCCCAAACATTTCCATTACTAGCAACTATCAACTAGCATTAAGCTACCACTTTATATATAAAAAAAATATTAAAAAGTACTATTGAATGTCTGGACTATTTTCCCTTTTAGAGTCTGAAATTATGCAGCACTGATTGTCTAATCAAATCATTCTGCACATCAACACTAATGCACCACAGAATGAAACAGTATTTCCTTTCATCTTAAAAAGAAATGTTGTAACATGCAGATTATGCTGTTTTCCATTTCCTACTGCCACTACTGTTATGGAAAAATAGCTAAATTGTCACGACACGGGACTTGAGCAGAAGCAGGTGCAGGTCAAAGTATTTATTTTAAACATGAATCAGTAAACAAGGAAAACGCGGTCTAGACAGGAAAACGACAAATTGGAGCAAAAAATAAAAAAAAATAAAAAAAAAAAAACATAAAAAAAAAATCCACATGCGAGGCGGAAAAACAACACAACAAAAAAAAACAACCCCCCTTACCCCCCTTTTCCCCTCCCCAATCAAAAACATTCAACATAAATAATCCAAACTTTAATTCGAAAGCAAGAGGGGTCGCTATTTGAATTGACAAAGGGTCCACCAATGTTATTGCTGATGCGAACGGTAGATATATTATAGTTGCTGGTACTCTAATGCAAAGACAGGTGTTGTAAATGCATACGCTCCAAACTTTGATGATGTGGAATTTGCTAATAGACTGCTGACCAATCTAATCTCCCTCTCTTAAATACTCACCTGTTGATTTTCGATCGAGATTTAAATTGTGTAATTGACCCAAACTTGGATCGGTCAACTACTCTGAATCAATCTGCAATGATGGAGTCACTGACACTTCCCACTTAAATTTTTGTGCCTGTTCTTGGGTTTTATAATTTTTATATAACCAGCAACAGTTATTGAGTAGCCATGATGAGCCGGGGGAGATCGGGGGGTGTGTAGTTTTAATTTTGTTTTCCTTTGGGGTTTTTTCTCAATGAAATATTTGGGAAAGGGAAGGGAGGAGAGAAAAGGTAAATGAATCACACGAAAATGAATCACATGAAAATGAATCACATGTAAATTAATCATATGAAAATGAATAAATAAATTAAAACAAAATAAATACTGCGCGAAGTGCACAGCAACACGAGGGGTTTAAATAATCAACATAAACTGAAATACAGACACCTGGAGTAAATTAAGACACACTCTCGAACATTAACCAATGCTTAAACAAGGAGAGAATCAACATAAACGACAGTGCGTGTCCATACACAAAATTCCCATGCACGCGCACTCAGAAGCTGCGCCGTAGTGCCATCTGCCAGTGAGGGCGTAACAAAAAGAATATTTGTAATTATTATTTAATGGTAAATAATTCAGTCTAGAGGTATAGTATGAAAAGCAGTAATTAAAGTATTCCCCTGTAAAAATACAATGTACTGCTGTAGAGAGTTTAATATTTTAAAATGACATGATAATACAGTAGGTTACAGTATTTGGTAATAACAGTACTACACTGTAAATGTTGATTACAGAAGTAATTCTGTAAAAGTACAGTTAGTCGCTATCAACTCAGCTGCCCGTATTTTACTGTATTCTAATGTTATTGAATATTAAATTACACTTTTTTTTATCTTATCCCAGTACCAGTGCTGTTGGAGGATGTGCTGATTGATAGGTACTTCCAGGCCACTCAACAACTGGCAAGTTTGCATTTATCTTGAGTATGAAATGAACATTGAAGTTTTATATGTTTAGGCTGATGACCTCACGGCCCTGGTGATGGTTATGCTATATGACCTGCAGGACATGAAGTTTCAGCCCATGGGAGAAAGGAAGGAGCATATTGACATGATACTTGTGGAGAACAGCCTTTTCAGGTCTAAGCAAAAAAGTATTAAAAATGTGTTACCTAAGTTTATTATTTATTTGAAGCTTTTTCCTCAAGTACTGTGTGTGTGTGTGTGTGTGTATGCTAAGTTTAGGACTAAGCCTGCAGCCTCACTGGCTCACTTCAGAATCAAGCAGGATTTGGTGTGTATTTTGCAACATTATGTCAAAAAAAGTGTGAAGGAAAAGCACAGGAAAAAACACAAACTACCCACCTGTGCCTTGGTGAACACATAAAAGAGCAATACACACATTCACACACTTCTATACTGTCTGTATATCATACCTATAACAACTGTGTATGTATATATACTTTGTGACTCCACAGTGTGGATGAAGTGTGTGTGATGCGGAAGAAACAGGGCTTCATCCAGGTGGATGCACACGCACACATCTGGAGTTTGTAAGGACACACACTGTTCCATTGTGCTGCAGTGTACACACCAAGTGTGAGAACTTCTGATCAAGACAACACTGTAAATGGATCACACATGTAATACAGGTGACACACTCATATACGCACACTTACACTCACCGTGTAATTTATTAGGAACGCCTGTACACCGGCACATTCATGCAGTTACCTAAGCTGTTGGCTCGATGTTTTACAATGCGCTGCTGCCGCATGATTGGCTGATTAGATATATGCATGAATGTGCACATGTACACCTAATAAAGTGGACGGTGAGTGTTTGTCCTGATTTTAATGAGTGTATATGTAAGTAGTGTGTGTGTGTGTGTGTGGCTCATGTAGCCATCCAGACTTGTCTTTTCCAACCACGTCTGAAGGTACTTTCACACATAGAGTGATTTTATTGCTGCAAGTCGCCAGTAGGCGTTCCTACTACTACTGGTTGCCATAGCAACATTTATCAATCAGTGGCAAACCTAGCATTCCACTTTTTGAAGCAAAAGCAGTATAGTGGCAGCCAGTTGCCGCTGAGAGGCTAAGTAGTGGGAAAAACGATTCCCGCCCGATGACTCGATCAGATGCAATTTATGATGGTTTATTTCACTCCAAAATCGTGAATGGTAATATGCATGTAAAGACAGGAAACAGAACGTGAGAGTCCCATCTTCTCACCCCCTCTCTCTGGCTAGGTCAGAAAACTGTCCTAGTTAAATACTCACCTATGCCCATGTGTCCAACCCACTACGAGTGATTTACATTTACTGCACCTACAAGCACTGTGTGCGCTTTTCCATAACGGCCATCTATCTGCGGCAAAAGCGCAAGCGCCAGGCTGTCTGGGTCCACGAAACAATTCGGACTCACAGGCAGCATGGTGGATCACGGATCGTAAATAGCGGTTTGTCAGGGTTGCCTATAATGAGGCAAATCTGCCATCTGCTGATAATCTATAGTTCAATGTAGATGCCTGCAGACTACACACTTAGACAAAATTATTCTTATGGCAACACTAGCACCAGGGATCCAGTATCTCTGTCGTAGATATCCCAGCATGTAATTAGGTCCTCGTCATTATTAACTTATAATTATCTGTCTTGGAGTATATCTGTCTTCTTTTATTGCTAATAAAATATAGAAAGCATACTGACTGCCAGTGTCTCACTATTTCGTTTGTATTTGTATTTTGTTCCATTTTGGTACAATGATGTTCAATTATTTTTAATTATATTTATATGATTTTTCCCCCTCAGTATTTAAATATGAACAAACGTTGTTAACAGAATTCTGACATGGAGCATAGGAAAAGCTGTAAGTAGAAGTTCAAGACAGAAAAAGCCATTTAACAATGAAAAAAAAATAAAGTTAAACTTTTCTCAACGTTGTCGCGTCGCTGGACACGCCCACATCTAGTCACAGACGGTCGCCGTCGCTCATGTCGCCAGCTCTCATTGAAAATTAATGGTATCCGGTTGCTTAGTTGCTGCGAGTCTCTGTATGTGTGAACGCTTTAAGCAGTGCGCGCGGAATGTCAAAACCGAGACGATGCGTCATGCGTCGAGAGGCTCACGGCGGCTCGCGCTCTTGGTCGAAGTGATCTCTGTAATGCAGTAATGAGCTGCTCTATGCTGTCTGGGTTTTTGTTTTTTTTTCCTAAAGAGTACAATTGCAAATAAACTCCTTGCTCATGCACACTGAGTTGCAGATATACAGCGGGGGAAAGCATGCCACATATTTTGACAAATAATTTTTGTAATCGTAATTTGTGTTTTTGTGCCCATCCACCTTCTGAGTACACGGTGTTCCACAGGGCTGAACACTTGTGTTGCCAGATTGCCAGATTTAACACCCCGGTTGTCCTTTTAGGTGGTGGAATCCATTTGCTTTGACGCATGGACAAATATAATATATAGAGACACATTTAAACATTCCAAACACTTATACTACTCTATATATTATGAAAGATGTAATATTTAATTCATCTATAATAACCACTTCATCCCAAGATTTTCATGGGAATCCTTGGAACAAGATGGGAGTAGGCTACATCCTATGGATATATTCATATAATGCAAACAGACATTAACCCGAGCTCAGGATTGATATGGGGTCTCTGGAGCTGTGAGGCAGAACTTTACCGACTGTAACATGCATCCCAGAATACATGATCTTCTTGGAACAGCGTCTGAAATATGCATTCCCGCTTAATTTCTAAGTAAAAAGAGTGATGCAGCGGCGCTTTATTCTTTTAGACTGTCCAACTTTCTCACATCCTCATCTGCACACTCAGCCTCCAAACCCTCAACATTCATCCATTCATACCACATGTCAATGCCATCTTACTTGTCATCTCATATATAAATAACTAACTGTGTTGAGTCTGTGACATAACTCGGCGTAACTATATGTTGCATTATAGCTGCAGTGCATTCTGGAAATCCAACTCTGGGGAGTGCATCAGCGTCTCTAGTTCTTCATTGGATTTCTCATTAATATGATTGCCAGACAATGTTGAGTGAGAAAAAGAAGTTCTTGCTTTTTCCTTTTATCAGAGCTAACAGCAAAACCTGAGCATTATTATTTATCAGTCCCTCGCAGGGTGATTGGAGAAATGAACACAAAATCAACCAATATTCAGAGGAGCTTGCAGTTTTTCAAAATTACTGCAGATTTGGTCCAAGACAAGTCATGTGACATCATCACAAAGTGCATTCAGCCAAAGCCCTCTTTGATTCTTTCGTCGAACATGATTACAGCAAAAAGGTCTCATTTACTAACAATCATCACTGAAATGTCACCAATTCAAGTAGTTTTCCACAAAAAAGGACCAAATACTCTACAGGTTGCATCGCAAACTTTAGAAAAAGCCACAGCAAAAAAATTTTTGGCAAAAGCATTTTGGCCACAACAATCACAAACAAAGCTCTGCTCTAAATCCTGTACTTAAACAAAATCTTATGTTTAAGATTGTTGAAATGTTTTTCTTCCATTGAACACTATTGTGCTGTAACTGTGCTAGCAAAAATGATGTCACCCAGTGATGTCAGAACCAAAGCAGCACCTAAACTAACAAAACAAAATCAATAAACATTTACAACCATCAAATATTTCAGCATACACATACTGCATCGAATGTGTTTCAGTGGTTTCCATGAGCATTAACCAAAAATGTTTCTAAAAAAATAAATAAATAAAAATTCAATAATAAAAATAAAATAACCTATACGTATTAGATGCTTTTTTGTTGAAAACTACTTGAATTGGCGAAATTGCATTGATGTTTCTTGGTAAATGAGGCCTTTAGCTGTACTCATGTTCGACGCACGTGAATCAAAGAGGGATTTGGCTGAATGCGCATCGTGATGGCGTCACATGACGCGTCTTGGCGCGAGTTTTCTAACTATATCAACTAAAAACCGTTAAAGCAAGCTAGCAACAGTGCACACAACATCACCAACAGGTCTGAGAAATTGTTATTTCTGGATTTTTGTAGTTCGTGAGTGTGATCAGCAGAGGGCGTTCCCCTTCTTCATGTCCTGGAATACCTCATGTCCTGCATATGTTGGTGATTTTCCTGTTTTAACACACAAACCTCAATTCAGGAAGACTGATAATTACTGGAATCAGAGCAGGAGAACACTAATATGTACAGGACCAATTGTGACCATGTACAGTAGGATGCAAAACACCAGATGTGATGTGCTAGTTTGACATGTTGTTTGGCAGGATCAGGTTAAGCTACGTCATGTAGTCTGTGTTTATGGATATGTGACAGCATGGCTCATTAAGAGTGAATCAGGATGATGGGTCATCGCTGTTAGGTGATATGGTGATATGATGAATTTCAAGAACATGAGGATTACAAAATAAGGATGCATCATTGATAAAAAATATAAAACTCCAGCCTGATGGGAATATAGTGTCACTAGGGTTCATTAGAGAATGGGGAAATATATGTCTCACAGTATTAAAATGATGCAATTAAGATGCAGGTTATTGGCATAGTTTATGCACAACTAGAGCAATCAGATCCATTTTTATCCCATGGTAATAAATGAGGGTAATAATGATGATTATGTAATACAGTTTCACACAGATGCTTGTATTTCCAAGTTGTAAAATGTCTACCTTTAATCAAGGTAACAATGACATGCTTTTATTTGATCGTTAAAGCAAAAGGTGCTCATTCTGTAATGCTATATTTTAGTTATTCCTGTGAGAAATTAGCAGTTGTGTCTTTCACTGATGTCCCAGGCGGACATTGTTGTTGCTAGCATAGTTACAGTGGTGTTCAATAGGCGAAAAGAAATGAACAAATATAAGGGATGATAGCGATGTTGACCGTCATATTACTGAGAGTTGGACTCAAAGTCTCAGAATGCATTGCAGCTTAAATGTGATGCAGTTATGGGTATCACAGTGAAAACAGACTAGATGGGGGGGTAGTGGCACGGTGGTTTAGTGGCTAATATGTTTGCCTCACACCTGCGGGGTTGGGGATATGAATCCTGCCTCCCAATGCTCCTTCAGGTGTTTCCTCCACCTAAGTCCAAAGACACGGGTTGTAGGTTGATTGGGATTGGCAAATTGTCCATAGTAATGAGTAATGAGTCTTTATTAGTCATAGCACAGTGAAATTCTTTTCTTTGCATATCCCAGAATTGCAGGAAGTTGGGGTCAGAGCACAGGGTCAGCCAGGTGCCTCTGGAGCAGAAAGGGTTAAGGGCCTTGATCAAGTAGCATGTGAATGGGTGCTTGATTGTGCCCTGCAAAAGGTTGGCACCCCGTTCAGAGTGTCCCCTGCCTTGTGTCCCGCTTCCATGGCATAGGCTCCAGGCTCTCAGTGACTTTGTGTAGGATAAGCAGTACAGAAAATGGATGGACGTTGTAAAAAGAAGTTTAAACAAAGAAAAAAAACCCCTGAATTTTGGCTAGTACTCCTTCTAAGAAGTCATGATGTTTCGTTTTAAAGTGTGTTTAGACACTTAGGACACACTTCATAACCACAGTTCAATCCTTGTAGGCTTTTACTGATAAAAATATGTGTGTGTGTGTGTGTGTGTGTGTGTGTGTGTGTATGTGTGTGTGTGTAAATACATCATTTGCTATTGTTTCTATTGCATAACTGAATATGTATATCACGGTAAAAAAAAAAAAAAAAAAAAAGCAAGACACGTCCACGTCTCTGGTTATGTCATCCAGCATCTGCCCCGAGTTACACGCGCGGGTGGGGTCCAGAGGGAGAGGTTGGGTGGGTTAGGTACGCCGGTGCACGCGCGTACAGCAGCCCCTGCGACAACCGGAAGCGCCTACAGGCGACACATGGCAAGACAAACGAAGGTCGAGAGAACAGTTTTCATAGGATAAGCAACCTAAAGCGCATTCCTGTTCTCCATCAGATCATCACACCGCGTGTAAAGAAGATCTGATTTTATATATACGGGAGAAAAAGAGACACTGGATTATTAATTAATTAATTGCCTTAATAAATAAATAAGAGGAAGGGATTCGGCAGTCACACAGCAGGCTTCGCCATGGTGAGTGTTGGCTAAACAAATCAATGGAGAAACGTCTAGAGGAAAAAAAACGCTTTTAGATAAATGACTTGATGTGTATGGAATCTAGGTTTAGGTTTAGGTTTATTGGTCCTCAGATAGACTAATATTAGGATGGATAATAATGGCAGAAAGGAGAGGGTCGGTTATTAAATAATAATAATAATAATAATAATAATAATAATAATAATAATAATAATAATAAACAATAAGTCGACTACAGTGATTAATGAATGTGTTGTGGTTAAACCCATTGCACAGAGACATGATTGTATTCACGTTCTGAATTTGTAATGCTTTTTATTCATCAATGGAATCCATCCATGGTGTGTTTATTAGTATTGTTATTATTAGTATTTCAAAAAATAGTGGATTTCTATAAATATGACAATTGCGTTTGTGGTGTTCGGCATATGGAGGTTTAAAGGCTCCGTTTTTGAGCCGAATGATAGGATGATCGGATCTAATCTACTCTAATCACTTCTGATCTGATTTATTCTTATTCATTAATTAAACAAACAAATATATCTATTGTATTGCCGTATTGCGTTGGTGGTAAATACAAGGCTAGCTAGACATATATATATATATATATATATATATATATAATAATAATAATTTTTATTATTATTTTTTTAAAGCTATTTTGTTTTTTTTCGTGGGGGGTGGATATAATGAGCGTTATGTCTGGTGTGTGCGTGTAGCAGATTGTCAACAGATTGTCATAGTTGTATATGATAACACTGTGATGAATGTTTGTGATTTGTTATTACATAATAATTTCTAGGCCTAAATCATATGTATTGATGAGGGATGAGTGTCATGCGCGCGACACCCTCCATCTCCTCTTCCTCCTCTCTCTCTCTCTCTCTCTCTCTCTCTCCACACCCACCTCTCGATTGGTGGTGGTGGTGGGGGGGGTGCGCGGAAAACCGAGGAATCAGAAAAGTCTAATAGCAAAAAAATCTAATAGTGCACACGCCATTAAAAAAAAAAAATATATATATATATATATATATATATATATATATATATATATATATATATATATTATTTTTATGCGCAGCCTAATCGACCCTCCTCCCCCTGCTCAGTAAGAAGGCACGCCCAGAGACGTTTTCGTTGTCGCCTAGACACTGTTTAACCCTTTCCGGTGCGACTGCTTACATCAATCTCGGTCTCGAGCTCGAAGTGTCGCGAAGCTTCGGGCAGGAGAGCGAGAGGCGGATGGTTTCCTATATACCAGATATATAAGATGCTGTTTGGAAAGGAGGAGGACGAAGCGGACTCCTGGTAAAAAAAAAAACAAAAAAAAATTAAAAGGTAAAAAAAAAAAACATAAAAGAAGCAAGTGAGCAAAATTCTAGGCTTTTCTTTTTCTCCTCCTGCGGGGTGGAAATTAAACCGAGACGTCAACATGGCGACAGCAGCTGCGCTCATTCGTTCCGACACGAAGCCGTGGCAGTAAAGGTAGGCCCTTACCTGCCTCCTAAACAGACGAGAGAGAGAGAGAGGGGGAGAGAGAGAGAGAGAGAGAGAGAGAGAGATGGTTGCTGTTCGTGTTTGAACGTGTCAAGTCAACGGAAGGAAAAAACCTTTTCGGGCCCGCCTTTTTATCCAGCATCCTTATTGACGACGGATTTTTAGGCACGGATTAAACTACTATCTCGTGACTATTGATGAACCAGCAAATTATCATTCAATCATCAGATACTGCAGATCGTTCAGTTGATCTTCACTTTCACATATTCTTTAAAACACGTCAATATAACCGTTACTGCGACTTTTAGACTTCACGCGCTCACGGTGAAGTCTAAATCATCGGCGACATTTAAAGGAAGGGTGTGTGTGTGTGTGTGAATACACACCTCTTATCTTTTTATTATCCATGGCAAACTGCGTCTGATATGAACACAAGCGCACGTCACGTGGCGTTAACGTTAACGACGACCTGCCGGAGGAAGCGCGTGCAGCTCCGTTTCAGCACCGCGGACAACCGCCGTTTTGACGTTTTCAACTGCACGAATGAAGATGAAGGGTTCGGGTGCGTGGAGGACGTCCAGGAAAGAGCCGATTTAATTTCGATTTCAAAGACGTGTACGTGAAAATCGCACCGCGACGCCTTGAAATCGAAATTATCATCAAAGTATACTTAAAAAAAAGTAACAAAAAAGTACAACAAGTGAAAAATGTCTCGTCAGATAATATATATATATATATATATATTTAAACATTTGGATATTTAAGGGGTAAAAGCACCGCAGAACCATTAAGTGCTACTCCAGAGAGAGAAAAGTGTAAAACATGCTCTAGATCTACAATCTTTCAACAATTCATGGGATGTTTTTTAGTAGATACATTGCAAAATAACATAACATTTCCGTGTTTTCCATTCAAAAACCAGGGATTTTGTCAGAAAAATTCTCTTCTACATAGAACCTTTAAGGGTTCCTTTAGAGAGAAAAGCTGAAGAACCCTTAAGGCTCATATACTGTAGATATGAAGATAAATCACAAAATAAGGCTATGTTTTCTTATTTTCCCCTTCAAAAACCATAAGCAATCTTTGACACAACACTACAACGTTCTGTTTTTAGACGTAGAACCTTTAAGGGCTCCCTTAGAACGACACACACGAAATGTTTATTAGAAATGTTCAGCAGAAATGGTTAGCAGAAATGGTTATTTGAAATGTTCATTAGAAATGGTTAGCAGAAATGGTCAGTAGAAATTCAGAAATGGTCATTAGAAATGTTTAGCAGAAAGGTTTAGCAAAAATGTTTAGCAGAAATGCTCAGCAGAAATGCTCTGTAGAAATGTTCATCAGAAGTGTTCAGCAGAAATGTTAAATAAAAATGAAACTTGAAAAAAAAAAAAAGAAAGACAAACCTTCAATAATACAGCATTATTCCTGCGTGAAGGCAAGTGGATGACACCACCCACATTGAGGTGGCACTAAACTGCAGTGGAAAAGCAAGCTTGGAAGAGTAAAGCTAGTCGAGTTGAGCTGTACTGTGCAGTGGAAAACTGGTTTAAGTCAGGAAGCGCTGCGGCCTCACAGCTCCAGGGTCTCCGGTTCGATCCTGAGCGCTGTGATCCCACAGCATATCTGTTTCCCCTTTGACTGGGGGGAATTCTTTCACGTTGGGTCCAGTGTTCCTGAGACTGGCTCAGGATTCACCGTGACTCTGACCAGGATAAAACGCTAACTGAAGATGAATGAATGAAAGAAAGATATCAATGAATGGTATAATTTTAACCATAAATTAAGATGCTAAATGCTTATTTTATTTTTGTTAAAAGTCTAAATTAGTAATGCACTCATATGGGAATGCTGGTTAGATGTTAACACAACATTTAAAGCAAAATTCCACATTGGAATGTTTGGAATTTGACTGAAGGACCATAGTCACCTGATGCAAGTCAATTGAAACATGGAACATTTTCCAGAATTTTGGGCCACATTGTGTTGCTTGTGTTGCTTCATGTACAAAAAGGCATTTGTATACAGTTCATGCATATCATTTATGGTATAATGTAGTATAAAGTATATTATAAAGTATATTATGGGTTCAATTTGTCTGGTCCCTCTCGAGGTTTCTTCCTCAGGTCTTGTTATGGCGTTATACCTTGTTGCTGTTTCTTCTGGCTTGTTCATTACAGGTTGAAATCTACATTCAGATTTCTGTAAAGCTGCATTGTGACAATGTGTACTGTTAAAAGTGCTATATACAGTCCTTACAGGACTACAGTTTCTATTGCTTACAGTTTTTAAGTTGAAATTGCTGCAGCTAAAAAAAAATTTGATTTTACTGCGGCTTTTTTGTGCTTTTTTGTGGAAACTACTTGATGGAAAAATTGCAATTACACGGAATTGTTTTGCATGGAAGTGTCTTTCGCAGTGATGTTTGTTGATAAATGAGACATTTTAGCTGTACTCATGTTCTACACACATGAATCAAAGAGGGCTTTGTTTGAATGCCCATTGTGATGACGTCTCATGAAGCGTCTTCGCCCAAATCTGCTGAAAATCTGGGGTAATTTAGAAAAATCGCAAGCTTCTTTGAATATTCATAGTTTGCTTGATTTTGTGTTAATTTCTGCGTTCACAAAGTCGTGAAATCATGGATGGATTGTATTTAAATAAAATTCACTTAAGATATGATGGTTAGATTTAGTGATATATTTAGTGATTTAGTGTGGGGATTGTTCTGGGATTATTGAGGAGTTTCTAAATGGGATGCCTGGAGGACATTTTGAGTTCTATCACAGCGACTGGATGGATGTGTTAGAAATCTGCCTGTAATTTACATTTACATGTTGGAGGAGTATAACGGTCTTACTCTCAGACTGTAAGAAATGCAAAAAACAGGCAATTTACTCACGTTGAGACCAAATCGACTCTGGTATTGGACTCCATCTTCTCTGTGCAGACAATTTTAATATTTCCTAGTCCACATGTCCATGCCTACACATACACCCACACCCAGACACACACACTCACACACACACACACACACACACAACACACACAAACATGCACACATGCTCAAATTTGCAATATTGTGTAAATATGAGATTACCAGAGAAAGTCTTATATCTCATAAAAAGTGTTTCTCGTCGGTTCTGCTTTAATGGCTCCTCTGGCTTCGTCAAGGGTTCTTTAGATAGTTAAGGGAAACTGTTGAGAAACTCTATGTTGCAGGGTTCTGTGTAGAACCTTCAGTAATTTCCCGAGTTGGACAAGTCGAAGAATCATTAAGCAAAATATCAGACAGAGATATACAGTTGCAATCAAAATTATTGCAAATCAGGTTTATTGTCAAAATGTACAGACTTTAAGCTGTTTGCAATGAAGAAATCCAACAAAAGCAATTGAAATAGCTCAACACAACGAATGCTTCAAGTGGTTTCCACCAAATTCTGAAATGCATCTTATAATGACTTCTCCAGTTTCAAAATTATTCAACCCCTTCATAGCAAGCAGCTTTAGTACTTAGTAGAGCACCCTTTTGTCACTGTAAACAAACTCCTCGTTGCATTTCAGCTTTTCTTCATTCATTATTCCTTATATAATTTATACTACATAATTTAATTTGCCATTCCCTTGATTTATTTTTCCTTCTTTCATTTACACCTCTCTAAAATGTGTCCTTGAATTCGGCAAAGCAACCCGTCAAAAAATCCTTCTCCCGCCCTTGTGCAAGGAATTGTGGGCAACATTAGCTGGAAAAGTGTCCGCGGATCCACATTTTCGAAATTCTAAAAGAAGTAGTAGACCATCTGGGTAACTTTGTGATACTCATATGATTTGGGACACTAATTCTAATCTCGGATACTGTTTAGGACGGATAGTAGGAGAATTTAGACGTAGGGTTAGTTTTCAATCAATAAAAGAAGTAGTTGTTAGTTGTTGTTTTTTTTTTGTATTTGCAAACTAAAGAGAAATTCACAAATAACTATTTCAATAATTAAAGAATTCATTTACTGAAAATGTAACCACAAATACCCAAATTTCCTCAATTGCCATTTGACTAGTTTGCTGTTTAAAACCCAGAATCTACCCGTTAAAGAAGGAAAGACGAAGCAGCACATCAGTGTTACGACAGAAATGCAAACTGAAACATAGTTTTTGGTATTCCCTGATGCCTCTCTCTCTAAGAGGTGTGTTCAGGCCATGGGGAGATGATGTGCGGAGACGTGGCGTTCTGTGTAATGGCTCTCCCGAGGTTTGTCTCAGGGTGGGGGGTTGGAGGATATAAAGCTGGTGTGTGACCGAGTTGTTTGTGACTGCACACTCTAAAGGGAACACGCTGCACCGTTTGGGCGTCACTGAGGCGCTGTAGTGGGAGAGAAGAGAGAACAAGAAAGCAAACATATAAACACACACTGCATGTTCTATATCTGCTGTGTTAGTGTTAGATGTGAGTGCTGTGAAGCAGGACCTGGCAGATCTGTGAGTCAGAGATGTTCCAGGAATGACGTAGATCAAAGACATTGACACTCGTCTGCTATTGGTGCGTGATCACAGAAAAATACCAAACACTAGGCAGCTGGACACAACTGTATGAAAATGGCATTTGGCATTTCTAGTAACCTAGCATTTCTGATCTTAAATTGTGAAGTGAACAATGATTATTTCACGAATAATGTTATGTTAATGCTAATATTGCAGCATAAGTGAACGCTGTAAAGTAAGGAATAAAACACCTGGGGGTGTGCTGTTATTGGAAAAGAATCAATAGTGCAGTGGTGTGATGAAGTGGAGTTACTGCAACCGCCCCAATGTTGATCATTTTCCTATAACAGCACTTCCAGAAATATTTGCTTCCTCTGTCACTGCTAACAATCCTTTTATTTATTATTATACAGTACTACAGTTAGTTCAGGGGCACGGTGGCTTAGAGGTTAGCACATGTGCCTCGCACCTCCAGGACTGGGAGTTTGAATTCTGCCCTGTGCTTCAGGGGTTTCCTCCCCAGTCCAAAGACATTCGCTGTAGAGTGATTTCCAAATTTTCCGTAGTGTATAAATGGATGTGTGTGCCATTGTGTCCTGGGATAGGCTCTGGGCTCCCCCCTACCCTGTGTAGGATAAGCGGTATGGAAAATGGATGGATGGACAATGGTTAATTCTGGTCCACTAATTTGATTGGATATGATCTGACTAGAAACCAGAATACCCAGAGGAAACCCACGAAGCATGGGGTGAACATGCAAACTCCACACATGCAAGGCAGAGGCGGGAATCAAAGCCCTAACCTTGGAGATGCGAGGTTATATTAAAATAGAAAATGATGCAGAATAGTAGCATTTTCACTATTGAAGTTAATGAGACAAAAACAAACAAACAAAAACAAAGACTTTTTTTTATCAGGTTACAGAGAAAACCGGAAATGCAGTCTCTTCTGTCCTGAAGACTTTTTTGTCCGTAAATGTTAAATAAATATCATACAAGAACATTCACGTTAACATATGATAACATGCATGTCAACGTATGCTTTGTAGCTGCACTATTGGCAGAGCTGCTCTTATAGAAAATTTATTAACACCACCTGATCAATCAGATTAGAGAATTCACCAGCGCTGTGTTATAAATGATGATAAAAATCACGTGCCACAGAGTTGATTTATCACTGTATTGCCGTGGATTCTTGACTGAAGTCGAATTGTGACCTTTCTATACATTTCCACAGATCCTAAACATTAGAATTTATGAGTGTGTGTTTTTATTGTTACGGATAAACAGAAGCACTCGTGTGCCGCAAGAAGACCCGAGCAGGAGTTGGGTTTCCACCAGAGGCTGATCATTTGGGCGTGCCCATTCCATTATGTGTGGGCCAGATGAGGCCAAATGAGACTTTGCAAACCATATCAGTCTGTAGAATGATTCCAGTGCTCAATTTTCCCAAGAATCTAGCAGTAATTTAGTGACTTTTCTTTCACTCAGTCCCTCTCACTCTGTCTCTCATATCCTTTGTCTCTTCCAGCTTGGTTCTCTATCCACTCACATTAATGCACTCTGTCCACATGCTCTGAACCAGATACTGGACTCTCAATCACAAATTAATGTTTTTTGCCTCATCATTCACAAACATTATCATTCCTAGTCTTAAACACACACATGCATGCACGCATACACAGTCATGACAAATGATCTTTGCATGTCTTGTTGGAGAAAGGGGTTTTTTCTCTTTGAGGACGATGTCCGTGAGGGTTCTAGAGGTTTGCCTACGATATGCCAAGAGATGTTTCATCACCTTGTAATTTTGCTGACCTCGCTGTCTCGGTGGCCGGTGTAGACTCTCCCATAAATTCTTCATGTCTCATCAGGAGAGATGAGATTCGTAGAGGCTTGTCACGCTCAAGAAATCTGTACCATTCTGGGGGAAAATGTAGGATTGTAAAAATGCTTTAAAGCATTAATGTGTTATTGACAACACATTTTGTGTTCTTGTTAACACAGTTTCTTATCATATTCACACAAACAGGAAAACACGAATATCAGTGTTAGTGTCAGATATGCTGTGTCCGTTTGGCCTCAATGCACCAGAACAGGCTTAAAAAAAATCTACACAACTCGACAAAAGTAAAAATGAAATCATTATTAAGCCAGTGAAAATTAGCATTGTGTGAAAGTTAAGAAGAAAACAATTCATAATCTGAAGGTCCTGAGCTTCTGTGAGTCAACTGTCAATCCTGAAACAGCAATCAAAATTCAGCACTGTATCAAGGATGTCGGTCGAAATTGGCAGGAAATCTGTACACATACGTCATAAGCCAGCTCAGATACATCAAACCTCATCACGCCGTAACTTTACACACAAAAGATGTCTCATCACACAATGACAACTATCCAACCAGGAGAAAGAGAGATAGCGAAAGAGTCAGTATAATACTAAAAGACGAAAAAAGGATTCAGGAGTGACGGAATTTTAGCATTTGTTCTTAAGCCATGGCCGTCAAATGATTTGTCCTTTTTGTGGGCTTTGTATCTTTACCCAGTTGTAAGGTTGTTTTAGTTACAGAACTCATGATGGATTGTAGTGAAGGAAGGTGTTTGTGGGTTTCAATGTATTTTTGTATCTCAAAATTGGTCGAGATCGAGACATCTGGAGCATCTGCTCATCCTCTGTGTGTATATTTATTTCTTTGTGTTTTAGCTAATCTGGTTTGTGCCTAATGTTATGGACCTGCTGGAGAATATAATACACAGATTAGATAATACAGGTTGTCCCAAAAGTCTCCATACATGGCGGACTATGCTTGCCAGCTTTACGTCGTTGTGCCTTTGTCAGTATATGTTCATGGATGTAACACTTCCGTTTAAAAAAAGGTTAATATGTTTGTCAAAAGTGTTATCAATAAACATTATGTCCTTGCTATGTTTCCATCGCAAGCTTCAATTTCAAAGGCAATCTTAAAAAATATATAATATAAACTAAGTGTTAATTTCCCCATGTATGGAGACTTTTGGGACACCCTGTGGAACACATGTTGAGCAATGATCAGGTAATAAAAATACACACATTAGAATTGACTAAACATTTGTTCTCTACGCTGTATTTTAGCTAGCTAGCATTATTGGTTTAGCACCATTGGCCTCAACTTCAGTCTACAACCCTAAAACTCCTTGCAATTATTAGTGGTCTGTATACTCACAATCTATCTAGAATTTTGTGCTTCTTCTTCCATACTAAAGCCTACAGTAATATCCTGTGTACATGAAGAAGTCTCATTCACTGATATTGTTTTTATTCCAGCTCCTGGTGTGACCGTAGGCTAGCTGGTCCGGCTCCAGGAGCAGGATGTCAATATGGCTGCCCAGCTGCTCGTTCCTCCCGGACCTGACAGCTTCCAGCCCTTCCTTCCAGAATCACTCGCTGCCATTGAGCAGCGCATTGCTGAGGAGGCAGCCCAACGGTCCAAAGGCGAGAGGCGCACCGATGAAGATGACGAGAACGGACCCAAGCCCAACAGTGACCTGGAGGCAGGGAAGTCCTTGCCCTTCATCTACGGGGACATCCCTCCTGGACTGGTGTCCGTACCCCTGGAGGACCTGGACAACTACTACAGCAACCAGACAGTATGAAAGCAGGGAGGGAGGGAGGGAGGGAGGGAGGGTTGGAGCAAAAAGAAAGAGGGTTGGCCAGGGAAGGAGTTGTAGAAGGAGCTGGGAAGAGATTTACGCATGGAAGGGGGGGGGAAGTCAAAGTCAGGGAAGGATAAAAGGTGGGATGGGTTGAAGGTTGAGATTTGAAATAGGTAGGAAAAGATGGGAGGAAAAATACAAAGTTGACAGGGGCAGAAGGAGAGAACATAGAAGTGAAAGAGCAAAGGAACAGGGAAGTGATGGATGGATGATGAGGAAGGAAGGGAAACATGGGAATAGAAAGAAAAATGGAAGGGAAGTAAGGGTCAAGGGTAAGAAAAGTTTACAGGGAAGAAAAGTAGGGGGAAAGGATGGCAAGGGAGTGAAAGGATGGAAGGATACATGGTGGGAAGGAAGGATAGAGAGCAGGGAAAGGAAATGCAGAGCATTTAAGCAAGAAAGACTGTATGATTAATAGGAGAGAAGGAAAGGAAATCATGAAAGGGAAACTAAGGAAGGAAAGAGAGACTACCTAAGGTGCAATGAAAGGACCAAGCACTGGCATGAAAGAGGGAAAGGAGCAAAGAAATGATGGAAAGGACAGGGGGAGGAAATATGGAAGGAAAGCAAAGGAGGGATGGAGCAGAATGAAGGAAATAGAAAATGGCAGAAAAAGAGGGAGGTGGATTTATGAAGGAATTTTTTTCATGATGAACTGATTCACCAGAACATAAAACATGCTTCTTTAAAGGAAAAATGCAAAATTTGATATGACTGAAAAGTGACTTCACAAGATATTTGAATATGTTTTGCCAGAATTTAGCTATTTGAAATTGAGGGTGGAAAAAAAAATCAAGCAGTAGAAAACTGTTAAGTAAATTTTAAAAAGGGATGCTCATTGGTTCTTTAGATAGCTAAGAGTTAACAGCTTTATGGAGGTTTTATTTGAAATAGGGAAAACCTCTGCTGTAGAGATCTATATCACAATTTCTTTGGGTTTTCCATAGCGACAAACAAACAAACAAGAAACTCTTTAGGTTGCAAGAAAAGCAAACCTTTAAATGTATTTTTGTCTTCAATTGTTGAGATAGAAGCAATATATAAACCATATGACCTCAGAGATGTTTCATGATTGTCTCATTTACACTCTCTCTCTAAATACCTCAAAGATTTATTAATTTTGGGGGAAATATCCACAAACCTAATTTTCACAACAATTATGAGTATAAGATGCTTTTATTACAAATCATTTTAAGATGCTTCTAATGCCTGAAAACATTTCCCACCCAATGTATTAAAAAATCTATGAATTCAGGTTCTGGTGAAATGACTTTAACTCGATAAATTAGGTGTTTTATTTTCATTATGTCTGTGGAAGAGCTCTGAACCTGGAGCAAGGTTTTAAGCACATTTCTCCTGAATTGCCTTGTTTTTTCCAGACCTTTATAGTATTGAATCGTGGGAAGGCGATATTCCGTTTCAATGCCACACCTGCCCTCTACATCCTGAGTCCGTTCAACCCTATAAGGAGACTCTCCATTAAAGTGCTGGTGCATTCATATCCTTCAATAGCAGAGCAGAGTGCATGGTAGGAATTATGTTTGTTTGGGTGGAAAACTGTGTGTGTACTGTACACTCCTTGACTACTGTCCACAATGTTCAGTTTAGTGATCATGTGCACCATTCTGACCAACTGCGCCTTCATGACGCTTAGCAACCCACCAGACTGGGCCAAGAACGTGGAGTAAGTCTGCCGTTTTTCCTTATGAATGCATGGGAGTCATTAAAGGTGCAGTTTGTAATGTTTAAAAGTGTTTCTAGACCTGTAATGAGCTTTAAATTCAAATGGTACCATGGAAAAAATGTGATTCATAATATTAGCATGCAGTGGATTTGTCTAGTTTGCCTAGTTTCTTCATTTCAGATTTATAATGTGTTTTTCTGGTCCTAAAATGAACTGGAGGCGGGGCTTTGTCTGCTCTGGCATATATACTGTCAGCAAAGAGGGTGGGGTCAGTTGGAGGAATGTTTTCTTTGCAATTGCATTTTTCTTCTCCAGAGAGAGAACTTTTAAAAAAGTGACAAACTGCCTCTTTAAGTTTAGAGTGCAATAAAATGTTTGTTTGATTGTCTGAGTACATGAATAAGAGCATTTTTGTCCTGCAGGTACACATTCACAGGGATTTACACATTTGAGTCTCTGATTAAGATCCTGGCCCGTGGCTTCTGTGTGGGAAAATTCACATTTCTGCGAGACCCCTGGAACTGGCTGGACTTCAGCGTCATCGTCATGGCGTGCGTGTCATTATTGCGTGTCTCTTGCTGTTACCCATATACTAGTCATTGCTAAATTTATTACTGTCATTAATTCGGTCACAAATCAATTTAACTGCAAATGTCGATCAGCCAAGGTGTGTTTCTTGTGAGAAGTTGGCTTATTATGTGTTCCACATGAGGTACATGTTTAATGTAGCTAACAAGATTAGAATTGTGCTAACTTTCCTCAAAACACAAAGTTGTTTCATTAAAAAATAGACTTGGTGGTTTCTGACACTGTATAACTCGCTGTAGTCTTTAAAATGGACAAATGAACATTGCAGAGTTAAAAACAGTCATAACGGCCATCTTGAAGCTAATGTTCCATTAATTATAACCAATGAAGAATTCATTGAAGCCATTGTAGAAATTTTGATGGAAAATATCAATATCAAATTATTAAAATGTTCAGACTGGCAAGCTTTAGCTGTCTCATATAGACTTGTTTATTTTTTTCTGACACTGTATGACACACAACAGTGTGCCATACAGTGTAATGGAAGAGAAATTCAAGATAGCTGCTATGACTGTAGATAACAATCTACAGTCATAGCAGCTATCTTGAATTTCTCTTCCATACTAAGACATTCCTCATACAGTGCTGTGGAAAAGTAGTTGCCCCCATACTGATTTGTTTTTGTGTATATCTCATACTGTCACGATTCCCCCGTGCAACTGCGCGCGTTGAGCGCTGTTGCGCATGCGCGGGCCTCTTCCGGGTTGACGTCAAGGGTCACGTGTGTTTTGGAATTGCGGGCAGCTGTGAACGGTTGCGGCGCTAAGGACTGTGAAGTCTATTTCCTGTTCCACAAGGCGCGTTTCAACTTATGGACTTAAGGACGCGTGTATGTATGAAGGAAGGTGTGCCATATAAAACTAAAGGGCGACTATCGGGAATCGCCATGTCATGTTATGTTTATGCCTTAGCCGTAGCATTAGTGCTAGCCGTAGCCCAGTGAGCATAGCTTAGCTCAGGGTGTTTGTTTATCATATTTTGGTTTGCATTCACCACTGTAAATAAAGGTCACCGTTCAACTGCGATTGCATCCAGCCTGCTTCCTTCCCGTCACGTTGCGATTGAACCGCCGAACCATGGATGAAGCAGAGGAGCAGAGAGGACACCGAACCCAAAACCCCACGCCAAGTACCCCTGCCTTGGATTCGATGCAATTCGCACAGAGGACTTTTGAGGACATGCCGAAGCTGTATGATGGCCTCTTTTATCCGGATTGTTTTGTGAGGGACTGTCAGCACTATTTCTCCAGCCTGTGTGACCCGAAGCCAACCGAAGTACAATTTATTCGGTTTATCTTGGCTCGCTTTTTTGGCCCAGTTCGCACATGGGCCCAGCGAGACCCGGGGTGCTGGAGGATATTTCGGCAGTTTTTGGATCTGTTTTTTCGATGTGTATGGAGAACTAGGACAGAGTTATGACCTGGATGAATTGCTGGGGGAAATGAATATGGCGACCATGTACACTATGAGCAGGTGAGACAACTAGAGAGGAAGGACAGGACTGTCACCGCTTATCCAGTGAAGCGAGTTCCGCTCATCTCTAAGTCTCCAGTCCACGTCACAGCCACAACTCATGTCCAAGCTCCGGCCAAAGCTCAAAATCAACCTCCAAACAAGATCAAGCCTCAAGTGCCTACCCAAGCCGTACCTCAACCCGAATCACAGCCAAGCCTCACACTCCAGTCACAGTCACTCAGGGTAAAAAAGATTCTGAATCTCTTAGAAGGAAAGGCGAACCTCAGCTGCAGGAGCTTCAACGGAACCACTGCGAGAGCGAGAAACAGAAGAAGGAAATGGCTGAAAAAATGAGGAAAATGCAGTTGGAGTTGGAGGGTTTGAACAGCACTCTGTCTGAAGTGGAAAAGAAATATGTCAAAGCTACTAAAGAATGCTCATCTGTTAAGTTGCAACTACAGGAAACACAGGATTTGCTACAAGAGGAGACGCGACAGAAACTGTCTCTGAGCACACGGCGTCGTCAACTAGAGGACAAACACAATCGACTGAAGGAGGTTCTGGAGGAGGAAAAAGAGAAGGAAGAGTGCAGAGAAACAGCTTCACCCCGTTCAGACACAGATGTCAGAATTGGAAAAGAAATTGGAACAGGTGCATGAAATGGGGGCAGAGCTGGAGGATGAGAGGAAACAGAAAGCTCTGGCTGTAGCAGCAAAGAAGAAGTTGGAGCTTGACCTGTCTGAGCGGGAAGCTCAACTCATCCAGGCCAATAAAGCTTGAGATGAAGCACAGGGACAGCTGAAGAAGGTACAGGGTCAGTTAAACGATCAGTTGAGGGAGGTGGATGAACTCCGAGCAGCTGATCGCAGTCAGAAGCAAGTTCAGCAGGAGAGAGATGAGATGCATGGTGAAGTGACCAGCTGCAACTCCAAGATTCCCGCTTTGAAAGAGGAGAAGCAGAGGTTGGAGGCTCGTATTTCTCAGCTGGAGGAGGAACTTGAGAAACAGGGCAACATTGAACTCATTAATGAACGATTGAAGAAGGCTAATGCACAAGTGGACATGCTGAGCACCGAGCTAGGGGGTGAGTGCCGCATGGCTCAGAAGAATGAGACTGCGCGACAGCAGCTAGAAAGACAGAATAAGGATCTAGCTGCCAAAATGCATGAGCTGGAAAGCTCGGTCAAAGCGAAGTCTCAGGTCCACGACGTACAAGTCCAGACCCAATCTCAAGTCTCAGATGCCGACGTTCAAGCCATGTCTCACGTCTTAACGGTCCAAGCCCAAGTCATGTCCCAAGTTCCTGATGTCTCGTCCGAGCCGGCTGTTCTCGAAAATCCAGTTCAGTTTAGGCCGGAGGCTAGCCCAGGAACTTTTTTTTGGGGGGGCAACAAGGACAGCAGGGCTCCAGCCTGAGGCCTATGGGGAGGTGGGGGGGGGGGGGGGCCCCACGAAAAAAAAACTGTCCTGCTGTCCAGCCCAGCCGAGGAGGCTGTCCTGCTGCCCTGCACAGCTAAGGAAACTGTACTGCTGTCCAGTCCAGCCGAGGAGGCTGTCCTGCTGCCCTGCACAGCTAAGGAAACTGTCCTGCTGTCCAGCCCAGCCGAGGAGGCTATCCTGCTGCACTGCACAGCTAATGAAACTTTCCTGCTGTCCAGCCCAGCCGAGGAGGCTGTCCTGCTGCCCTGCACAGCTAAGGAAACTGTCCTGCTGCCCTGCACAGCTAAGGAAACTGTCCTGCTGTCCTGCCCAGCTGAGGATGCCACTCAGCCTCCCTGCTCAGCTGAGGTCATCGCTCCACCTCAACGTCCAGCTGAGGACGTCGCTCAACCTCCTTGTTCGGCCGAGGATGTTGCGCCGCTCCCAGGCGCCGCCAAGGACGTTGCACCACTCCCAAGCGCCGACGACGACGTTGCACCGCTCCCAATCGTCGATGAGGGCGTCGCTCAGCCTGTCTGCCCGGCGGTAGTCCTTGCTCTACTCCCCTGCTCCAAGGACACCGTACAGTTTCGTCCTGGCGCTGCTTGGGACATTCGGCCCAAGGGCCCGGGGCCACCAATTTATGAAATGGAGCACTGTTGCGCATGCGCGGGCCTCTTCCGGGCTGACGTCAAGGGTCACGTGTGTTTTGGAATTGCCGGCAGCTGTGAACGGTTGCAGCGCTAAGGACTGGGAAGTCTATTTATACCGGAAGCCGTGTTCCACACGGCGCGGTTCAACTTATGGACTTAACGACGCGTGTATGTATGAAGGAAGGTGTGCCATATTTAGGTGTGCTAAAGGGCGACTATCGGGAATTGCCGTGTCATGTTATGTTTATGCCTTAGCCGTTGCATTAGTGCTAGCCGTAGCCCAGTGAGCATAGCTTAGCTCAGGGCGTTTGTTTATCGTAATTTGGTTTGCATTCACCACTGTAAATAAAGGTCACCGTTCAACTGCGATTGCATCCAGCAACGTCGCGTAACACATACTAAATAGTTTTAGATCTTCAAATGAAATACAACCTAAAACAAATGCAACCTGAGTAAACACTCAATACAGTTTTTATTTATTATTTTTTATTGAAACAAAAAAAGTTCTGCAACACCTATCACCCATGTCTTTCACAGCACTGTGGTGGAATTTTAGCCCACATCTCTTTGCAGAACTGCTTTAGTTCACCCACATTGGAGGGTTTTTCATTTAAAATGCCCGTTTAAGGTCCTGCCCACCATCTCAGTTGGTTGAAGTCAGAACTTCTACTAGGTCACTCCAAAACTTTCATTTTGCCTTTTTTTTAGCCATTCAGAGGTAGACTTACTCTTGTGCTTTGGATCAATGTCTTGCTGCATAATCCAGTTGTGCTTGAGTTTCAACTTACGGACTGAAGACCGGACATTCTCCTTTAGGATTTTCTGGCAGAGAGCAGAATTCAGGTTTCCCTCAATTATTGCAACTTTCCCAGGCCCTGAAGCATCCCCACACCATCACACTTCCACCACCAGGCTTGACCGTAAGTATGATGTTATTTTTCTGGAATTCTGTGTTTGGTTTACGGCAGATATAACGGGACACCTGTCTTCCAAACAGTTCCACTTTTGACTCATCAATCAACAGAACATTCTCCCAAAAGTTTTGAGGATCAAGGTGTGTTTTGGCAAAATTCAGATGAGCCTTAATGTTCTTCTGGGTTAGCAGTGGTTTTCACCTTGCCACTCTTCCATGGATGCCATTTTTGTCTTTCTTATAGTGGAGTCAGTATATGAACAGTGACATTTATTGATGCAAGAGAGTCCTGTAGGTTCTTTGATGTTGTCCTTGGCTCTTTTCTGACTTCCTGGATGAGTAGTTGCTGTTCTCTTGGAGGAATTTTGGAAGGTCAACGACTTTTGAGAAGGTTCTCTACTGTCTTGAGTTTTTCCACTTGGAGATAATGGCTCTCACTGTGGTTCTTTGAAGTCCCAGAGCCTTTGAAATACCTTTGTAACCCTTCCCAGACTGATGTATTTCAATCACCTTCTTCCTCATTGAACTTGAGGTTCAGTGTCTTGCCCAAGGACACTTCAGAATGTGGAGGAATCATGCTGCCAACCCTACGATTAGCAGACTACCCGCTCTACCACCTGAGCCACAGCCGCCACAACTTTTTATGCTGTTGAAAAAATTGTACTTAAGTGTTAAGATTTTATAGAACAAGGTTTGCAGTAATCAGGCCTGGTTGCATAGTCCAGCGGAACCCCATTACGAATGCAGTTTCATAGAATTGGGGAATTAGTAACTATGGGGGCAAAAACAGCAATATAGCAATTAACGAAAACTAGCAGACTGACAACTTAAAGCTGTTGCAAATAGTTGTAGTGTTTGTTCACATAGGAAATTAATTAGTTCTAGTTTTTTTCTTTTTGGCTACAATATTTTGTCAAAGCTTGTTAGCTTTGTCAGCTTTAAAACACCAAACATCTTGGCAGATCGACTACATTTTAAAACAATTGTGCGACAATTATAATTGATTGAAAGTCTTACTTTGAAGAGTATTAAGAAAACTGTGTACGCCTGTTGTTTTAGTGATGCCATGTGAGACCATGAGTGTGTGTGTGTGTGTGTGGGATGCATGGTGTGTACGTGTGTGTGTGTGTCTGTGTGTGTGTGTGTGTGTGTGTTTTCTGGTGGTAACTCTCTATTTGATCCTACAGGTATGTAACTGAGTTTGTAAACCTAGGCAATGTGTCAGCTCTGCGCACTTTCAGAGTGCTCAGAGCATTGAAAACAATCTCAGTTATCCCAGGTAAGGGTGTGTGTGAGTGTGTGTGTGTGTGTGTAGGCGTGCGCATGCCTCCTTTTTGCGTGTGCGTGTGTGTGAATGCACATGCACAAGGTGTCAGTCAGGTGTGCGTCCATGTGCAATGTTTCCCTCTTTTGCTCCCTTGTCCTGTCCTAACGTGTGTGTCTTTGTATGTGTGTGTGTGTGTGTGTGTGTGTGTTTGTGTGATCTCCCTCCCTCTCCTGTCCCTCCCCTCCCTCTCCTGTCCCTCCCCTCCTTACAGATATGTAACTGAATTTGTGGATCTGGGCAATGTCTCTGCACTGAGAACCTTCAGGGTTCTGCGAGCACTCAAAACTATTTCAGTGATCCCAGGTGAGAGCTAGTTCCCAGCTCCCAGCTCAAGGCCAGAAGCTGCCTCTCTGTCTATCCCAACTTTCGCTCACACCATCCCCCTCCTCTGCTGGCCTCTCGCACTCATTCTGTCGCTCCTAGTGGCTTGAGAAAAGCAGGAATCCATTCACATGGAAACAAAAAAGAGAAAGACAAATGGATTCCAGGCTTTTGTAGAAAACATTCTGTAGTGTTCTTTCCTCCTTCTCTGTTATTTCCCACAGATCTCCACGTCTTGGGGAATAGACAGGCCTTTTTAATTTGTGTTATTGTTTTGCATGAGACATTGCTAAAGGTTACAGTGTGACATTTGGAGGACTCTTTTTCTCTCCCCTTCTCTTCTCTATTTTTCTCTTCTCTTCTCTTCTCTTCTCTTCTCTTCTCTTCTCTTCTCTTCTCTTCTCTTCTCTCTTTTTTGCTCCCCTTCTCTTCTCTTCTCTCCTCTTCTCTTCTCTCTTTTTCTCTCCCCTTCTCTTCTCTTCTCTCCCATTCTCTTCTCTCTTTTTCTCTCCCCTTCTCTTCTCTTCTCTCCCATTCTCTTCTCTTCTCTTCTCTTCTCTCCTCTTCTCTCCTCTCCCTCCTCTTTTCTTGCTCTTCTCTTCTCTTCTCTCCTCTCCTCTCCTCTCCTCTCCTCTCCTCTTCTCTTCTCTTCTCTTCTCTTCTCTTCTCTTCTCTTCTCTTCTTTCACCTTCTCTCCCCTTATATTCTCTTCTCTCCTCTCCTCTCCCCTTCTCTTATCTTCTTTCACCTTCTCTCCCCTTCTCTCCTCTTCTCTCCCCTTCTCTCCTCATTTCTCCCCTTCTCTCCCCTACTCTTCTCTTCTCTTCTCTCCTCTTAGCGTCTCTCCACTTCTCTTCTTTCACCTTCTCTCACCTTCTCTTCTCTTCTCTTCCCTTCTCTCCCCTTCTCTTTTCTTCTTTCACCTTCTCTCCTCTCCCCTTCTGTTGTCTCCCCTTCTCGTCTCTCCACTTCTCTTCTCTCACCTTCTCTCCCATTCTCTTCTCTCTCCTTCTCCTCTCTTCTCTCCTCTCCCCTTCTCTCCCCTTCTCTCCTCTTCTCTCCCCTACTCTTCTCTTCTCTTCTCTCCTCTCCCCTTCTCTCCCCTTCTCTCCTCTTCTCTCCCCTACTCTTCTCTTCTCTTCTCTTCTCTTCTCTTCTCTTCTCTTCTCTTCTCTTCTCTTCTCTTCTCTTCTCTCTCCTTCTCTTCTCTCCCCTTCTCTACACTTCTTTTCTCTCCATGTCTCTTCTCTCCCCTTCTCTCCCCTTCTCTTCTCTCCCCATCTCTCCCATTCTCTTCTCTTCTTTCCACTTCTTTTCTCTTCTGCTCTCTTGTGTACGTTTCCTGTTTAAGTTTTGTGTGCATGCACTCCGTCACCGGTCTGTTTGATTTCGTGTTGTGTGAGTGTGAAGCATGGTAGCTCTTTGCCATGACACACACACACACACACACACACACACACACACGATTCTAATTATACTGTACAGCGCACCATTGTACGTATACACTGCATGTTTTAATGTTTTTAACAAGCAATCTCTCAAAGCATGTTCCAATCTGAAATGTGCTACTACTAATGCAATAACATGCTGTCATCACTGGCCAGCATTAAACTTGCTCATCTAACAACGTACTTTAATAACTCCATGACTGCTGCCACAACTCCAGTCATGAAGTGCAGAGTCAGAAGAATGTGATCAGACTCAGGAATCTGCATGCTTACATATAACATTCATCAGCTTCATAAACACGAGACAAATCATGTTGCTAAAATGCAGCTATTGCATAGATTAATAAACCCTAAACATAAAGTGTTAAATAAGATGACATCTGAACTTGCTGGCCAATTTAAAAGGATTTATATTTAGATGTAGATAAATATAAATCTGTTTGGATTTAGGAAAGGAAATGAAAGGAATACTCCAATGTTGTTCAACCTAACTTCAATATCTGCAATGTATAAACAATGAAAATTTTCAAATATCTGTGTACTGAACAGAGAACTTGTTTAATCAATACTCACTTCTAATGGAAGTCTAAGGGCAGCTGTTAAACATTTAAAATACATGAGTATGTACAGTGGATGTAAAAAGTCTACAACCCCCTGTTAAAATGGCAGGTTTTTTAATGTAAAAAATGTAACCAAGATTAATAATATCAGAACCTTTTTTACCTTTATTGTGAAATTCTAACTATTAATTAAAGTGAAAAATAATTATCATTTTAGGGGAATTTTTTTTTTTACAATAACCTGTTGCATAAGTGTGCACACCCCTAAACCAATTAATTAATTGAAGCGTTCACAGCATTCAGTCTTTTTACGTAAGATTCAGTAAGTTTGGCACGTCTTGGCTAAATAATATTTTGCCATTTTTCCTTGCAAACACATTCTAACTCTGTCAAATTGGCTGGGCATCTCCTGTACACAGCCCTCTTCAGGTCACCACACAGATTTTTGATGGAATTTAGGTCTGGACTCTTTGAACTTGTTTTGGTAAAGCCATTCCTCTGTTGATTTAGAGGTTTGCTGTGGGTCGTTGTCATGCTGAGAAGTAAAATTCCTCTTCATCTTACGTGTTTTAGCAGAAGCCCCAAAGTATGATGCTGCCACCACCATGCTTCACTGTGGGGATGGTGTTCTTTTGGTGATGTGCTGTGCTAAATATTTTTATTTTGTTTTGTTTTGTGGTATTATGGCCAAAAAATCCATATTTGGTCTCATCAGACCATAACACATTATTCCACATGGTTTTGGGAGATTGGATATATATATATATATATATATATATATATATATATATATATATATATATATATATATATATATATATATATATATAAAAATATATATATATACATATATATATATATATATTTTTTTTGGGTGAAAAAAGGCTTCTGTCTTGCCCCACTACCCCATAGCCCAAATATATAAAGAATTCGAAAGATTGTTGTCACATGTAGGGAGCCACCGGTACTTGCCATAAATTCTTTTAATGTTGCTGTAGGCCTCCTGGGTGTTTTTATTTTCCAAAAAAACATTTCTGGGTGTATTTCACTTGATTTTTTTTTATCTTGCAATCTCACAACAAAGGTCAAAAAGGTTCTGACATGATGTAACTTAGTTTTTTGTTTTTTTTACAACATAAAAACCTGCCATTTTAACAGGGGTGTGTAAACTTTTATATCAACTGCAAATAATTCATATTCAAAGTTACAACCTGTACTCTGTCTAATTCCTCTAAATAAAAGAGAGAAAGTCGTACTAAAAGTGTTTGTATGTAATTTTACAAGCTTATAAAAATTGTAGCAAGAAAAAAAGGAAAAGGAAATTCATTAATTACTTACCATTTAAATGATGACTTTTCTTTTTTCTAAAAAGAAAGTGTGAATCACTCATATATAGACAGTGTATATATATATATATATATATTATATATATATATATATATATATATATATATATATATATATATATATATATAAAACACGAGAATATTCCTTTAATACACGTGTGTGAGGGTTTCTGTGAGTGTGTGTGTGTGTGTGTCTGATGCATATCGTGTGTCCCTGCAGGCCTGAAGACCATCGTGGGTGCTTTGATCCAGTCAGTAAAGAAGCTGTCGGACGTGATGATCCTGACAGTCTTCTGCCTGAGTGTGTTTGCGCTAATCGGCTTGCAGTTGTTCATGGGAAACCTGCGGCAGAAGTGTGTGAGGGTACCGCAGTGGAACGACACGCAGAACTCTACCGAGAACAACCTAACAACAATGCTCAACATCAGCACAGGCTTCGAGCTGCTCAACACCACCAACGCTTTCAACTGGACTGAGTACATCAACGACAAGAGTGAGTGGGCTTCAGGGATGGAAGCTGGATGAATACGAATACAGTGCAGATGATGTGTTCTAAGCTGATACAAATACAGAAATGAATAGGGGGAGTACACTTGTTTGAGACTACTGAGACTAGAGGTGTTCATCAGGACTGGGAATCCTGTGGGATGCAACAAAATACAGTAGAGGACATAACTTTACGTACGCTTTGCAGAATCTGCAAAATGTTAATAATGTTTTATTTTAAATAAGAGGGATCAAATAATGGCATTTAGTTGTTTATTCAGTGCTGCCCTGAATAAACTATTTCACATAACAGATGTTTACATATAGTCCACAAGACACAATAATAACTGAATTTACACAAATTAACCAGTTCAAAAGTTTACATACGCTTGATTCTTAATACTGTATGTCATTAAGTGGATGATCAACAACTGTGTTTATGTTTTGTGATAGTTGTTCACGAGTCCCTTGTCTGTACTGAGCATTTAAACTGCCCACAGTTCTTCATAAAAATCCTCCAGGTCCTGTACATTCTTTACTTTTCCAGCATCTTCTGTATAATTGACCCCTTTCTAACAGCGGCTACATGATGCTGAGATCCATCTTTTCACACTGAGGACAACTGAGGGACTCATACACGACTAATACATAAGGTGCAAGCATTCACTGATGCTCAAGAAGACAACACGATACATTAAGAGCCAGGGGGGTGTAAACTTTTGAACAGGATAATCAGTGTAAATTGTTATTATTTTGTCATCTGGAAAACATGTAAATATTTTATGTAGCTTCTGAAGTGCAGTACTAAATGAAAAAAATAGAATCTTTAAAGAAAATAATAACAATTTACACTGACCATCCTGTTGAAAAGTTTACACTCCCTTGGCTCTTAAGGTAGTGTCTCAACATCATATAGCCACTGTTGGAAAGGGGTGAAATGTAAATGTCAGTTATTATTGTGTCTTGTGGACTATATGTAAACATCTGTTATGTGAAATAGTTTATTCTTGGCAGCGCTAAATAAACAATTAAATGCATAAATACATATGACTCTACCTCTACTGTATGTGTGTGTTAGATGTTAGATTTGTGATGACATAAGAGGGTCTTTAGGTGATGTAAATCCATCAGTGGTCCAAGTTATAGGAGTCACTGTGTGCTCGGAGCATCTGTGTGAGTGTGTGTGAGAGAGAGAGAGAGAGAGAGAGAGACCTCTCTGCCCCAGGGACAGAGCTCATAACCCATATGGTTCAAAGGTCAAACTTAGTTTAGACACAGATACATTGGCTGTAAGATAGTGCTTGCAGTCCAAAAATGGAGGCTGTGTGTGTGAGAGAGAGAGGGAGAGAGAGTATGAGTGTATTGCCATTAATTTTCTGTTGTCCTCTTTTTTCAACAGATAATTATTACTATCTTCCCAACCGCAGAGATGCCTTGCTGTGTGGGAATGGCAGTGATGCAGGGTAAAAAAAAAATCTGTCAATTTGTTAATTTAACATTTAAAATATTTTATAGTGTACAACTGAGTGCAAAGGATTTCTATGTAAAATAATTTTAATTTGAAATTGTAGCTCTTTGTTAATTGCAGTTGTGTTTTCTATTAAACGCTTTCAACCCTTTTTGAAAAGTGTGTTTTGGGGGTGTGGTTTTGGAAGAAACAATAAATGGCAAATATAACTGAAGCTAATTTTAGTCAACCTGTGCCAAAATCATTGACTGTACCTTTATGATTTGGAGCATGTAATTCTCCTTCAATTAATTAAGTAGTGCTTGTACGGTATAAAGTATGATTGGTTAAACGTGATGTGTGTGTGTGTGTGTGTGTGTGTGTGTGTGTGTGTGTGTGTGGTCTGCAGGCAGTGTCCTGAAGGATTTTCGTGCATAAAGGCAGGGCGTAACCCCGATTACGGCTACACAAGCTTCGACACGTTCAGCTGGGCCTTTCTCTCCCTCTTCCGTCTCATGACACAGGACTACTGGGAGAATCTCTATCAGCAGGTGAGCATTCTTTCCTTTGAGAAAATACCATTGTGGCTTTGTAAAAATAAATAAATAATACATTCTGTTGGAAACTAATATGAGAAGAGCCAATCAGGTTATAGGATTCAAGATTCTTTAGCTCACAGCCAGAAAATTTATATCAAAAGATACTAGATAATAATAATAATAATAATAATAATAATAATAATAATAAATAATTTAGTCTGGATGGAGTTTAACACTGCCCTGTTAAAAACTCTGTGTGTATGTGTGTACATGTGTGTATGTGTGTGTGTGTGTGTGTCTGTATATCTGTAGACCCTGCGCGCTGCTGGAAAGCCCTACATGGTGTTCTTTGTGCTGGTGATCTTCCTGGGATCGTTCTACCTGGTGAATTTGATCCTGGCTGTGGTGGCCATGGCATATGATGAGCAGAACCAGGCCACCATTGAGGAGGCGCAGCAGAAAGAGGAGGAGTTTCAGGCCATGCTGGAGCAGCTGAAGAGACAGCAGGAGGAGGCGCAGGTAAACACAAACACACACATAAACACACAAAGCCAAATGTCCACACCTACAATCAGAAATATTAACACACACACATACACACACACACAAAGACAAATGGCAAAGACAAATGGCCACGCCTACAATCTGAAATATTAACACACACACACACAAATGACCACACCTACAATCCACAGTCCGCATGTACACAAAAAGCGTGTTTCTCGCAAAAAAAAGTGTTTCTTGCTCTCTCTGTCTCTCTCTCTGTCTCTCTCGCTCTCTCTCTTTCAAAGACATACACATTCTCTTTGAATCTTTTCTGATTTTGAGCTGTTTTTCCCCATCCATGTGCATGTTCATTATTTCATTTTTCATTCCTCCTCTTTTTCTGTCAAGTTTCTCTGGTGTAGCTAATGTTCCCCTGTTACCATGGAAACCGCAGCAGATAACCCATACAGAGTAACAGAGAGAGAGAGAGAGAGAGGGAGAGAGAGAGAGAGAGAGAGATAGAGAGAAATGTGAAGAACAGTAAAATGGAGGCTGTGTGTGTATGCTTGTTTATGTGTGTGTGTGTGTGTGTGTGTGTGTGTATATATAGAGTGGTTTAAAGGTGTATAAAAATGAGTAATAATGGCAGTCTGATAAGTCAATGTGTCCGTGATCGGATTTATCTCCAAATGCATGATGTCTCATTTTTCTCAGAATGTTTTTAACAGCTTTAATGCAAGATGAGATTATTGGGCTGTGTGTTTTATCATTATTTATTATTATTATTTATATATATAATTATTTATGAGTGTGTTTTATGTGTGTGTTATACTGTACATTTTCCTCTTGTCTCCTTGATTTTTTGTGAAGCCTAATACCTTCCTTCCTCTCGTCCTGTCCTCCCCTCTTTTCCATCTCTCACTCTCTCCTCTCATTCTCCTCCATCTTTCCCTCCATTTAGAGAAAGGTATTTCATTAAGTTCATGACAGACATACTTTAGGCCTTTAGAGCATTTTGGTTGCCTGAGTGAGAGCCATGATGTCACTTATAATCAAACCATGACTCATGAGTTTGAGAGCATCGTGCTCTAAATGAATCGGCAGCTTTAAAAGAACTGTGTAATCAAACACAGGCTTCAGGAATCGCTTCTTTTTCACACTCCTCTGTTCTGTTTGCCTTCTCTCTGTCTGTCCTGCTGAATTTTGTATTTATGTCTTTTTCTTTTTTTTGCATCTGCTCCCACTCTGCCAGCCTAAACTAAGTCTACCCTCGGTTGTCCCTGACAACAATGCCTGTGCTGTGATTGGTCGGCAGGTTGCTGCGGCAGCAGTGACAGAGAGTGGGGAGTATAGCGGCAGGGGCGGCCTGTCTGAGGAAAGCTCCTCCGGGGGCTCCAGACTCTCCTCAAAGAGTGCCAAGGAGCGACGGAACAGGCGCAAGAAGAGGAAACAGAGAGAGGAGGAGGAGGAGAAAGTCGACCAGGAGAAGTTCCACAAGTCCGAGTCAGAAGACAGCATCCGCCGCTCGGGCTTTCGCTTCTCCATAGACGCCAACAGGCTGTCCTACGAGAAGAAGTGCTCCACCCCGAATCAGGTGACTTCTTGTTCTATCACAGTGGGATTATGGGGCCTGAGGGTACTGACTCAGCATCTCTGATACAATGAGCTAAACAGAAAAAAATTACCAAATCTTTCATATTTTTTCTCTCTTTTTGCGTTTTAATCTCTCCAATCTGCCTCTGTGTTTTGTGGTGGTAAATCTTTAACATCTTTAGGCTTTTTGCAGTTTTTCAAATCTAATTGAAACCATAGCTTTTCCCAATGCTAACATTTTTTATTATTAATTAAAGAACTGTTTACAGTTACATTTAATGTTGTGGAATGTCCATGAAACAAGTTTGTTCCTGTTATTTCTCATGTTATAGCAGCTATTAACAGTCATCATGAAGTTAATAAGACAAAAATTGCAGCCTGTCATGAGAAACTATAAAATGCAGACACTGGAGACTCCTTCCTTAAATCAGCGACTATTATATAAATTCTTTGTAAAGGCCCTGTGTAAGTTGTTGCTATAGAAACAATAAGGTATTAGAATGAGTTCATTAATAGAAACCTTTGATTTGCATTATAATCAGAAGTACTGTCAGAGCTGTTATTACAAAAAAATTAATGAACACCTTGTGACCAATCAGAATAGAGTATATAACATATAATATAATATAAAGCTGTGGTATAAACTGTAATAAAACATAATACACTTTAAATGCCTGACTATGTAGTTAAAAATGTTTTGGTTTTATTGGATTCCGAACCTGTGTTTATTATTACGTTTAATATTTCTGATTGAATATTAAAGTTTCTCTTTCTTTGTCTCGTTGTCTTTTGCTCAGTCTCTCCTCAGTATACGTGGTTCGATCTTCTCTCCAAGGAGGAACAGCCGGGTGAGTTTGTTTAGTTTTCGAGGCCGAGCCCGGGACTTCGGCTCGGAGAACGATTTTGCGGATGATGAGCACAGCACGTTTGAGGATAGTGACAGCCGTCGAGGCTCGCTCTTTGTACCTCGGCGGATCGAGAGGAGGAACTCGACGGTCAGTCACTGTAGCCTTGCCGCTCCGCGGATCATGCTTCCGGTGAATGGGAAGATGCATTGCACTGTCGACTGTAATGGGGTGGTGTCATTGGTGGGCGGAGCCTCTGTGCCAACTTCACCGATTGGCCGGTTGCTTCCTGAGGTACAGCTCAGATATATTTACATTAGTGCATGTGACATATTCTCAGAAATGGATTCAAATATGAGTACGTGGGTAATGCTGTAGCATTTCTTACCTTTAGAATTATTATAATTATTGCTTTTATTCCCTTTCTTACATTTATTAATACATGCTTTTATGGACTAATACAGTGTCGTTCCAAAAATATTACATGTTGCAATAAAAAAAAGGTGTAATCAAAATGATTAGGTTTATTGTCGACATTTACAGACTTTCAGCTGTTTGAACAAATAACAAAAAGCAATTCAAGTGGTTTCCACAAATTCAACTGAAAACTTATAATGACTTCTCCAGTCTCAAAATTATTCAACCCCCTGAATATTATTTCTCACAACAGCACAAATATGCAAAACGGGTGTTGTCTCAAGCACACCTGATGCAACTAATCAAGGGCTTCATTAGTTGCTTGAGCTAGAACACATACCTGAAATACCTGAACTGGCTAGGGCTTTGTTGAGTGACAGTTTGACTACATGTTAGAAATATGGCTAAGTCAAAAGAATGATCCAAAACGTTAAGAGAAGAGATGGACGGGGCAGAAAAAGGAAGCTAATAACGGCTGCAACCAGATTTCTGAGAAGACAGGTTGTGAAAAAAAACTTGAATGACTGCAAAAGACCTGCAGCAAGACTTGGTGACAACAGGCAGCTGAAAGTCTGTACGTTTTGACAATAAACCTGATTTGCAATGGGGTTTGAATTATTTTACAGTATATTATCTGCAAAACCTTTAATGAAAAGGTTTGGTATGTCCTCCTTTCGCTTTAATGACTTTTAAAGTTTGTCAGGTTTCCCACAAATTTGTCGAAAACCTGACGATCAGTGTTAGATCGAATCCATCAGAGTGTCGTCTGAACATGTGCATCGATTGAGAAATTATACTTGTTAAAAAGTTAAAGTACAGATGATGTGTCCAAAAAAAGGTGGAAATATCTCAAGCAGTTAAAAAAAGGAAAAAAAAAATGTTTCTGCTTAAATACAGTGAAGGAAAAAGTATTTGATCCCCTGCTGATTTTGTACGTTTGCCCACTGAAATAAGAATTTGACCCCTTTGCAAAATATGACTTAGTACTTGGTGGCAAAACCCTTGTTGGCAATCACAGAGGTTCTTGTAGTTGGCCACCAGGTTTGCACACATCTCAGGAGGGATTTTGTCCCACTCCTCTTTGCAGATCTTCTCCAAGTCATTAAGGTTTCGAGGCTGACGTTTGGCAACTCGAACCTTCAGTTCCCTCCATAGATTTTCTATGGGATTAAGGTCTGGAGACTGGCTAGGCCACTCCAGCACCTTAATGTGCTTCTTCTTGAGCCACTCCTTTGTCACCTTGGCTGTGTGTTTTGGGTTATTGTCATGCTGGAATACCCATCCACGACCCATTTTCAATGCCTTGGCTGAGGGAAGGAGGATCTCACCCAAGATAATTATAGACCGATCATTTCTTTGTCAGTGGGCAAATGTACAAAATCAGCAGGGGATCAAATACTCCATGTTTGATGGTGGGGATGGTGTTATTGGGGTCATAGGCAGCATTCCTCCTCCTCCAAACACGGCAAGTTGAGTTGATGCCAAAGAGCTCCATTTTGGTCTCATCTGACCACAACACTTTCACCCAGTTGTCCTCTGAATCATTCAGATGTTCATTCGCAAACTTCAGACGGGCATGTATATGTGCTTTCTTGAGCAGGGGGACCTTGCGGGTGCTGCAGGATTTCAGTCCTTCATGGCGTAGTGTGTTACCAATTGTTTTCTTGGTGACTATGGTCCCAGCTGCCTTAAGATCATTGACAAGATCCTCCCATGTAGTTCTGGGCTGATTCTTCACTGTTCTCATGATCATTGCAACTCCATGAGGTGAGATCTTGCATGGAGCCCTAGGCCGAGGGAGATTGACAGTTCTTTTGTGTTTCTTCCATTTGCGAATAATCGCACCAACTGTTGTCACCTTCTCACCAAGCTGCTTGGCAATGGTCTTGTAGCCCATTCCAGACTTGTCTAGGTCTACAATCTTGTCCCTGACATCCTTGGAGAGCTCTTTGGTCTTGGCCATGGTGGAGAGTTTGGAATCTGATTGATTGATTGCTTCTGTGGACAGGTGTCTTTTATACAGGTAACAAGCTGAGATTAGGAGCACTCCCTTTAAGAGTGTGCTACTAATCTCAGCTCGTTACCTGTATAAAAGACACCTGGGAGCCAGAAATCTTTCTGATTGAGAGGGGGTCAAATACTTATTTTCCTAATTAAAATGTCTCTCACTGTTCAAATAAACCTACCATTAAAATGATAGACTGATAATTTATTTGTCAGTGGGCAAACGTACAAAATCAGCAGGGGATCAAATACTTTTTTCCCTCACTGTATACTCGTATATTAAAAAGTAAATGTTTTTAACCGATGATATTAAGTTAATGTCATGTTTTCTAATTGAAAAGTAACTTTTGGAACATTAACTGACTGTTAGAAGTGATGAAAATATCATTCAGTCTCTGTAAGTTTGCAATATTTCCCATTAGCTAGGATTTGTCTTGCTGCCAAGTCAGTTATGTTAGCTACTGGAAACAATGCTAGTCTAACCTGGGAATAGCAAACAAAAAAATAAATGACTTAAACAAATCAACAACAACAACAACAAAAACCCAGGCTAGCATATTTAAATATAGCAAGTTAACATTAACTAAACTTACCTCAACATGCTTTTTCAAATTAGATGGAGTTCATGCCTTCTAAGGAGGTAAGCTTTTTACATGAGATTTCGAATACTGTAACTATGCCAAAATAATACTTAAGTATAGTAACAAAGTACAATTACTCAAGTATTTTTTCACACCAGTATAACACATTTAAATAGTGACCCAGACAGTGCAGAATCTTGAATATTGAATAATTAGGATATTTAAGATATTTTGTTTTCTCCCCCATTGCTTACTTGTTTATTTCCAGTTGAAATAAATAAATAAATAAATGTTTTAAATCCCACATTTTCAGTGTCGTCTGTTGGACTTCTCTGGATAAAGGCACATTTTAAGCATTCATTATACATTTACTATTGCTAGAAAACTAAAATAAATAAGAATTCTACTGAAAAGAACATGCAGGATAATGTATGTTATCTGAGCTCATTGTTCTCTCATCCTTGATTTCTTTCTCTTTTTCATTTTCCCTTTCTCCAGGGCACGACAACAGAGTCAGAGGCTCGTAAGAAGCGGTCTGGGTCACACCAGGCCTCTGATTACCTGGATGACGCTGCAGCTAGAAAAAGAGCTATGAGCATAGCCAGTATTCTCACAAACACTATGGAGGGTATGGCGTATACACACACATGCACGCACGCACACACACACTGAACAAAATCAGCCTTACAGTGAGAGTATAACTTAGCAGTAACACACACACACACTGAACAAAATCAGCCTTACAGTGAGAGTATAACTTAGCAGTAACACACACACACACGGACACACGGATAATGACACTGTATCTCAATTTAAAAAATGTCCCCTGTTATGATGCAACACAATAAAGTCTGTAGTCACCTCTTCTGCTGTGATGTTTTCGAAGCAGAGCTGGAGGAGTCGAGACAGAAGTGCCCCCCCTGCTGGTACAAATTTGCCAACAGCTTCCTGATCTGGGACTGCTGCCCCCAGTGGCTGAAAGTGAAGGAGCTCGTCAACATGGTGGTAATGGACCCATTTGTCGACCTGGCAATCACCATCTGCATCGTCCTCAACACCCTCTTTATGGCCATGGAGCATTATCCCATGACCAAGGAGTTCAACAACGTGCTCTCGGTCGGAAATCTGGTGAGGATTTTGAATTATTGTCTATATATTTATTTGCAACAGCACTAAATACCCTAAAATGCTATGAAACCTTAGAAATGTGTAGATTCATGCGAATATTGTGTCAAAAAGGTGTGAAAGTGTTACAAGCTATTGATAAAAATTAATAAAGCATGTTTGTATAGTTTTCTTTGAACACAAGTTTTCTTAAGCAGTGCAGTTTTTCTGGTTTCAAAAGGATTCGCACCATAAATGTAATATTTAGTGAAGCCTCCCAGGAGTGAATCTCTTTCTATAATGTCTAATAAAGTTGGAAACATGGATGGTAAGAGTAACTTTGATCATTTTCCAACAGTCATTGATTATTTTCCTATAACAGCATGCAACCAAGTGTTTACCAAGACACTGTTTAAAAAATATATATATATTCTTTATTACAACTCTTTATTTATGTATATTCTCTTTCCAATTTTAGTTTTCTTTTTATGTTTACTGGCTCAGATGATGCAGTAACAGCAAACAAACAATATATATTATATAGCTTCAATTTACTTTCACATGACCTATAAGACCTCAAACAAGAAATGTGTGGAGGCAATAAACTAAAATCTAATTTGTAATTTAAGGTTTACAAAACACCAAGAGAACGGCACAATACTATCACAGCATGATGTTGTTTTGTGATTAATCTCTATGTAATATTTATTCTTCACTCTACCCACAATACATTTTCAGTTGCTGAATCTGAATACATAATTAAAAGCAGCTCAATTTATGCCATATTTTATCTGCTTTCTTAAGATCACTTCAGCAGATCAGACCAGTGTTCCATAAAATGTCTATATAAAATATAAATATGAACTTGTATATAGATATTTCATAATAACTGTAAATAGCATCAGTTTTGATGAGAGCAGTGTGTACGCAGAGCTAAATGGAGTGTGTATCTGTGTGTACAGGTATTCACAGGGATCTTCACAGCTGAGATGTGTCTAAAGGTCATTGCCCTGGACCCCTACTACTACTTCCAGGAGGGTTGGAACATCTTTGATGGCATCATCGTGAGTTTAAGCCTGATGGAGCTGGGACTGGCTAATGTGGAGGGGCTCTCTGTGCTCAGGTCTTTCCGATTGGTGAGGAAGCCCTTTATCTTACGTTAAAATATATTTCCATAATGTGAACCTCAAGCGTTGCTAAAGATGAAAGGATGGTGCTGATGACTAAGATATGATACCTATCTTTTATTCATTGTGAATCATGGGTCTGCTTTCTTTATTACTCTGGAAGACCCATAAAAAGTATGCAGAATGTTTTCAGATCTTTTGCTGTTTGTTGTTGTTTTATTTTTAAAGTAATTTTTCTCTATGGTCAAGCCTTATTGTCTGAGTTTCTTCCATTTCTAAATGAAATTCTTCTTCAATTTCCAATTTCTAAAACTCTCCCTAACCACTTTATCTTTTATTCCTTTCTCCAGCTCAGTAAAAGCTCAATCATTTTTGTTTTAGGTCTTGTGACTCTTTACTTGACTTTTGTCTTTTAATGCCTTAAATACAATTTAACAATGTAAGCATAGGTTCAGAATTTTTAACCCTTAATGAGACACATCCAACTAAATGAACTACCGAACGTGTACAAGGATACAAACTTTTATGAGTGGTAATACAGATAACTGCACCTTTAAATTCTGTTATTGTAGATAAACTGTCAAACCAAGTTCTAGAGGTGTAAACTTTTGCACTGTATGATAGACAGCAGTATTGTGTAAATTATTCCTGCCATTCCTCTGTCCCTCAGCTGCGAGTGTTCAAGCTGGCCAAGTCATGGCCCACTCTGAACATGCTGATCAAGATCATTGGGAACTCGGTGGGCGCCCTGGGCAACTTGACCTTAGTCCTGGCCATCATCGTCTTCATTTTTGCCGTGGTGGGCATGCAGTTGTTCGGAAAGAGCTACCGCGACAGTGTGTGCAAAATTGCGGAAAGCTGCGATCTTCCACGGTGGCACATGGTGGACTTCTTCCACTCGTTCCTGATCGTGTTCCGAGTGTTGTGTGGTGAGTGGATCGAGACGATGTGGGACTGCATGGAAGTGGCCGGGCAGAGCATGTGCCTCATCGTCTTCATGATGGTCATGGTGATTGGAAACTTGGTGGTAAGATTCTGTTATTGATTTTGAATCATATTGGCATGTTTGTCACATAGTGTTTCTTTTTATTTTGTAACCTCTGCTCTTCAGAAAGAGGCAACAAGGGACTTTTGAAAGAGATTTTGAAGTTTGGTCAATACTTTTAAGAAAATAGGTTTAATCTAGAACCCTAGAACAGAGGCTTTCTATTTTAGAGTTTCCCTTTAAGAAGCGAATAACTTCTAATTATTTAAAGAACCATTTTTTTTATCATTAGAAGTACTTATACATGTTAAGTAACTGCTATGTAAACACAAAAAGAGGGTGGTGATTATTTTCCAATAACCACTACAAAAAAATATTTCTATAGTATATACAGTATCACAGATCTAGTGTTTGCACTTACACTTTCTGTTGGTTTACTATAGCCTATGTTTGCAGAAATTGATTAGACTTCAATTCGATTATTTACATTTGACCATGGACCAATTTCTTACCCCTAGTTAAATCTTACCAGTTCCCACCCACCAGCCAGCTCTCCCCTATCACATGATGGCTACTAACCGGGGAGGGTGAAGGCTAAAAAGTGCTTCCTCTTTGACACATGAAGGTGGCCAACCACATGTTTTCAAACTGCTACTCAGTGTGTAACAGAAGCATAACACACTTGGAGGAGAAAGTGCTATCTGCCCTCTTCATACATGAGCTAACAGATGAACACAATTGGTTAGTGTTGCTGTGATTAACAGGGGAAAGAGTGTACAGAATGTCATCCCTCCTGCCCTGAGAGCATGGCCAATTTTGCTCTCTTGACTCATCCCAGCCATGGATGGCTCTGGCGTCAATGGGATTCAAAGTCCTGAGCTCCTGTCTGTAGAGCGAATGCTTTTCTGTTGCACCTCTCAGTATGCATGCAGCCATGGACTATTTTTAAACTAACCCAAAAACCAATGAACTTGCTGTTTCGACCCACAAACTTGTTCCAGATCTAGCCCAATTTGTTGTAAAACCTATGACCTGGGCAACCCTGGGCCAAGGTGAAGGTCAGCCATGCCAAATTATAATTGGAAATTAGCAATTAAGCAAGATAAGAAACATACCCTTACACTAGGTAATTGTCAGAAGTCCTTTAGAGGATTAACCCCAGTAGAATCAACAGTGGCTGGTAGTATTGAAAGGTTGATGCTATTCAGTACCATTGTTTTTATATTATTTTACCCACAGTATACTGTTGTTGTAGTAGAATGCTTCTATAGCTGTTTTAGGTCAGAGATCAGGCTGTACTATGATGGGTCCATTTGCATCCTTTTGTGGTTGAATTGCAGGTGTTGAACCTCTTCCTGGCCTTGCTGCTGAGCTCCTTCAGCGCCGACAACCTGGCCTCGACGGACGACGACAGCGAGATGAACAACCTGCAGATTGCCGTGGGTCGCATCCAGAAAGGCATCGCCTTTGTGAAGTCAGCGCTGAGGCAGTTCTTGCAGAGCCTCTTCCTGGCGGGGACCAAACCCAGCGCCCTAGATGAGGAGAAGCCCCTGGATGACCTGCACAGCGACGGCAAGGAGAACTGCCTCTCCAACCACACCCCCATGGCCGTTGACCTCGGTAAGGACTTCCTCAAGGAAGGATGCGTGTCGCCTAGCAACGGGGTGGAAAGCCATGGGAAGTACGGCATCGAGGACGGGGACTACATGTCATTTATCCACAACCCCAGCCTCACGGTCACGGTGCCCATTGCAGTGGGCGAGTCAGACTTCGAGAACCTCAACACGGAGGATTTCAGCAGCGAGTCGTCTGACGTGGAGGGAAGCAAAGAGGTAGGGAAGATATCTGAAATCTTAGAAGACCGTATTTATAGATTTGTTTTGTTATTGTTTTTAAACTTTAAGCTGTTTATTGTTTATAATTAATTAAAATGTCACGTTTTCTGAAGTTGCCTTGAGTCATTTTGTCATTGTATCATATTGTTTACTTTGCATATATATTTGTGTGTGTGTGTGTGTGTGTGTGTATGTGTATGTGTGTGTAATGAGCCCCATGATCACATGACCCAGATCATAGCCAGCTACTTAGTACCTTGTGCTGGGTACAGCTGCTGAATTCGTATCAGTACACACACACTCCACACACACACACACACACACACGCATTGAATGCACATAATGTGTATTTTTCACAACCAGCTGAGCAGGAACAGCATCACTCAGTCCAGATAATGAATGAATTCAGCTTGATGATGAAATTGCTAAATGCAGCATCAATGCCCAGGGTGAAATTGTGCTAAAGTATAAACACATGCATGTTGTGTCTGGTGTGTGTGTGTGTGTGTGTGTGTGTGTGTGTGTTTGCACATGTGAAAGTTTGTGTCTTCTCTCCACTGCGTTTCAATGCATACCTCTAAGAAAGTGCTACTATCACAGTTTTCTTAACCTCCTTTCTTCCTCCTTGTAATCTTTTCCTGGTAGTGTGTTGAAGTTGTTGCCGACGTTGTTATCCATGTTTTGTGAAGTGTGTATCTCTCTGTGTGACCTGTTATTGCAGCGTAATGAGAGACGAACCCCAGGTTTTCTCTGAGAGACCCCTGTAAGAGTCTTTCCTCTTCCCACACACTAACCAACCAAAATTGCCTATGCCATCTCTTCCCAAACTCTCTCTCTCTCTCTCTCTCTCTCATTCTCTCTCTGACTCTCTCTTCCTCTTTTGGAACAGATTGCCTTTTTTTTCATTCTCTTATGCCTGTGCCCTGCCCTAAATCCCCCTTCCTGTTGAATCCCGCTGCACTGGAGAGAGACAGCTGTTCGCGTTTGTTTGTTCTTGTTTTTTTTTTATTTTTTATTTCACTTCATTCATTCATTCATTCATTTATTTATTTATTGTTAGAGCACCGGGCTTCTTTGCAGTAACAACAATCATATGGAATGAGCAAGATCATCATTTCCCATTTCATTTCCCTTATAATTCAAGCCATTAATCATCAATTTATACTACCTTTTTCTCTTTTTTTTAACATACATTTTTCTTTTTAATTTATTTTTGCTGGAACAGTCAGTCAGTCATTGAACATCCAATGTTGAATAAACTTACAGCAGAGTTATTGTAGAAAAGGGTGTGTGTCTGTGTGTGTGTGTGTGTGTGTGTGTGGTAGGTGGTTTTCACACTTGCGTGGTTTTTTTATTTTCCGTGTGAAAAAAAGAGACCATTTTACAATTTTAAAGAATAAATATGAATGGTTTAACATTGCATCTGCTGCTTCCAGTCAATTTGTAATTAAGTTAAATTTTTTGGTCATTCTAAAAAGATATTACAATACACAAAATATCTCAGAAAAGCATATTGTGACTGTGTTTTTAAACACAATATCGATATTTTATCATGTCGCACCGCCTTACCTTATTCATACATAAAACCATGTGTTCATAAGACTGAAGCGCTGTAATTAGCTCACTTTTCTGGTGAGAGTGTTTGCACTGAGAAAATAAAATAAAGTTCTCATACATGCATCGAAAATGCGCTTTTCTTTATTGCTGAGTGTTGGTACCAAAGGATATTAAAAACAGATGAACGAGTACTTGCCTTTTTTTAAACCTGAGTGACTTGCTGGTATTGCGCAGTCGATCAAAAATTCTTCAAACTTAGGCAGATGAGCCCCGCCCCAAAAGCATCGGTCCTGGGTGTTCAATTCAATTTCAATTCAATTCCATTTTATTTGTATAGCGCTTTTTACAATAGTCATTGTCTCAAAGCAGCTTTACAGAAATAAAAAACAGGTATAAACAGTCAGAAACAGATAAACAGAGACAAACAGGAACAGATAAACAGAGACAAACAGATATAAAACAAATGGAATTTATCCCAATTGAGCAAGCCACTGAGTGGCGACGGTGGCAAGGAAAAACTCCCTAAGATGTTTTTTGAGGAAGAAACCTTGAGAGGAACCCGGCTCAGAAGGGAAAACCCATCCTCATCTGGGTAACACAGAATGTGAAAGTAACACAGATAATGTGAAAATGAGAAGTATGTATGGCCTTAGTAGCAGCCGTAGTCCCAGCAGAAGATTTGGGCTCATCCAGAGGCAGAAGGGATCTGGATCTCCAATATCTCCATAAATTCGTGTGGGGCTTGGCAAAAAGAGAGAGAGGGAGAAAAACGATTATTAGGACTGTGAAGTAGTGAGATATAATCTAGTCAGGGTAAGCTTGAGTAAACAAATATGTTTTAAGCCTAGACTTAAACACTGAGACTGAGAATGTCTGAGTCCCGAACACTAATAGGAAGACTGTTCCATAACTGTGGGGCTCTATAAGTGAAGGCTATTCCCCCTGCTGTAGACTTCACTATTCTAGGTAATGTCAAATAGCCTGCACCTTTTGATCTGAGTAGGCGTGGCGGATCATATAAAACCAAAAGGTCGCTTAGATATTGTGGTGCAAGACCGTGTAGTGCTTTATAGGTTAATAAAAGTATTTTAAACTTAATGCAAAATTTTACAGGGAGCCACGCAGTGTGGATAAGATCGGGGTGATGTGGTCGTATCTTCTAGTTCTAGTAAGGACTCTAGCAGTTGCATTCTGGACTAACTGGAGTTTATTTATATTCCTACTGGTACATCCAGACAGTAAGGCATTTCAGTAATCTAAGCTAGAGGTGACAAATGCATGAACCAGTATTTCTGCATCATGTAGTGACAATATGTTTCTTATCTTCAAAATATTTCTGAGATGAAAGAACGCTATCCTAGTAATATTATCTACATGAGCATCAAATGATAGACTGGAGTCAATAATTACTCCGAGGTCTTTAACTGCTGTACATGATGAAATAGAAAGACCATCCAGAGTTACTGTGTAGTCAGAAAGATTACTCCTAGCTACACGTGGGCCCAATAAAAGTATTTCTGTTTTATCAGAATTAAGTAGGAGGAAGTTAGTTAACATCCAACGTCTAATGTCCTTTACACAATCCTCAACTTTAGTAAGCTTCTGTCTGTCCTCTGGCTTTGCTGAAACTTACAGCTGTGTATCATCAGCATAACAGTGGAAGCTAATTCCATGTTTACGAATAATTTGTCCTAGGGGTAACATATATAAAGTGAAAAGCAGTGGGCCTAAAACAGAACCCTGTGGAACTCCAAAAGTAACCTCAGTACGCATGGAGAAATCACCATTTACATCTACGAACTGATAACGATCGGTCAGATAAGATAGCTGGACAATTGAGATAGGTTAAGGTCAGGTTTTTTTTATCAATGGTTTAATAACTGCTAATTTAAGAGATTTAGGTACATAGCCAGTGCTTAGGGAAGAATTTACTATATTTAAAAGTGACTTAATTACTCCTGGACAAATCTGTTTAAACAAACATGTAGGTATGGGATCTAGGATGCAAGTTGATGAATTAGTTGATGAGATTAGTGTAGCTAGTTCGGTCTCTCTAAGCAGAGCAAAACACTCTAAACATTGATCCGATATTGCCACATTGTCATCTAATGGGTTTGTTACATTACTGACCGGTTGTAATTTAATGGCCTTTATCTCACATCTAATATTTTCAATTTTATAAATGAAAAATTTCATGAAATCCTCACTGCTATGAAATGATTGAGTGTTTTCTCTGTAGTGGTTTTATTCCTAGTTAGTTTTGCTACCATGTTGAAAAGGAATCTGGAATTGTTTTGGTTGTCTCCTATTAAGGTGGAGAAGTAGATCTTTTTAGCATCGGCAAGAGATTTCCTATATTTCAGTAGGCTCTCCTTCCATGCTGTCTGAAATATCACCAGCTTGGTTTGGCGCCATTTACGTTCTAATTGTCTAGATTTCTGTTTTAAGGATCACGTTAGATCATTATACCAGGGTGCTAATTTTTTTTCTCTAATTATTTTTCTTTTGAGTGGAGTCACACTATCTAGTGTGCAGCGGAGTGTTGACTCCAAGCTTTCAGTTGCCTGATCGAGTTCTACTGGATCAGGCGCTGATCCAAATCTAATTGATGTCTCTGGTAGGTTATTTATGAAACTCTGTGCAGTAGCTGATGTGAATGTGTGTTTTAAGCGGTAGCGAGGTGAATTGGAGATATTATGATCAATACGGATTATGAATGAGGTAAGATAGTGGTCTGAGATAGCTTCAGACTGCGGAAAAATTACAATATTTTCTATACTTAGTCTGTATGTTAGTATGAAGTCAAGAGTGTGACCACCATTATGAGTAGGCCCGATTACGTTCTGATTAATCCCTACTGAATCTAAGATGGACACAACCGCTGTTCTCAGAGGGTCCTCCAGGTTATCAAAATGAATATTAAAATCTCCGACGATTAATGCTTTATTTACAGACACAACCAGGTTTTATACAAAGTCTGCAAATTCACTAAGAAATTCAGTATAAGGCTATGGGGGTCTGTAAATAATAATTAGAGGAATTGACTTATTTTTTGTGGCTACGTAATTTACACTGGTATAAAGAATTTCAAAGGAATTAAACTTATGACTGTTTTTGTGTGACGACTAGATTTTCACTATGGATGAGACCAACACCTCCACCTCTACCAGTTGAACGAGGCTGATGTACATAACTGTATCCAGGAGGACTGGCTTCATTTAATGCTATGTACTCATTTGGTTTAACCCAAGTTTCCATTAAACACATTAAATTACATTCCTGGTCAGTAATGATGTCGTTGACAATAAGAGCCTTAGACATAAGAGATCTAATGTTTAATAGTCCTAGCTTCAGATCAAAGGTGCTGGCTGTGCATTCAATATGATTTAATTTTATGTTAATTAGGTTATGAAGACAGACTTTTCGAGATTTTCAATGTATTTGTATAGCTCGGGGAACAGACACAGTCTCTATAGTATGTATTACTGTTGATGGACTACTAATTGAGCATTGATTATACTGACTGTTATTGTCAGAAGTTGTACTTACGGTAGACAGTCACTTGGAGTGTAGCGCCTTGGAGATGTTGTCGGACAGCAGTTCCGCTCCAACGCTGCTGAGGTGCAGGCCACCAGGATGAAACAACCTTGGATGCTCCCAGAACAGATTCCAGTTATTAACAAACACTAGATTCTGCTCATTACACCAAGAGACTAACCATTCATTTAAAGCGAGAAGTCTACTGAACTTTTCTGCTCCACATCTGAATGTGGGAAGAGGTCCAGAGACGATGATCTTCGCTGTGGGGGATCTGCCTCGCACCGTCTCGATCAGGCTGGAGAAGTCCCTCTTCAGAACCTCCGTCTGCCGCAGCCTGGTGTCGTTCGTCCCAGCGTGCAGCACAACCGCTCCAATGCGCTCGTCCTTCTTCAGGATCCTGGATACCTGCACAGCGACATCAAGAACACGAGCACCAGAACAACAGTGTGTGTGCACCTTACCTTTGGATGAGGCTACACGGACGTTCCGCACGATGGAGTCCCCGACGATCACGTCGTTGGGTCTGGTCTGGCGGAGAGAGGGGCGAAGCAATTCCGGGTTGGAATCTGGAACACCGGTGGTGGAGAAACACTCGCCCGGTGTGCAGCCTTCCGCCGACGGTTCACCCAAGGCCCGAGGTGTGTTGGCGCCAATGTGACGGAGACCGCAGCTGGGAAAGTCCTGGCTGCATGATCCCTGCACAGAGAAACACACTGCGTAGAGGGGCTGGGAATGGAAATACCACACTGTGTGCTTACCTTGGATGTGTGGGCAGAGGCACAAGATGATTCCAGCGCAGTTCGTCGCTCCTGCAGCTGGGCCTGCTGGTCGAGTAGGCTGCGGATCTGCCTCTCTACATCCTCCAGTTCCAGCAACACCATGTGAAACTCGAGCGAGTCATCTGCACTTAGAACAGGAGAGACGGTGGACATATTTGTTTTTTAAATGTAAGATAGGCTAGCGGTAGGTGATGCTAGCGGTTACAGCTAATCGCAATGCTAGCGGGCTAAAGCTAATCGCAAGCTAGTCGTAGATGTTTGTACAAACAAACCAAAATTTTGCGACACCGCAATATTACGATTAGTTTTATTTAAACTAATGTGTTTATTTTTGTAAAATGTAAGTAAATAATTTTTTTGACTTGAGTATTTGGGCCAAGTATGAAAACTCCTTTACTCTCTGTGTGTGTGTGTGTGTGTGTATGTGAGTGTGTGTGTGTGTGTGTGTGAGCAGGAGAGAAAAAAGGAATGATGTTGCCTCAGTAGAATTATTTCATGGCTCATATTTATTTAATTGCATCTTGACATCAGTATTGTTCATAAAGGAATGATGAAAGTTGCTCTACAGCATCGCAGCTCTGTAACTGAACCATCAGCTTGGTTTCAACAGGGTAGTTGTTTTTTTAGTTTAACATTTTCGTTACAAGTCCTGTACACTCTGAATGGCTGCTGTATTAAAAATGCTATCATAAGTATCACCACTAGGAGACAGTATTTCTGCACACAAAGTAGTAACATAATCCAGTAGTATTGCATTGCTTTCTCATTTTAACCCCGAATGAAACCAAGCTAATAGTTAAAAAAAGAGATAATGATTTGAGCGCCAATTGATCTTTTCAATTGAAAACGTGTTTATGTTGTTTTGTTTATTGGATGAATTTGCACATATTCCCTAAGCTTGCTCTAACAAGGATGTTTGCTTAAACGATGAAGGCTTAGACATCATTACATTCACCAATTGGACCAAAGAAAGCAAACAAAAATACAAGGGGTGCAGGGCATTTCTGAAATTAGGCTACATAAAAAAAAGATCTTTGTTGAGTATAAAAAAAAAGTATAAAAACCCAACCCTGCTGTGAAACCATTTCTGCTTACGCGAAAGGGTCTGTGCAGCATTTTAGTTCTGAGAGAATCCTGAAAGATAACGTGGAACATTCTGAATCTGCACACGGCATGCTTACATCATTCCCCCGCGCCGCATTAGCTGGGTACCAGGGCAACCAGCGCTGCCGCTCAGTTTCAGACAGCATTCCCAGGCGCCGTTTTCACTCCGGTATGGACTCGGCCTGTGAACATGCCTACGCTGTAGAAGATCACTGTTTTATACCCACTGTGGCTCAGGCCTCTCGCTTTAATTAGACTCTGCTGATAGACTTCTAATGAAAACACGAAATCTTTAAAAAAACAAAACAAAAAAACAACAACCTTCAGTTACGACATTCAGGGTTTAATAATGACATGGAAATAGACATGTCTATTGTCTATTTGTTTTTGTCAAATTTAAGGAGCAGACATTATCTCTCTCTCTCTGTATCTGTTTGACTCTCTCTCAAAGTCAAAAGGTCTCTGTCTCTTTTTATCTGCTTCTCTTGCTCGGTCTGTCTCTCTCTTTCTACCTATTTGTCTGTTTCTTCCTTTTTGTTTATATTTTTCTGTCTCCCTGCCTCTCTCTCTCTCAGTGTGTCTCTTTCAATCTGTTTCTCTCTCTCTCAAAGTCAAAAGGTCTTTCTCTCTGATTCTCTTGCTCTGTCTGTCTGTCTCTCTCTCTCTCTCACACTCTTTGTTTGTCTGGTTCTTTCTTTTTGTTGATCTCCTTCTGTCTCCCTTTCTGTGTCTAGTTTTCTTTCTTTTTCTCTCTCTTTCTCAATCCCTTTGTTTCTCACACACACACACACACACACACACACACACATACACACACACAAACTCAGTGATAAAGTTAGCCAGGTAACTGATTTATGAGTGTAAATGTTTTATTTATACATTTTTTTAAAACAACAACATTTATCTTGCTGAAATTTTGGTGTAAGGATGGTTAATGTTCTTGGCTTTGTCTCATTTACAGACACATAACTAATTAAAAAAAAAAGTATTTTGTTGTAGTTACAGAAATGTAAAAGTGAATGCTGTCTCAGGCTTGCGTGCACGTCAGGTCCCGGTGTTAGATATACGCTAATGCGGCTTTCCTCCTCTTCAAACTCTTGACTGGTGGACTGAAGCTTGACCACTGCTTTAACGGAATGGACTTTCCACCCTGTGTTTTCATGTCAATGAAGGGAAAATGGCACCCAGTGGGGAGGGAATATGTCACAATCCGAACACGTTGTAATCGGAATTGCTGTCCTCAATCTGTTAAGGATACAGTTTAATCCAATAGAAAATCATTCGTTTTTTTGGGTTGGTAAGAAAACGAATAAAAACGGGGGATGGTTGTTTTGCACTGGACATGAAAATACTCGAAGCACTCAACATTTGTTGACGAGATCACTCGAGCTTGGATGAATTCTTATTAAATATGCACCTTGATTTAATAAAAAATCTGCATGAGGAAGGAATGAAGGCCCATCAAACGTACCCACAGCTGACTGTGAGATTACCCATGAGCCTGTGCTGTAGGCCATCGTGCACGGCTACCAATCGGGACAAAGCAAATCAAATAAATCAATCCACAGGCTTGTAGGTACTTTTGAATGATCTGGTTGAATCTGCATGATGTAATGGAAGGTCAGGAAGCTGAAGAAACACACAATGCAGAGCTTTAATCATATCTTTTGCATGTGTGTGTGTGTGTGTGTGTGTGTGTGTGTGTGTGTCTGCATGCACGTCTGTGTGTGCTTGTTTGTGTGTGTGTGTGTGTGTGTGTGTGTGCGCGTGTGTGTGCACGTGTGTGTGCCCGTGTGTGCTCTTAGAAGCTTCCTGTGGACACGGTTTTGAGTTCTTCCGAGGGAAGCACGGTGGACATCAGACCCCCAGGAGAGGGGGCCGAATCGGTAGAGATTGAACCAGAAGAGTCACTGGACCCCGAGGACTGCTTTACTGAAGGTGTGTTTGTGTGTGTGTGTGTGTGTGTGTGTGTGTGTGTGTGTGCCACGCAGCAGCATCTGATCTGAAGTGACATTCGATTCTACAGTACAGTTAGAGGCTATGAGTGCCAGCATTAATCGCTTCAGTGTGAATATGGCTAAGAACAAAAATTCTGCCAGATCACCATGTGTGCCAGATTTATAATTAAAACCTTTGTCAAAATTCTATCATTTCCTCTTAATTGACTACTCCTGAAGTGATTATTTTCCTAAACCTGCACATCATAGCTTGACATTGTTGTTGTTGTTGTGGTAGAAGAGAATTAAAACAGTTCAGGACATCATGATGTCCTTCACACTGTTTCCAACCTCTGACTCAAACAAAAATCGGAAAGTCAAGAACGCCCCCTCAACCCCGAATTCAGCACACAACATCAAATCAACATGGCCGCTCACAGCATCAACAGTAAACAGAATTCTTTAACCTCAAATGAATTATGCTGTATACACAAGTATTCACTTTAGATCAATCCGCATACAAGCATATTTGCTTGTTAACTCTATAGCACTGACTATACAGTGTACTGTTTTGAGGAGGTAAATATTAGAGATGTATCGGCCGATAATCAGTATCAGCTGATAAAGGCAATTTTCCATGCTATGGGCCATCAGCTGATAATTTAAAATCATCCGATGATCAGGTCGGATTATATCCTGTCAATCAAAAGAGGGCGGGAAAACACATGGATTTCCTGCTGTGTGTAAAGATGATGTCTCTTGTGTGGAATGATGACAAAACTGCAGTTTGTAATCTCTGTAAACTCTGCACCGCTAAAATTTTACGGGAAACGGGAGCCCCCCACCCCGCTCTGTTTGCGCGGAATTAAAGGTCCAGTACACCGTAGATTTAAATGAGTAACAAAAAGAGGTATATATTACAAAAATGTCCAAATTAGGCCCAAAGTGTCAATATTTTGGGTGTCAATATGTTGTATTTTCCAGCACTGCCTTAACCCTCTTGGGCATAGAGTTCACCAGAGCTTCACAGGTTGCCACTGGAGTCCTCTTCCACTCCTCCATGATGACATCATGGAGCTGGTGGATGTTAGAGACCTTGTGCTCCTCCACCTTCCGTTTGAGGATGCCCCACAGATGCTCAATAGGGTTTGGGTCTGGAGACATGCTTGGCCAGTCCATCACCTTCACCCTCAGCTTCTTTAGCAAGGCAGTGGTCGTCTTGGAGGAGTGTTTGGGGTCATTATCATGCTGGAATACTGCATACTGATCATGCTCTGTTCCAGTATGCCACAGTACATGTTTGCAGTCATGGTACCCTCAATGAACTGTAGCTCCCCAGTGCCAGCAGCACTCATGCAGCCCCAGACCATGACACTCCCACCACCATGCTTGACTGTAGGCAAGACACACTTGTTTTTGTACTCCTCACCTGGTTGCCGCCAAACACACTTGACACCATCTGAACCAAATAAGTTTATCTTGGTCTCATCAGACCACATGACATGGTTCCAGTAATCCATGTCCTTAGTCTGCTTGTCTTCAGCAAACTGTCTGTGGGCTTTCTTGTGCATCATCTTTAGAAGAGGCTTCCTTCTGGGACGACAGCCATGCAGACCAATTTGATGCAGTGTGCAGCGTATGGTCTGAGCACTGACAGGCTGACCCCCCACCCCTTCAACCTTTGCAACAATGCTGGCAGCACTCGTACATCTATTTCCCAAAGACAACCTCTGGATATGACGCTGAGCACGTGCACTCAACTTCTTTGGTCGACCAAGGCGAGGCCTGTTCTGAGTGGAACCGCTGTATGGTCTTGGCCACTGTGCTGCAGCTCAGTGTCAGGGTCTTGGCAATCTTCTTATAGCTAGGCCATCTTTATGTAGAGCAAGAATTCTTTTTTTCAGATCCTCAGAGAGTTCTTTGCCATGAGGTGCCATGTTGAACTTCCAGCGACCAGTATGAGGGAGTGTGAGAGCGATGACACCAAATTTAACACACCTGCTCCCCATTCACACCTGAGACCTTGTAACACTAACAAGTCACATGACACCAGGGAGGAAAAATGGCTAATTGGGCCCAATTTGGACATTTTCACTTAGGGGTGTACTCACTTTTTTTTGCCAGCGGTTTAGATATTAATGGCTGTGTGTTGAGTTATTTTGAGGGGACAGCAAATTTATACTGTTACATAAGCTGTACACTCACTACTTTACATTGTAGCAAAGTGTAATTTCTTCAGTGTTGTCACTTGAAAAGATATAATCAAATATTTACCAAAATGTGAGGGGTGTACTCACTTTTGTGAGATACTGTACATTATTCATTACAGTTAGCTAGCTAGATGAACGTGGTTCTAATTTTTTTTCTAATGCAGCATTATGTCTTACTTGTGTTTATAAAATGCGCTCGCAGGATATGCAAATCTTTGCACTTGAAGCTACACATTTCCATTGAAAGAAAATTACACTTCTGTAGAATCTTTAAAACGAGAAGAGAGTTCTCCTCCTTAAGTGCGAGTGAGTTAGTCCACACAGCTATTCATTCCTGTCACTTTATATCGCCTTACTTGATATCCGATGAGTCTTTTCCAGCTTAGAGCCCATCCTCTAGCATTCTTCCTTGGTTTTTCACAATGTTTTCCAAATATCCCTCCCATCCCAGGCTGCATGATGAGGTTTCAGTGCTGTCAGGTGGACGTGGAGAAGGGACGATGGAGGAGCTGGTGGACTCTCAGGAAAACCTGCTTCATCATCGTCGAGCACAACTGGTTTGAGTCCTTCATCATTTTCATGATCCTGCTGAGCAGTGGTGCTCTGGTGAGGATCAACACATGCACGCACGCACACACACACATACACACTAATTTACATGCACACATGTAAATTTTCCATTAGAGTTCAATAAGGCATGAATACTTCTTGGATTTGATTCGGTTCAAGCGGCAACATAAAAAAGAGGAAAGTGCGCCATAATTAGGCCAAACAGAACAGCATAACGAAGCTCAGGAATAATTTTATTCATACACGTCTCCCGTTTGATGTCAGGGCTGTTTACGATGCTGCAAACAAATATATACATATTCATACATACTGTAAAAATACAATGGGCTCCAATTATCCTCTGAGAATATGTCTTTTGTCTCTCTCGCTCTGTGTGTGTATGTGTGTGTGTGTGTGTGTGTGTGTGTGTGTGTGTGTGAGAAGGCGTTTGAGGATATCTACATAGAGCAGCGGAAGACGGTCAAGACAGTGCTGGAATACTCGGATAAAGTTTTCACATACATCTTTATCTTGGAGATGTTGCTGAAATGGGTGGCTTACGGCTTCGTCAAATATTTCACCAACGCCTGGTGCTGGCTCGACTTCCTGATCGTAGACGTACGTACAACCCTCATTTAATGCTCAGTGCACACTTTGGGATTATCATGTATAAAAGTACTTGCAGTCAGTGCTGGGCGTAATGCATTACTGTAATTAAATTATGTTTCCCCTGAAAAAATAAAGTAAAGTATGACTCTTCATTTTTAAGAATTTAATTACAGTTACTTATGATGTACTTGCATTACATAGTGTCTTATCGGCTTAATGGTTAGCACATTCACCTCACACCTCCAAGGTTGGGGCTTCGATTCCCACCGTGGCCCTATGTGTGCGGAGTTGGCATGTTCTCCCTGTGCTGTGGGGGTTTCCTCCGGGTACTCCGGTTTCCTCCCCAGTCCAAAGACTTGCATGGTAGGCAGATTGGCGTTTCCAAAGTGTCCGTAGTGTGTGAATGGGTGTATGAAGGGGTGTATGAATCACTGTGCCCGGGGGCCATTTTCAGTCGTCTTGACACAGTCTTGCCACTGGATCATGGAGGTCACCGGGAAGTGAGAGTGAGGCCGATGCTGCGCAAGTCTTCCTCACTATAATCCAATTCACGCACAAGTGGAGTCCCAGTTTGTGTTCTCCATAATGGAGGCGGAAATGGAAACTTCGGTCTTCGTCGAAATCAACGGACGAACTCCTGTCTAGACTTTCAACAATTCTGTATAAAACACTATTGAGTATGATCATCTAAAGATCACATTTGTGTTCTGATTTAACTCGGCCTCTTTAAATTCGTCTGTAGGGTAGCGCATGTGTGAGCGTTTGCTCCAGGTCGCTGTGAAGTCACTCAAGTTCAAGGATGTCAGCAGAAATGAGTGGCTGTTTTGCTAAATGGAAATATTTCCAATACTTAATTTTTTGACACATGTAGACAAGGACATCACAGTAACATGCAAGTTTGACTCAAATTTAAAGAATGAACAGAATAACTTCTTCACGTGGTCGAGGTCATTACGGATTTTAAGAAGTAATTAGTAATTAGTAATGAGTAATGCGATTACTTTGCAGACAGAGTAATTAGTCAGTAGTTTAAATACAACATTTACGATGTAATTAGTAATCAGAAATTCATGACTTTTTTGAAGCAACTTATAAAAAATATAGTTTAACTTCCCTGTATTAAAAATGCAGATTTACAAATTTACAAAAAATCCGGCAGGAAAAACAGCCCTTTTCTCAAATGAGTCAGTGTAGCGGTTTAGTTTGAAGCTTAAATTTAATTCAGTGTCTGGCTGGAATAGATGTGGTTTTAATTAGCTTCACTGTTATTACGCTGTGATTAATAGCTATATCTTTCAAAGTGTATCTCTGCTTCCTGATCATCCTCTTTGTCTCACTCTCAGCCTCCTTACAGTATATACTTGGACGTTTTTCGTATAGTTTAACAGAAAGCAACCTGTTCTATACTGTTCAAATTAATCTCACTTTACTGTAGGGTGGAGTAAGACATCTTGCTAATTGTGCCACCGAATAATCCTCAGCTTACAATTCACTGTGTATTTAACCAGTCTGTACAGGATTTCGCATAGTTTGTTGTTTTTATTGTTGCGAGTAAAAATGCTAGATTTTGCTGTGGCTTTTTAAAAAATAATTATGCTTTTGTTTTGTTGTTGAAAACTACTTCAATTGGCGAAACTGCAATCTTTCGCAGTTATGTTTGCTGGTAAATGAGCTGTACCTTCTAGCTGTACTTGTGTTCAATGGTTTTGAATTGAAGACGGCTTCACTTGATTGCGCATCGTGATGATGTAACATGACGTGTCTTGGCCCAAACATGGGAAAACCTGCGGTAATTTGTAAAAATTGCAAGCTCCTCTGAATATTGTGGACATTTAAAACCCTAAGTGCTCGGTGTTATTAGCCTTGATTTCCACTTTTCAGCTGAATGTTAAACTGAGGTCAAATATCAAGAACAAAGAAGAAAAAGCTCCTTACTCTGAGTTTTTTTTGCAACACACACGTACTGTATACTAGATACAGTGTATAGGTCAGAGCCCAGACACCAGCATAATACTGTTCCCCTAGAGCAGATGGAGGTGGTTGTCTGTTTAGCATCTGCTGACTCATTGGTGACTCATTCCCACCTCGTTATCACACATATGGGCCTGGAATACTGGGACTTTAATTCCCCAGAGGGTGCCAGCTTGTCACAGAGACGCCGGCACCCACTCTCCACCCGACCCTCACTTTATCTTCTCATTCTGCTGCTCAGTAACGCATCTATGTAGAAATACACTGAAATGGAGGAACTGGTCCCGAGTTACTGAGTGCCACACCAAGGTTGATTATTTTCCTATAACTTGACACCATAAGGTGCTTTATTCAGCCTTCGGCAAGGATTATGCTTGCTAAACTTATTACTAATAATATAAACCTGTTATTTGAGCTGATGTTAGAGAAATATGGAAAATCAAAACCTGACCAATCAGATTGGAAAAAAATTCTCTTTTTTTAACTATAACACTGAATATTCGATTCTGATTCACAAAGTGCTTATTTGTAAGTCGCTTTGGATAAAAGCCAAGTGAATAAATGTAAATGTAATAATAATGGCAGTGGTATATTGATGCACTGGTTCTAAAGTGTTAGATTTATTTTGTAACAACATACACAGGAACATTTATACATGGACACTCCACATAGATTAAAAATGTGTAGTTATTAATACGTTTTCTCTGAGGAGACGTTTATTTAGCGTTTATGGAAGGAGTCTCCAGAGTCAGCCAGTGAGTACATTTACATAGACATCAGTAATCTAGTTATTGAGCTTATTCTGAATAAGACAATATTGTGATTAAGGTGTTTACATGAGTTGCTTTTATAATATTCCTTTCATGTGTTACATGTTATAGAACATAAATCGATTAACGGCACATGTCTTTACATCCCCACGCCACGCCGCCCGACGTTCCCTCCACAATTTCATGCATCATCATACAGTTCGTCTTCGTTACAGGGAGGGAAAAAAGTATTTGATCCCCTGCTGATTTTGTACGTTTGCCCACTGACAAAGAGATTATCAGTATATAATTTTAATGGTAGGTTTATTTGAACAGTGAGAGACAGAATAACAACAAGAAAATTCAGAAAAACGCATGTCAAAAATGTTATAAATTGATTTGCATTTTAATGAGGGAAATATGTATTTGACCCCCTCTCAATCAGAAAGATTTCTGTCTCCCAGGTGTCTTTTATACAGGTAACGAGCTGAGATTAGGAGCACACTCTTAAAGGGAGTGCTCCTAATCTCTCACTAAAGACACCTGTCCACGGAAGCAATCAATCAATCAGATTCCAAACTCTCCACCATGGCCAAAACCAAAGAGCTCTCCAAGGATGTCAGGGACAAGATTGTAGACCTACACAAGTCTGGAATGGGCTACAAGACCATTGCCAAGCAGCTTGGTGAGATGGTGACAACAGTAGGTGCGATTATTCGCAAATGGAAGAAACACAAAAGAACTGTCAATCTCCCTCTGCCTGGGGCTCCATGCAAGATCTCACCTTGTGGAGTTGCAATGATCATGAGAACAGTGAGGAATCAGCCCAGAACTACACGGGAGGATCTTGTCGATGATCTCAAGGCATCTGGGACCATAGTCACCAAGAAAACAATTGGTAACACACTACGCCATGAAGGACTGAAATCCTGCAGCACCCGCAAGGTCCCCCTGCTCAAGAAAGCACATATACATGCCCGTCTGAAGTTTGCGAATGAACATCTGAATGATTCAGAGGACAACTGGGTGAAAGTGTTGTGGTCAGATGAGACCAAAATGGAGCTCTTTGGCATCAACTCAACTTGCCCTGTTTGGAGGAGGAGGAATGCTGCCTATGACCCCAAGAACACCATCCCCACTGTCAAATATGGAGGTGGAAACATTATGCTTTGGGGGTGTTTTTCTGCTAAGGGGACAGGACAACTTCACCGCATCAAGGGGACGATGGACGGGGCCATGTGCCGTCAAATCTTGGGTGAGAATCTCCTTCCCTCAGCCAGGGCATTGAAAATGGGTTGTGGATGGGTATTCCAGCATGACAATGACCCAGAACACACGGCCAAGGCAACAAAGGAGTGGCTCAAGAAGAAGCACATTAAGGTCCTGGAGTGGCCTAGCCAGTCTCCAGACCTTACTCCCATAGAAAATCTGTGGAGGGAACTGAAGGTTCGAGTTGCCAAACGTCAGCCTCGAAACCTTAATGACTTAGATCTGCAAAGTGGAGTGGGACAAAATCCCTCCTGAGATGTGTGCAAACCTGGTGGCCAACTACAAGAAACGTTTGACCTCTGTGATTGCCGACAAGGGTTTTGCCACCAAGTACTAAGTCATGTTTTGCACAGGGGTCAAATACCTATTTCTCTCAATAAAATGCAAGTCAACTTATAACATTTTTGACATGTGTTTTTCTGGATTTTTTTTTTTTGTTGTTGAGCTGTCTCTCACTGTTCAAATAAATCTACCATTAAAATTATAGACTGATCATTTCTTTGTCAGTGGGCAAACATACAAAATCAGCAGGGGATCAAATACTTTGTCCTTCACTGTATGGTACCATATACAGTTTTGGGTGTTTCAAGTGCAGATTCAAGTGCAGTTAATTCTTTGTCATGCTATACGTGCAAATAGATGACTGCTTGAAGCCAGGGGCTGCGTCCGAAACCGCGTACTTACCAACTATATTGTAGCTGAGATGCATGTATTTCACCTACTATACAGTAGGTAAGTACAGTACGTGATTTTGGACGCAGCCGTGCTCTCTTGTTTGCCGTTAGACGGTTGAGCGCTGCCGTGTGTGTATGTGTCCTGTCGCAAAATGCGGTGAAAACTCCCACATGATGTTAATAGTGTGAGTAAGGTGAGTCAGGGGTAAAGCTGTAACCTTGTTTCCCTACCCTTTTTTGCGTTTTCTCGGTAGAAAGCTGCTTTTTTTTTTTGGTTGAATGAACGGTTAAAAATTGTTAAATAATAAATATAACAAAATAAGCTGAGGAGCTAAATATTGCGAGTTAAGCTTTTAGTTGTCAGGGCTCAGTCCGACCGGGATTCAAATTCCCAGCAGCCAACACAAGCGCGCATGCGCACTGCCCGGTCCGACCCGGACTTCAGTTCCCAGGAACCCACACGAGCGCGCATGCGTGCGAGATCACCAGAGTTCTAATTCACAACACCTGAGACCATTTCTGATTCCGCGAGTACTTATGAAGCCACACTCCGATTTCACGTTGCGAAGTATACACTCCTTAACGTTTGTTAGCCGCTATACCAAGCCTTCCAAGTTACATACGATTATCTGGTTTATTTCGGCTCTCTGCCTGTTTCGGATTACGTCTCTGGATTACCTTCTGTAACGTTTACGCCTCGCTACCCTGAACTGTTTCTGCCCTCACGCACCTGCTCCCGCGCCTGTGTCCTCCTCTATCGCTCTGACATTAGTAAGAATCAAGTCATGTGAAAGGTTATGAAAAGGTTAAGTTAAGGGCGAGAGTTAGGGGCGGGGTCAGCATTCATATATTTTTTATACGACTTTGTACAAATTAAAATAAAATCCAACCCTTATTCCTTCAAATTCTTATCAGTTTCTCATGACATCTCGTTGGTTTGCTCAGAGATGTTATGAGCATGATTACATATACTAGTTTTTATAGAAGCCATGTGGGTGGGGACAAAGTCAGCCTTGTGTTTGGTGAGAATAAAGCTTACTCGAACTTTTATTTATTTTGTATTTATTTATTTGTCTTATTTATGTAAATTTGACATATTTTAAAGCAACCTTGGGTGTTCTAAATGTGCTAGCTAGCTAAATGTACCAGAACCCAAATTAATTTGCTGTTGTGTTTAATGTTTTTTTTTTTTAACTTGCTTTTTGGTAATCACATCTTTTTCTCGTGTGTGTGTTAGGTGTCTCTGATCAGCCTTGTTGCTACTGCTCTGGGTTACTCTGAGCTGAGTGCCATTAAATCATTGAGGACTCTACGTGCACTGAGACCGCTAAGAGCATTGTCACGCTTTGAGGGCATGAGGGTAAAAACACAAACAAAATAACTTTTACTTGTCACTGTAAGTGTAATGCTTTTTATAACTGTTATATAATACGATTCAGCTGATGAATAAGTATACAGGAAGTGATTTTGAATTTCTTTTTTTGCATGGTTGTTTTTGTGATCTTTGATGACTCTGTGGTGCTTATTGTGATTATTATTATTGTTGTTTCTGTTGTGCCTTTGACCTTTTTAATTTGTCTTTTTGTGTGTTGTGTGTCTCTTTCATTTGCAGTACACATGTAGTGACATCATCGTGTTTCAAACAAGGTTTTTCGTTTCTGTTCTGATTGTGTGTGTCTACCTTCTTGTCAGCCCAGCTATCTAAAAAAAAAAAAACAAGCAAAAGAAAGTTTTAATTTAGAAGCAACAGCAGCTGCTGTAAGATTTTCTCGGTGCTGTGTAATTATTTGACCGGTTCATCAAGAGCCAAAATAAGCCCCTGTGTAGCGCTCATAGTTATTAGTGAACACCCTTTTTCCAAATGATCTTAGTCACTATTTTCCTTCAGTAATGCAATAACAGAAGTGTGTGTAATCCCCTGTACCTCACTCAACTAACACCACTAATATACAGAATGTGATAATCCCACCGTGCGTGATCGTACAGGAAGTGAGAGTTCCAGCGACTAAGATCTGAATGTCTGTGTTACGGCAGGTCGTAGTGAACGCTCTGCTCGGCGCCATCCCCTCCATCATGAATGTGCTGCTTGTGTGTCTGATCTTCTGGCTCATCTTCAGCATCATGGGCGTCAACCTGTTCGCCGGGAAGTACTACCATTGTGTCAACAGCACCACGGACGAGATGTTACCCATCAGTGTGGTGAACAACATGTCCGAGTGCATGGCGCTGGTCAACGAGAGCACGCGCTGGAAAAACGTCAAGATCAACTTCGACAACGTGGGAGCCGGATACTTGGCCCTGCTACAAGTGGTGAGGAGACGTTTCAATAATATCTCAAGATCTAACTCTAAGGGTTTCCCTTTAACAAAACCTAGAACCATTAACCATTGTAAGAACCCTATTTCTCAACAATTAAAAGACATAAACATATTTTCTACTAATCTCACTCAGTTTGTGTAAATTTGACACTTTAATCTGGATAAATAGTTCTTCATATCTATATTTAACTCGTTTCTTTTCTCTCACCTCAGGCCACTTTTAAAGGCTGGATGGACATCATGTATGCCGCAGTAGACTCTCGCGATGTAAGTCTCTCCAGCAGCGGCACAATACGCTGCTCTTTTGGGGTTTTTCAAAAATATGTAAACTACATTTTTGTCTAATAATTGATGCTCTGTGAGCAGACAGGAACACTGAAGCTTTGCCTATGGCAGGTCTGGTTAGGTGGGAGTGCGTGAAGCTTATTTTTAGGATTAATTATACCAGTAATATGTACTCTTTTACTCCCCAAGTGGTACAAGATCTACACAGTCCTGGGGTTACTGCATGACTGAGCAATTAATGTTCTGTGCCAACTCGCAGTGTTGAGGTGCTTAACCATGATGCATGATGCCTGTATTTAAAAAATGTGTTGTATAATGTACAAGATTACTTAAAGTGGGTTTCGCATTGATTAACATTGAGCTCTCAGCTTTGGCAAATAATATTGTACTTTCAAATCACTATAAAAGTGCATTCAACTGTTTCATAATGAGTAAATATGTAGTGGATTTGGAAAACCCTTCATTTTCTACTATATCTTTTGCATTTATCTTAACAATTTATGGTACATAACTTTCCCAACAACTTAATCATAATGATGTTCACTATGTGAGGGGGAAAATGACACTTACTTAGCAAGGTTTCAGACAATTTACCACCACATTTGTAAACCTGTGTTCACGCTAACGAGAGACAGATGATTTTCTACATACGTGCATGACCTGAACAAAGTGCCAGCGCGACAAGTTCAATGAAGATTTTCTCAATTCTATGCAAATTTGATGTGAAGAATGCAATGAAGTGGTGGAGCAGAGATGGTCGGTGCCTCTAGTGTGTGTACATAGCTAGTACAGTTATCTTGCTTCGAAAATTAGTACGACGCATATGCTATGGAAATCAAATGACTGGTTTCACACTAATTAGTGCAATATGTCATTTTTGTTAAACTATTTTCCTTTAGACAGGCTATGTACATGTATATATCTATTACAAGTTCTTATTAGAACCAAAAAAAAAAAACACCTGGGCAAGCCACACCCACAATAGAGACTTCAAGCAACATGACTGAATCATCTCTTGCAAGTGTGAACATAGGGTTAAACTAACACTTTACAAGATGTGATCTTTGCAGGAAGATAGCCGAAGCAGAATTAAAGTCAATAAAAACAGTTCCACATTGTTGATGAAATATATTTATAATTTCTTGAAGGATGTTTCAGACACAGTGACATCCAGTGGGTTTTGCCAGACCTCTACACATAAGTAAATAGAGAAGTTAGGTATGCTATATATACATATAAATAAATTAATTAATTCCATCTTGCAGCTGGAGGAACAACCAGACTATGAAGTGAACCTGTACATGTACCTGTACTTCGTCATCTTCATCATCTTCGGCTCCTTCTTCACGCTCAACCTTTTCATTGGTGTCATCATCGATAACTTCAACCAACAGAAGAAAAAGATGAGTGTTTAGAGTGGGTTAAATGGGGAGCAGGTTCCATAAACACACACCTGTTTAAATCATCTATAAATAAATGCTGTTTAAATAAATGCTAGGAGCCAAGTGTATGTTTTATCTATTGTTTGTTTTCTAAAAACAGCATCGCATTGAATTTGTATCTGTTACAGTTTACAGTATAGAGACATATTTGGTACATAAATCCTCACATGCATTAGCAAAGCAGCTCTGTTTCACTGACATTTATTAGTTCATAGGTGACTAACGTGCAGGTCTGAGTGCACTGTGATTGGATTACGGATAAGATTCATGCAGATGAGGTTGTAACCAGCCTCTTTCGTTTTGTCCTTTACTTCGGAGGTCAGGATATTTTCATGACAGAAGAGCAGAAAAAATACTACAATGCTATGAAGAAGCTCGGCTCGAAGAAACCGCAGAAACCCATCCCCAGACCTACAGTACGTACGGCATATTAAACACATTAAAAATTAGAAAGAGTGTGCTTTATGTATGGTTGGGTGCACATCCCCCTGGACAAACTGTTGCAATGTTCAGCTTCACAGATGTTTATTAACAAAATTTTGACAATAGTGAAAAATTAACTGGATGTCAGTATCAGAATCTCCCTTCTTGAATGTGGTATAAATTAGAGGTCACCTGATACTGGATTTTATCGATATCGATAACTAAGTTTTAGAAGTACCTACCGATAACCCAAAAACCTATAGTTTTTAAAACGGATGCTGAAAGAAAACACTCAAAATAAAATATTATTATTATTACAAAAAAGAAACCGTGCTAACTGTACCATGTTAATACACTGTACGTTTTTATTAAATTTTTGTATGAATATTAATATATTAACTATTAGAAAATGTAAATAAAAAATACACATCCAAACTGAACCAAAAAGTAACACTCCACATAAAAATTGAGCCATCCAAAATGAATCAAAAAACACTTGTCAGTGGCCTCAAGGTGAAATAAAAACACTATCATACTGTGTGAGGACAGCGACCCCCTTCTCAGCCACTACACAAACTGTTGGTAATTTTGCCGATAACCGATAGCAAAACTGATCAATCGGTCGAGCTCTAGTATAAATATTCTGTAATACAGTGCCATGGTGGCTTTGTGGTTAGCACGTTTACCTCACACCTCTGGGGATGGGGGTCCGAGTCCCTCCTCCACTCAAGTATGTGCAGAGTTTGCACGTTCTCTCTGTGCTTAGGGGGTTTCCTCCGGTTTCCTCCACCAGTCCAAAGATATGCGCTGTAGGATGATTTGCATTTCCAAATCTTGTGCCCCTAGTGCCCTGGGATAGGCTAATATATATAATTATAGCTAAATTGTAAAACTGATCATTTGTACAGCTTATTGTTTTGTTTTTTTTCTTCATAGGGGATACAAACCTTTGCACTCAGCTATAACTAGTGCTGTACATTTATTAATATAAAAAGAAAGTTGTTTAACTGAATTAGTAAGGGCTTTTCTTTTTTTCAGAATCAACTTCAGGGCCTTGTCTTTGACCTGATCACCAAGCAAGCCTTTGACATCATCATCATGATCCTGATCTGCCTGAACATGGTGACCATGATGGTGGAAACTGATGACCAGACACAAGACATGGATAACATCCTGTACTGGATCAACCTGGTCTTCATCGTGCTCTTCACCGGCGAGTGTGTACTGAAGATGTTCTCTCTGAGACAATACTACTTCACCATCGGCTGGAATGTGTTTGACTTTGTGGTTGTGATTCTGTCCATCGTCGGTAAGTCCTGGGAAAGTGTTTGGTAAGAAACGTACTCCTCGAATATGTTTGCTTCAGAAATCACGTTTCACGTATTCTCCGGAGTAAAACATAATATGATATACTTTAATTTGCAGGAATGTTCCTCTCAGAGGTGATCGAGAAGTATTTTGTGTCGCCCACCTTATTCCGAGTCATCCGGCTGGCTAGGATTGGCCGTATCCTCCGTCTCATCAAGGGGGCCAAGGGTATCCGCACCCTCTTGTTCGCCTTAATGATGTCACTTCCTGCCTTGTTCAACATCGGGCTCCTCCTCTTCCTGGTCATGTTCATCTATGCCATTTTTGGCATGTCCAACTTTGCCTATGTCAAACACGAAGCCGGAATCGATGACATGTTCAACTTTGAGACATTTGGAAACTCCATGCTATGCCTATTCCAGATCACGACGTCTGCCGGCTGGGACGGGCTTCTGGCGCCCATCCTGAACAAAGCGTGAACCTGACTGCGACAGTGAGACTGAGCACCCAGGTAACTCATACCGCGGCGACTGCGGCAACCCATCAGTGGGAATCTTCTTCTTCGTCAGCTACATCATCATCTGCTTCCTGATTGTGGTCAACATGTACATCGCTGTCATCCTGGAGAACTTTAGCGTTGCTACGGAGGAAAGCGCCGAACCGTTAAGCGAGGATGACTTTGAGATGTTCTACGAGGTGTGGGAGCGCTTCGACCCAAATGCTACGCAGTTTGTCGAGTATGACAAGCTGTCAGACTTTGCAGATGTCCTGGACCCACCGTTGCGCATCCCTAAGCCCAACAAGATCCAGCTGATCGCAATGGACCTGCCGATGGTCAGCGGAGACCGGATCCACTGCTTGGACATCCTGTTTGCCTTTACACTGCGTGTGCTGGGCGAGGAGGGCGAGATGGATGCGTTGCGTGGCCAGATGGAGGAGCGCTTCATGGCTTCCAATCCATCCAAAGTGTCATACGAGCCCATCACTACCACCCTGCGGCGCAAGCAGGAGGAAATGTCAGCCATCATCATCCAGCGAGCCTTCCGACACTACCGCATGCGTGTCACGATCAAGAAGGCGTCAGACATGTACCGCCAGCGACTGCAGGATAATGGCGAATCTCTGCCTGTTAAAGAAGTTCTCATGATCGGGAAGTTTCCAGAGAACTCGGCATCAGACAAAACGGACATGACCCCGTCATCGGCTTCACCGCCCTCGTACAACAGCGTGGCCAAGTCAGAGAAGGACAAATATGAGAAGGAAAGGCGGGAGAAGGAGAACAGTACAAAAGACACGCGCGAGAGAAAGAAATGAAATCCTGAGACTGTTCAGAGAGAACGAAACGAACGTGATGAAGACTGTTCTTTAAATGAGACACTGTTTACAGATTTGATGGGGAACAAAGTTATGGACTTCCTTCGCAAAAGTTTTTGGACTCATGCCAAACTGTGTGTGTGTGTGTGTGACTGTGTCTTGATGAGACCAACTAGGATGCATGGTGATGAGACATGTTCTTGTTGTTCAACGCACAACACACCGTGCACACACATACACTTCAGAAGAGTGACTGTGACTGTTAAGAAGGATTTGGGTGTGTGTAGAGAGGAGCTATTGGATGCGTCTTTTCATTCGGAGTGTCGTTCAGCAACCCCAAGGACGCTAGGAAACTGTTACACGGTCATCAGTAGCTAGCACTACCACTGGTGTCCTTGATGTCAAATGTCGTATTATGATATACCTGCACCTGTTCATTTTTTTTTTTTTTTTTTTTTTTTTAGAATCATGTCAATTTTCTACTCGTTCTTTCGATTGTGTGAACTGTTTCATCAAAGCGCAAGTCTGTCGAGGGTGTGGTAATGTAGAACTTTAGTTAAAAAAAAAGATTTAACAGGTTATATGTTACCAGTTATGTGAAATCAAATAGGCAGGAAGTATCTGCTCTTTGTGAGCACAGTGTCCATTTAGGGATCTGGATTTTTATAGCCACTGGGGTAGTGGGAATGTTTTATATAATTCAAATTATAGATAGAGATGTATTGCAGCGCTGCCTTATTCATCAGAACAACAAAACAGACGATCAAGAAAATAAAACAAGCATGGTCAGGGGAAACTAATCCCCACTTTCTTTCTGATTGGGGCATGATTTGACTTTCTGTCAGAAGCCTGAATGTCCGCTCTTGAACAAAATCTCCCCGGAATATCATGCTACGATGGTAACCACAACTTTTACTGAATGTCTCCACACCAGAATGCCAGATTTGAAAAGAAAATCTTTCTTAAATCTCCTGGTATCTTGGTTTCAAAAGAGAGACGATGTCTTTCTTCCAAAGCGAACATTCTGTTGCAGGGAAGCTGGCAGACGACTTCGAGCTCGAAGAACAACAATCACGAACCCCTAAATGTCACGTTTGGGTTCAAGGGGTTTCGGGGAGGATATTTGCAGTTACGATCAGTTCTTCTGTTGAAACTTGTGGTGATTCTGTCTGTACATATCGGCACTCTGTATCTCACCTCTGTACTCGACACTGTAGAGGAGCACTTTTACACTGCCATCTGGATGCATATTATCTCCGTGTGTCTGTGTGAGAGAGAGAGATATAGTGTATATGTGTGAGACAGAGAGCTAGTATATGTGACTGTACTGGGACCAGCATTGATGTGCTTTATTCTCATTCGCTCGTTCAATGTTTATACTGTAAATAGTAGTTTGGATCTCATGTTTCCTTTTTTTTTTTTTTTTTTAAACTGATTTATTTTGTTTACATTTTTTTGCAAAGTGCTACAGTATGTGTGAGGGCCTGGTCCTGGATTTAATTGTACATATAAATTTATGAAGCAATCAGTGGTCGTCATATTTCATTCGTAGTGTTGTAGTAAACTGCATGCACTATACTAACCAACTACATGGTGACATTATTTTAAAAAGCCAAAAGAATAAAGATCATATTTTTTGTACCAAAGTATACTTAATTTCCTCATCATTATAACTGTCACACGATATTCATGACTGTCATGAAGCCCCTACAATGTACCAGAAATTTCTTTCTCTATCAACTGAGAATTTTTTTTTGTTACATTGAAATGTTTTTTTTTTTTTCTTTTGTTGAAAATGTGTGTTCAGAATGTGCAAAATTACTTTTATTCCTTTGAATCGGAGCAAAAAGGTTTCTGACATCCACTGTTTTCCAAAATAAAGCATATTTTGGGAAGCCAATACCTTTTGAAAGTCTAAGAAATGTGTTTGATTTCTAAAAGTAGAATTTGTGAAAGTATGCATCAGTTATACAGAAAATGTATGGGTTTCCATATGTTGGAAGTTGTTTTATTATTATTTATAACTAAGATGGTGAAATTGGAGTTAAGAGGAAGACTAACGCAAAGAAGCTACTGGATGAATCATTTGCTGATTAGTGAACAATGACTTATCAAGGAATAATTCTTTTTGAATCGACTCCAGAAGTGTTTGATTGGATCACAGCAATTTGCCAACACTAACAATTTTAAAAATGTATTTAAGAGCAGGGTCATGCGTGTTTATCCATTTCTAGTTATGTTTAATGCTGTGTAAGAGTGAGCACTTCAATTTACTTGGTGAATCAATGAATCGTGAATGAATCATTCTTTTTGAAACGACTCCAGAAGTGTTTTATTCCTCTTGTACCACTGCAATTTGCCAAGCTAGGATTTTTTTTTACTTATTAAAAATGACATGCCATACTTTGTTTTGCTCATTTATAATTACATTTAGTGTTAATCTTTTTTCAGAGATTGTTAGAACCTAAAATGGATTATTTTACAAATTACACCATGTCTCAAATTGTTTTATTCCTCTTATACTACAATTTACCTACACTAACAATTTATTAGAGAACGGTGCCCTACTTTTTATCCATTTACAGTTACATTTCATTCTTTGAGTACGAGTAAAGCACATCTGGATGAATCATTTGCTAACTAGGGATCGATGATTCATGAATACGTGAATTGATTTGCATGGATCTGTTTGTTGAAAGTAACACAATCTTGATTAGCTCAGTAGTGGCACCACCCCTTCATTAACTATTTTCCCCAAGAATATTATTTCTCTTATACCACAGCAACATTCTTTTCTTTAAAGCAGGGGTGGGTGCAGGTTTTCATTCCAACCAAGCAGGAGCCACACCTGATTCCACCTGTTTATAATCAGTTGATCTTGGCTTTCAATAGATTCAGGTGTGGCTTCTGCTTGGTTGGAATGAAAACCTGCACTCATACCGGCCCTTTCCAGATAAGATTGGACACCCCTGCTTTAAAGGAACTGAAACAGTAAACTGAATGAATGAAAATATCTGGATTAAGTCTGACTCCCAGGTAATACCTGTTTGGGATGAGCTGCAATAATGAGATTTCCACCTGACTGAAACTGACTCTCTGCTTTCTACTGGACTAATTTATTTTGGGTACCAACTGACTTTCTTTTTACTTCCCACACTGAGGATATTTGTTGGTATTCTGACTGTTATGGTGTTTGGAGGCTTATTAATCTGAATTCTGAGGAGCTGCTCTGACCTGTGCTGTAATGAGGCCACGACCTGTGCACATTATAAAGTGGTGCGGTCATGCTTATTTTTCAAATAAGGCTGTCCATCGACTGTTTCAGCTACAGTAAGCACCATTTATTCAAAGTTTAATAAACAGCTTAATTTCTGATCACTAATTAATAGCTTTTAATGGGGCGGCTGTGGTTCAGGTGGTAGTGCGGGTTGTCCACTAATCATAGGGCTAGAGGTTCGATTTCCGGCCCACATCACTCCACATGCTGAAGTGTCCTTGGGCAAGACACTGAACCCCAAATTTGGCAAGAAGAAAGCCATTTCTCAAAGATATCCATAAAAAGTCTCATCTAAAGTTTGCCACAAGCCACCTGGGAGACACACCAAACGTCACACCAAACGTTGAGAAATGGCTTTCTTGCCACTCTTCCATAAAGGCCAGATTTGTGCAGTGTACGACTGATTGTTGTCCTATGGACAGACTCTCCCACCTCAGCTGTAGTTCTCTGCAGTTCATCCAGAGTGATCATGGGCCTCTTGGCTGCATCTCTGATCAGTCTTCTCCTTGTCTGAGCTGAAAGTTTAGAGGGACGGCCAGGTCTTGGTAGATTTGCAGTGGTCTGATACTCCTTCCATTTCAAAATGATCGCTTACACAGTGCTCCTTGGGATGTTTAAAGCTTGGGAAATCTTTTTGTATCCAAATCCGGCTTTAAACTTCTCCACAACAGTATTACGGACCTGCCTGGTGTGTTCCTTGGTCTTCATGATGCTCTCTGCGCTTTCAACAGAACCCTGAGACTATCACAGAGCAGGTGCATTTATACAGAGACTTGATTACACACAGGAGGATTCTATTTATCACCATCAGTCATTTAGGACAACATTGGATCATTCAGAGATCCTCGCTGAACTTCTGGAGTGAGTTTGTTGCACTGAAAGTAAAGGGCCGAATAATTTTGCACGCACTACTTTTCAGTTTTTTATTTGCTAAAAAAGTTTAAAATATCCAATAGATTTCGTTCCACTTCACAATTGTTTCCCACTTGTTGGTGATTCTTCACAAAAAATTAAAATTTTATATCTTTATGTTTGAAGCCTGAAATGTGGCAAAAGGTTGAAAAGTTCAAGGGGGCCGAATACTTTCGCAAGGCACTGTGTGTGTGTATATATGTGAGTGTGTGTGTGTGTGTGTGTATGTGTGTGTGTATGGTATGTTTTGTCAGTGTATGTACATTGATGACCACTCAAGGGAGTGGTCTCTACATTTCTACCCCCAACTTCACACTTCTTTTAGGTTCCTTCTTGAATTTCTTGCATTCAAAATGTTTTATAAAAGCTATGCAGTCATACATATGGATATCAAACCAAGTAAAGACTATCTTATATTTAAGAAGTGTCTACAGAAATAGAAGTTATCGTTTGTGGTAGAGATGACAGATATGATAGATGACAGAGCACGGCTTCTGAACAGCACAATAAGGCCAAAGTGGTCTTTAAACCACATGAAAAGGCCTAAATCCCCCCCCAGCTTTGTGCGGTTTGCTTCTACACTCTGCTTTGAGTGAATAAGAGCTGCAGAATGAGAGAGACTCACTTTTTCCGCTTCAGAAGGAAAAAAAATCCTGATGACCAGACAAAAAAAACCCTACTCACGCCATTGTGCCATCTGTGCGAGCGTTTAAGGAAAAGCGCGGGAAGCTTCCCAAGCTAAACAGGCTAACTGTGGTATCCCTGAGGAAAAATAGTTATTATATATGTGATACACAGCTGTATGTATCAGCGAAGCCAGAGGACAGACAGAAGCTTAGTAAAGTTGAGGATTGTGTAAATGACATTAGACGTTGGATGTTAACTAACTTCCTTTTACTTAATTCTGATAGAACAGAAATACTTATTAGGCCCACGTGTACCTAGAAGTAATCTTTCTGACTACACAGTAACTCTGGATGGTCTTTCTGTTTCATCATGTACAGCAGTTAAAGACCTCGGAGTGATTATTGACTCCAGTCTATCATTTGATGCTCATGTAGATAATATTACTAGGATAGCGTTCTTTCATCTCAGAAATATCTCTAAGATAAGAAACATACTGTCACTACATGATGCAGAAATACTGGTTCATGCATTCATCACCTCTAGATTAGATTACTGTAATGCCTTACTGTCTGGATGTACCAGTAGGAATATAAATAAACTCCAGTTAGTCCAGAATGCAGCTGCTAGAGTCCTTACTAGAACTAGAAGATACGACCATATCACCCCGATCTTATCCACACTGCATTGGCTCCCTGTAAAATTTCGCATTAAGTTTAAAATACTTCTAATAACCTATAAAGCACTACACGGTCTTGCACCACAATATCTAAGCGACCTTCTGGTTTTATATGATCCGCCACACCTACTCAGATCAAAAGATGCAGGCTATTTGATATTACCTAGAATAGTGAAGTCTACAGCAGGGGGAAGAGCCTTCGCTTATAGAGCCCCACAGTTATGGAACAGTCTTCCTATTAGTGTTCGGGACTCAGACACAGTCTCAGTGTTTAAATCTAGGCTTAAAACGTATTTGTTTACTCAAACTTACCCTGACTAGATTCTATCTCACTACTTCACAGTCCTAATCGTTTTTCTCCCTCGCTCTCTCTTTTTGCCGAGCCCCACACGAATTTATGGAGATATTGGAGATCCAGATCCCCTCTGCCTCTGGATGAGCCCAAATCTTCTGCTGGGACTACGGCTGCTCCTAAGGCCATACTTCTCATTTTTCACATTATCTGTGTTACCCAGATGAGGATGGGTTTCCCTTCTGAGTCGGGTTCCTCTCAAGGTTTCTTCCTCAAAAAACATCTTATGGAGTTTTTCCTTGCCACCGTCGCCACTCAGTGGCTTGCTCAGTTGGGATAAATTTCATTTGTTTTCTACCTGTTCGTCTCTGTTTATCTGTTTCCTGTCTGTCTCTTGTCTCTCTTTAGATGTTTCTGACTGTTTACACCTGTTTTTTATTTCTGTAAAGCTGCTTTGAGACAATGACTATTGTAAAAAGCGCTATACAAATAAAATTTAATTGAATTGAATATATATTTTTCTCCACATTTTTATTTTCTCTGGTAATTTTCCATATCCCAAATAAGAATTTTAATATTTAAAACAGACAGAAGCAAATAATTTACAAAGAGTGTTACAACCCGCTATCTTGTCTTTAATATTTGTTATTTCATATCGACAAAGCCATATTTAGGTCTGATTCTCAAATAGAACTTGACTCTCTTTTTTAACTGCACTACATTGAGGATGAAAGCAATGGGCTTTAATGTCTTATCTAGTGCACTAAATGTGCAATATGTGGCAGTTTAGGATTTAGTAGTACTGGTCTCAGTAGTAGTAGCTTCTCATGGGGCTAAATTTAATCCCTGAAAGTTAAATACAGAGAAATGTAGCTAAGAATAAATACAATAATTTATAATGGTTTTTATTCCAGAAGTTTCACTTTTTACCCACAAATTCAGTCCTATTCGTCCAACATCATGGTTGATTAATGTCTTATTTTATAAATCTTATATTTTGTTATTTTTAATTAGTCCTGTTTGTTTTGTATTTCTATTATTTTTTTTTTTTCTATTTATTTATTTTATAGTGTATTTTATTCTTAAATTCACAGTTAGAGTATTATATTTTGTATTATTTATATTTTTATTATTTTACTTGTTTTTATCATTATATTTTATAATTCTGTCAGTTTCATTTGACTTTTTATTTTATTTTAGCATTGTAGTTTAATTAGAATTATTTATATACTTTTTCTTTTTTAACTCTTACTACTTTTCATTTTACTTATTTTATTGGTTTGTATTTTATTTTTGTTTTCATAGTTACTGTAATAATTGTTAACTCTGACTATTGTTTTTATTATTTATTGGTTTATCTATTTTTGTAATAGTATTTTATTTGTTTTACTATTTATATAATAACAATAATAACAATTATTATCTAATATATCAATTATGTTTATTGTGCCATATTTTATGTTTGTATTTATAGTTTGCATAACAACATTTAATTTATTTATATTTTATTATTTATATTTATTTTACTTTTTTTATTCTCTTGTAATAAACCTGAATATGTTTGAGAATGCTCAAGGTCCCCAGGTGTACACCACAAATGCATCAAAATTGAATGTAAATCTTTTTTTTTTTCTTAGATTAACATTGGTAGATGTATTGTAATATTTACAGTTTTTAATGTAACAGATGTAACCTCAACAGTACTAAAAACTCAATTTACCTAAAGATTCCGGGTCACTACAGCCCTAAAACCTAGAATTTTTTATAATGACCAATTTAATGATGCACAACACCATGAATACTAATTTTATTTAATATTACGCTGATTCACCAGTCCATTCATTTACATGTGATTAATTTACCTGTTCTCCCCTCTCTTCCCTTTCCCAAATATTTCATTAAGAAAAAAAAGGGGAAAAAAATTCATCGTCGTGTCGTGTTGCTTTCGAATTAAAGTTCGAGTGGAAGACGTTTCAAATGTGTAAAAACAGATCTTTTGACAGGATTGCCCATACCTCTGACATTCCAACTAATAAATCTTAACAGTCTATATCCATATTACTAACCATTTAAATAAAGTAAACCATAGGAATATTATTAGCCAATTAGAGCCGAAGAGGGACACACCCAAAGAAAGTCTTCATAAAACAAGGGAGACAGCAGTGTTAAGCTAAACAAAATTACCTAAACAAACAAACAAACAAAAAAATCCAGTAAGAGAAAAGTCCCCTACTGACTTCAAATCTAATAAATAGTCTGCGCACTTTAACAAATATGTCCTTACCTTTTAAAGACTTATAACTGATATTACAGTGTAGCACATTCAAAAAATATATAATAAATAAATAAAAAAAAGAAAAATAACTAATAAAATGAAATAAACTCTAACCCAGTCAGAGCATCAAAACAGAGAATACAGAAGTAGACTTAAAAGGAGTGAGTACACAAATTGTAGACGAAGTAATAATGCACCGACAATATCTTCAATAAGAATTCGAATTCTGTAGAGCTGGAAGGCCGAGTGTAAAAAAGCAATAAGAATAAGGAATAAAAAATATTTAAAGAAAGAAAGAAAGAACACTACACTATGTAGGTGATGCAGTTCACCCCGGTATAAAAGTTTAACGTAGTCTCCTGCTTCCTCCGCTGAAATAAAATCCTTCTGGACTCCGTTGTATGTAATGCGAAGCCGAGCTGGATGAAGTATTCCATAGCGAGCTCCCTCAATATCTCGAAGTTGACGCCGAACCTCGTTAAACGCGGCCCGGGCCCGGGCTATCTTGACTGTGTAGTCAGGGAAAACGGAGATGGTCAGATCCCTCACTTTAATCCAGTGGAGCTCTCTCGCACGGCGTAAAATATCAACAAAGTCACTGTAATAATGGAATCTGCACACAATAGCTGGTCGTTCGCCCGGCTTGGGCTTCGGTTGAAGGTCCGGTGGGAGCGGTCCAAAACCGGCTCCTTCTCCAGACCAAACTCCTCCTTTAACAAGGCCGCTAAAGCAGCGGATGTACAGGTGTCAGCGCCCTCTGGAACTCCGACTATCCTAACGTTATTACGCCGTAACCTCGACTGCAAATCCTCACATTTATTCTCTAATTGAATCACGGTCGCAGTGAGAGTATTCTTCATGTGAACTATTATCATCCGTGCAACACTGTTTTCCACAGGAAACATACAGACATGGCAACACTGTAGCAATAAACCTCTCATGAACTGATCTGAGAGGAAGATTTCATGAAGTCATGGGTAGAGACACTTAGCTGTGTCTTTATTGAATTCAAGGAATTTCTGAAATGTTTGAAATTTTGTGCTTATCAGACAGACGAAACAAATTACTACTGCAAATTATGTGTAGGTGAATTGCTCTGTGGTATGTGTGTGTGTTTGTGTGTGTAAGTGAGCTTTGTTTCTGTGAGTTGAATAATGCATTCCTCTGATGAAGCATTTCTCTGCTTACAGCTCTCAGCTTCTAATGACATTAGGACCATGTGCATTAGGATGCGCTCTCTCTCTCTCTCTCTCTCTCTCTCTCTCTCTCTCTCTCTCTCTCTCTCTCCAATTTATAGTGTGTGAGTAACCCCTTCTGGACTTGGCATCTAAAGTCAAGGTCTTCACTAGGCTGTGTGCTCGATAATACAAACTAACTTGCGTAACAGATAAACAACAAACAGATATATTTGTTTTAAATCATTGGAAATTGAGTTATAAGAGCAATAAACCACTTTGGGATGTGCTGTTATAGGAAATTAACACCTTCAGGGTGTTGACAGTGACTCCACTTCATCACACAACCTTGTTATTGATTACTTTCCTACAAAAGCACATCCCCATGTGTTTTATTCCTTGATAATAATGGTTAAAACTTTCAAATACATTTTTTAATACAAATTTTGCATTTTCACTTAAAAAGTGCAGGTCAGCTAAGGTTTCCCTCAGTCTGGGTGGATACCATAATAAGGAAACTGGAATTGTGTGTGTGTGCGTGTGTGTGTGTGTGCGTGGAGAGAGAGGGAAGGGTGTTGGTGTAAAAGCATTGGCATTGGGTAAGGGAGGGCTGTTTTAATGTTTCCATGATTTGTACAGCAGTGAAGCATTTCCTCCCAAATGGGCACGTGTGAGTGTGTCCTGGATTTCACACAGCTTTTTTTTTATTGTTTGTGTGTGTGTGTGCGTGAGAGAGAGAGAGAGAGAGAGAGAGAGAGAGAGAGAGACTGAGTGAGTGTGCACACATGTGAATGAGAGTTTACTGGAAGACATTTGTAGCCTAACTTTTTCTCCCCCTACTTTGATCCTTCCTCTCTCTTCCCTGTGAGCAGATCCGTCAGGGTCCCTCTCCCAGACACCATCACAACAGTGCCACGCATTCCTTCCTCCACATCCTCTGCTCGGTCATTTCCTTTTCCTCTTCTCTCCCTCCATCTCTTCATCTCTCAGTGTCTGTCGTCGTAGCACCAGTAGTCAGCTCAGCTCTCGTGGGGGAAGTGACGGGTGTTCGATTTCTTCCACAATGGAAACTCAATCTGGAAGCAGAGGCAAGGAGCTGAAAGCTACGGGACACACACGATCTGCTGACGCCAAAGAGGACCTGCAGGAGAGCAGACGCATCGAGAGGTTCGACATCCCACTCACCAACCTGAAGAGCATGTTTGAGAAACCAACAACGCAGAACACGGTGAGTAAATATATGTAGTCCATATCTGAAAGAAAGTGTCTATGCTGAGTCAACTTGACTGCCAGAAATGTGACTCTGATACTAATAACACAAATTAGTTTTTGGGTCTTATTGTTTTATTACATTTAAAATACACTTTCTGAGCAATTCTGTAAGGATATGGTCTCACTAATAGTTACAAGTCATTGATATGTCTAGTCTCATATTTGATATGCAAATAATGATACAAATGATGACACTGCTACGGAATACTCTGTACTAAGATACAGAACTAACACAGCTACTGTTACTGATGAGCAAAATCTTAGCTGTTATGGTAACATTACATTCTAACAGGAGTTACGTTGAGTTCAACAATTCACAAGAAATTGTTAATGCAAATAAAATCCCGCTTGAATCCATCTGTGATAAATGTGAGTTAGTTTACTTAAAGTTAGCTAAGGTTAGTGGTAAGAGGTTATTTGGGAGACACATGGTTTTTAATTTACATCTCATGCATATTCATGGTATATTAAAAGGGTACAAATGTTCCAAGGACAATTTAACTAGCTTTAGGGCATCCAAAAATATTAGACAGTGTATTAATCTAGAGAGATAGTAATGATTTTAATGAAAAGTTATGGGTAGTTTAATAAAGTGTGACAGTTTTTGATTTGCATTTATGCAACACTAGGTTAATTGTAAGATCTAACTCAAAAAGGGGACGCAGAGGATTTCCCAATCAAAAAGGCTTCCAAGTACAAAGTGGAACAGCTTTAGGAGCCCCAAAATCCAAATGCTCTCAGACTTTATTAAAGTTTACATTTGATTAACACTGAGTGATTTTTGAAGGTATTTGAACTTTTACAGATGCCCCAGTGGTCAAAGAAATGGCACAAAAGTGCCCTCTAGGGCACCCTTACACCAGAAAAAACAGGATAAGGCTTCAGGGTCCCTCTATGGTATATAAAAAGTGGTAAAGTGCCCTCTAGGGTGCTTCTATAGTAAATAATACATGATAAAGTGCCCTCTAGGGTGCTCCTGTAGTAGACAAAACATGTTAAAGTTCCCATTTAAGGTTCCATATGGTAGATGAAATTTTATAAAAAATGCCCTCTAGGGTGCCTCTATAGTAAATACAATGTGACAAAAATGCCCTCTAGAGTGCCTCTATGGTAAATAAAACATGATACAGTGACCTCCAGGGTGCGGCTATAGTAAATAAACATGACAAACTGCCCACTAGTGTCTCCCTATGGAAGATAAAATGTGATAAATTGCCTTTTAGGCAGAAAAAAACTGATTCTCACTATAGGTGAGAAAATATAATGGGTGCCCTTCCAGTGGAGAAACTGTGCCCTATATTTTTTATTTCCACCCCTGCCCCTCGGGCAGCTTGTGTCCACCCATCAGTTATATATGTGTTCTAGAACCTTAAACAGAAAACAGATTTCTTTATGAAAGAGAAGACCCCTTGAGGAGCCTGTTTTTAGGAGTGGATCTTGAGTTTATATATCAGTCACTCACTCACACACCACACACACACACACACACACACACACACACACACACACACACACACACACAAACAGAGTGGATGGAAAGTGAAAGATATGTGTATGTGTGAGAGTGAGTAAAAGAATGGTCTGAGGAAAACCAGCTGTTTCTCTTTTTCCTTTGCGCAACTTGAACACTTGATTTAATCCCTCGTGATTGCCACATTCATTGCTTCAGCCAAGCGGGACTGCAGGAATGACTCAGTGTTATCTGAATCTATGCCTTTTATTATTGATTAATTTTCCTTCTTTCCCCCCAAATGGTGGACTATTTTATCCAAAGTGACTTAAGAGTGATTGTACCTCCTTTCCCACGTACCAAGTAAGTCAAGCCGGGACATGTGGGCAGAGCTAAAAAAAAAATATATAAAAATAGCCTATCTCACAGAATTAATATGTCTGCCTGAAATCACTTAACGCCCAGTGCAAAAATTTTCTGTAGTGTTGTGACTGTCTGCCAAAGTTTCTTTTCT